>OY977935.1:32408685-33008685 GCA_963854355.1 Epinotia brunnichana | reverse complement strand
ACTAAGTAGCAACTGGACTAATTAGCAAAAAAGTCGGTTCTGGCGCTTCGCCGGCCGCTGCCACGGCACGCTCGCTTCGCTCGCTCGGCTCGCGCGCTGTAGGGTCGCAGTTCTTCCTAACACTCCTCCTCGCTTCGCTCGTCGTCGTACCTAATAGGTAGGATAGACGACTGGCTACTTAGGCCAGTTGCTACTCCAAAAAAGTTGTAGACCAGTTGCTTTTTAGACCAGCAGATATTTAGACCAAATGCGACATAGACGAGTTGCCCCATAGACGAGTTGCTAATTAGACCCCATGATCCTTCCTATCCCTGATAAAATACCAAATGTCTGAACGTTATTTTCCGTGGTAATATTATGCTGAGTGAAAATTTGACCAAATGAAAATGTGCCTATTAAAATTATTCCAAAGATTGCATTACCAAACACAACGGTTGCCAAAATTTGTTTGGGTAGTGAAATTTTACCAAAATAACTTTGGAAAAACGGCAGGATCCAGTTTTTACATTTAGATTTGTTTATAAATACGTTTTCAAACATCGTATATGAGTCAAAACCTCCTTGCTTACTGTCGCATTAATAACAGATTTTTTAAACTTTACCTAGCCTTTAGCCGGGGGAGAAGGGGTTTGAAGGTCCCATTTTTCGGTTTTACGCTTATATCTCGGAAACTATTAGTCCCAGCGACATGACTACTTTTATAAAATGAAAGCTGCTTAAATTTGCTACAAGTTTTAGTTTTTCGATATCTTGTATAGTTTTCGAGATATCTGCTCTTGAAAGCCTGTAATTTTGGAAAAGTAGCAGGGCATCAAAGGCGCTATCGACTCAGCAAGTCTGTTACATTTCACCGAAGACACCGAGAAAAACGTCAAACAAGAAGATTTTGCTTGACGTTTATCTCGGTGTCATGTAATGTCTCGGCCAAAAGTGCAATAGATGGACTCGTCTCCTTCGAGGTCCTCATATTCGGCTCGGACCTCGAAGGAGCCGAGTCCATCTATTGCCTACATTCCACAGTGTGTTTTTGACCCAAAAAAGTGACATCCTCTTTTTATTAGACAAATCTATTGCTTGTATCGTTACAAATGCGAGTCGAGATGTCCCGTGAGCCGATTTTCAATAATTATTCAAATTGATTTTTTTAAGTTTGTGTGAGTTTGTCACGAATGGAAAACGAAAATTAATTCCTATAGATAAACTATAGCCAGTTCATCGTTTAACGTGGCATTGTTTTATGTGGCAATTGAATGCGAATATTAATCCGATTTCACTTGCTCTTAAATGTGGTGCCATTTCTAGGTCGAAGTAGAATCGCTGGATGAGTGCGATAGATTTTTTATAATTGGTTGTATAACGTCTATTTTTTTTACATTCGACATACGCGGATGTTTAGAGAAAATTAGATTAGTTGAAAAACCCCCGACATTTTAATTTCAAAGTTCAATATCTCAAAAACGGCTGAACCGATTTTGTTGAAACGTAGCTAATAACCATCTCGATCACGTCAGCTTTCGGATAAAAAAAACCGCATTCATATCGGTTTATTCGTTTAGGAGCTACGATGCCATAGACAGACACACAGATACACAGACATACAGACACACAGACACGTCAAACTTATGACACCCCTCTTTTTTCGTCGGGGGTTAAAAATGTTCTAGGGCTGTCACTACCCTAGGGAACCATAAGAAAAAACCTAAGTATATCCTTTTTTTTTATTGCAACAAAAAGCAATTACTACTTTTGTCAAACTGTCAACATGGGGCGAATTAGCTTACACATTCGTAAAAATATTTTGGACGATTGGTGCAAAATAAAAGGTATGACGATTAGAAAACTGGTTAAAAAGTACGAGTTGAGTCCCGCGGGCGTGCACAAGATAATAAATAAATTTGGTGACTTCTGTACTCTCCAAGATTTGCCTAAATCTGGAAGAAAACCGGGGACAACCGACTTGGCATGAGAAAAGAAAGTCGTAAGAATGTTTAAACAAAATCCGCCCTTTCAATTCGAGATGCGGCAAAAAGAGCCAAAACTTCTTCGGCTATGATACAAAGAATCAAACTAAGATGCAACCTAAAGACCTATAAAAAACTAAAACAACCAAGACGAGATGAAAATCAAACAATAGCTGTCAGAAAACTGGCAAGGAAATTATACGACCGTATATTGACCAAGAAAAGTCAGTGCATTATAATGGATGACGAGACCTATTGCAAATTGGACTTTAAAGCCTTACCAGGACCTCAATTTATCACGGTGCCGGCTTATAGAAGGTTACTCAAAAACATAAGCCCATCAACATCGAGAAATTTGGCAAAAAAGTATTAGTGTGGCAAGCGATTTTTCAATGACTTTGAACGCTACGGTATACAGTGACGAGTGCTTACAAAAAAGATTACTACCACTAATAAAGAAGCACAGGAGTAGCACTTTATTTTGACCATACTTGGCTTCTTGTCATTACTCTAAAACAACGAAGGAATGGTATAAAGCCGATAAGGTAGAAGTAGTGGATAAGGATGATTCCTCCCAATTGCCCAGAAGTTCACCCAATTGAGCGATATTGGTCTATCATGAAACGACACCTCTAAAAAAACGTCAAAACTGCCACCTCAGTTGAAAACTTTAAAAAAAAGTGGAACAGGGCATCATAAAATGTGTCAAAAGTGATCGTCCAGAATTGAATGAGACACATCAAAAAGAAAGTTAGGTTGCAGGCAAACTATATAAAATACGACGAATTCATTCAAAACGGTTCTTTTTAAAGACCTTATTTTTCAGTTTCTTTTTGTTTCATTATAGTTTTCACACAGAATAAAAATAATACCATTTTGAAGTTGTCTACTTTCTTTCCGGTACGCCTTATTGAAAATCGGCACACGGGACATTTCGTGTCGCATTTGTAACGATAAAAGCAATAGATTTGTCTAATAAAAAGAGGATGTCACTTTTTTGGGTCAAAAACACACTGTGCATTCTAGACTCTACAGCAATGTAGGTACTATTGCATTAGTTGTTTCGTTTGCTTTTAATAACAAAAGGAATTCGACTCTATTTCCGACACGAAATGATTCAAATATCAATGCCATTTTTTAGGGTTCCGTAGCCAAATGGCAAAAAACGGAACCCTTATAGATTCGTCATGTCTGTCTGTCCGTCCGTATGTCACAGCCACTTTTTTCCGAAACTATAAGAGCTATACTGTTGAAACTTGGTAAGTAGATGTATTCTGTGAACCATTAAGATTTTCACACAAATATCGAAAAAAAACATTAAGTTTTAGCCCTATACTCAGAACAGAAACTCAAAAAAGTTTTTTTCATCAAACCCATACGTGTAGGGTATCTATGGATATGTCTTCAAAAATGATATTGAGGTTTCTAATATATTTTTTTTCTAAACTGAATAGTTTTCGCGAGAGACACTTCCAAAGTGGTAAAATGTGTGTCCCCCCCCCTGTAACTTCTAAAATAAGAGAATGATAAAACTAAAAAAATATATGATGTACTTCCACCGAAAATTGGTTTGAACGAGATCTAGTAAGTAGTTTTTTTTAATACATCATAAATCGTAAACCGCAATTTATTTCACGGAACCCTTCATGTGCGAGTCCGACTCGCACTTGGCTGCTTTTTTAACGTATGGTGGGTCTAGGAGGATAAAGCTTGTCGCACACGTAACCGCTCGGCACCGGACCGCCTCATCACATCATATCATAGGCGAGGTGATGCTGTTCCGATGCCGATATGTGTGCATTACAGTATGGAATTTCTTACAGATAATACTGGACGGCTCGAGTTGAGGCGGTGCCGAGCGGTTACGCGTGCGACAACCTTAAATTATTTTGCGCTTTTGGCAGGGGCGGTTCACTCTGTGATTCCGTCGCGTCGCGCCGCTACAAGTACATGCCGGCGGCCGCCAAATTGGCGGCCCATTAGTAGCTGCCGCGTGTTGGTACAGGACGCTCGCACGGGTCGCAGCGCGTTGCATGCGATAGAACGGGATGGCCACATTTAGGCACGTTTGGCGTACCTAAACAGGGAATTTGTTAACAGGGAACCTTCTGTACGTAGTACTATTACTTATTCTGTGCCTTTGGTCACGATGCAGTGGACACGTGACCGATAGATATACAGTCGTGGCCAGATAACGATTTTTCTCCCATCCATACAAATATGACTTTTCAATTTTGATGATAATTTATAATGTGTTTGATTAATTTTGTTTCTGATTATACGGATGTAACCGTCTTTAAACCGTAAGTATTTAATATATATATATAGAGTACATAAGGCTTCTGTAAAATTTAGACTTAAAAAATACAGAAGATCAAATCACCACTTTTTATAAATTCGTGTTAATACATTGTTCCTAATTACAGTAAGAACTCGTAAAAACGGTACATTTGACCATCCGTATTTTTTTAAGCACAACTTTTACAGAAGCTTTATATAAACTAAATTAATTTTTTTATTTATACACAGATACCTCCACCTCCATATACCTACTCAGAAATAAAATTTGCCAAACATAGGTATTTTAAATCATCATTAAATTCGTAATATTTGTACGCAGTTGTATGGGGAAAAAAATCTTGTTCTTAATTATCTAGCCACAACTGTAGTTACCTTAAAATTGGTCTTTACTTTATTATTAAACTAGTGACCCGCCCCGGCTACGCACGGGTTTATATGTATAATACCAAACCTTTCTCTTGAATCACTCTATCTATTAAAAAAAACCGCATCAAAATCCGTTGCGTAGTTTTAAAGATCTAAGCATACATAGGGACAGACAGACAGACAGCGGGAAGCGACTTTGTTTTATACTATGTATTGATATATTTATGAGGAATAGACAACATACTTTAATTCAGCAGGGCTAGGACATACTTTCATTTAGCAGATTTGTTTCAGCAGGGCTAGGACAAGACAGCGCGCGTGGTTTCGCGGCGAGACATATGGCCCGTCTCTCTCTAACTAGTACACACATAAAGACGCGGATAGTCCATCTCGCCGCGACACCGCTCGCGCGCGGTCTCGTGCTATCCGCGCAGTTGTTATAAATTGAAGCAGAAATAAACACTACCAGATAAAATAAAATAAGATTATTATTTACGATAATTCTTTGCCAATAACGTTTTCGCTGTGCTGTCACTTCAAAAATATCACTCATCATTCCACTCACAACAATGTATTGAAAAATGCCAAGTGAGATGTTGCTTTAAGGTGGTTCGATTGCCATACAAAGCGTTATTTGACATTCGCAGGCTAACGGCGTGATATTTTAAGAAACTTATGTAACAAACTTTCATCAATTGGCTTCCCATTTGCGCCAAATTCCCCCTTTCCTAGAATAAAATTGTATAAACTAGATTAATTTGAGAAAAACAGTTTTCCCAAAATATCACGTGACAAACCAATTTCTCAAATTAATCTAGTTTATACAAGTTTATTCTAGGAAAGGGGAAATTTGGCGCAAATGGCAAGCCAATTTATGAAAGTTTGTTACATAAGTTTCTTAAAATATCATGCCGTTAGCCTACGAATGTCAAATAACGTTTTGTTTGGCAATCAAACCACCTTAATATGCTACTTTAAGTATTAGATGCACTGTTTAATTCCTTGTCATAAAGATATACCTAAATTATTACTTTACATACTGTACCTATGCCATCCCAATCCATAAACCATTTTAGATGCTAAGTTCACAATTATACAAAAAAAATCTAAGCCTATCAGCTGTTTGGCTGACAACACTACAACATATCAAAAATAGGAATATGTAACATGGATAACAGTCATAAATTTATTCGCTCTGCGCTAGATACAATACTTTAATAAAAAAAAAACATTTATACAAAAATAATAATTAAAATGTCCACATATATTGTTATCATAAAATTATTCTGGATTAAGTGTATGTTTTGTGCAAATACATCGCCATTTATTCATATAGTTTAACCTGTTATAGGTACATAATATCATAATTCATATATATTTGTCTTTAGTGTCACGTCAATGTTACAAATCTATTATCGGTATCCTAAATATGCACTCAAAGCATACATCTAATTAAATACGTTAATTATTTGCTTTTCCATAGTTAACTTTGAGTAAGTACGTAACATTTTCCTCGTGTAGTACGCACAAATATAATTTGACACTAGTGTACATACATGCCACCAAATAGGTATTATTAAAGCTCAGTCGCTAAAGCAAGTCAATGTTATTGTAAAGGGAGCCCTAGCGTGTTTCTGACTAATCTTTCAGCAATTTTGTTGAATTGTTCTCGGTCCTCTCTCCACATTTTAGCTGCATCTACATTTGCACCACTTTCGTCATTAGGTTCTGGAAATAAATAAATGACAATTAGCTAAAAGGTACTTTATGTGTCGTATTGAAATACTATCAAAACCACAACTAATTATCTTAAAATATTTTGTGTAATATTTGTTAGGCAAGTCAAATATTTATGATCTCTAAGTATTAGCAATTAATTTTAATATTTATATGGAAAACCTTGCAATGAAGGACAGTCGATATCAGTGGTGGCGCGTGAAAATGTTCGATGGGCAACTCGGAGCAAAGAAAAGTAATGAAAGAGTGTAGAGAGTATATATAAAACTATAGGCTTGCCTAAACATAAATTTTAGGCAAGCCGGAGGGAATCGGCTTGTATGGGCACTCCGCCACTGGTAGATATTATACCTTTGTTTGTTAGTGACACAAGTATGTTTAAAAAAATAGTACCTACACAAACCTTTGTTCATTTATATATGTCACCGTTAGATTGTGAAAACTGTCAGTTTATAATCTAACCCGTTATATTGTAAACTGACGGAATATTGTGAACTGCTAAAATAATTCATAATTTTACGCGTTTATTTTCGTTAGTTTATAAACTAACAATGTCATATCGTCAAATTGTAAACTGAATCAAATTTGCCTGATTTGGAACGCAACATGAGCGCTGTTTGGTTGAGCGAACTATTCCACTTGCATCAGTTTCCACTTACGTCAGAACATGATTGTTTTTTTTTTGTTATTCAGACATTTTCTTCCATTTATTCCGGCACCCAGCAGTGTCTACGGAGCCCCGCTGCGCGGGGCTCCTATTTCTGGGCGCTTTGCCCTTCGGGCAACTGAAGATACCTAACTAACCTAACCTACCTAGTCTTTGTGTACGTTCCGTAGCAAGCCGATTTGATCTCAGTTCACAATTTGACGATTCGACATTGAAAGTTTATAAACTAACGAAAAATATTGCGTTAAATTGTGAACGGTTTTGGCAGTTCACAATATTCCGTCAGTTTACAATATAACGGGTAAGATTATGAACTGACGGTGTTCACAATCTAACGGTGACATATACACAACAAGTATCGTTAAAAACTTCGTCTGCGTAAACCCGGGATAAAAACTATCCTATATTTTAATCCAGGCTATAAACTATCTTCGTGCAAAATTTCATCCAAATCGGTTCAGCCGTTTAAGCGCGATTGAGTAACAAACATCCAAACATCCAAACTTTCACATTTATAATATTAGTAGGTTGATTTGATGATACTAGGATTTTTCAATTTGCAACCTTCCTGCACCGGCACGGATGGTTGGCCTAAACTATAATGAGACTGAATCAAGTGCAACTTACCAGCAAGCATACTGACTACAGACAGCAGTATTTTTTCAACACTTTGAACTGGCGACCACCTTTCAGCACTAGTTTCATACCCCATGGGGTCATCCCCTGGCGCATGGAGAATGGATATGCAGACGCGGCCGTCAGCATATACTGGAACATAATCAACATAAACAATGATAATACATCAATTATCATTTAACTGCTCGCATCTTGACTTCAATTAGTAATTTAGCTAATAACCGGCCTGGGTCACCTGAGGCACGACCTTTCAAATTTTCGTAAAAGTGAGTTGTTTAGTAACCACTATGACGTAACAATTTTACTGTGGAAAAAATATAACATAATCTTGCAAGATATGAGAAGTAACATAGTTTTCGTAGAAATCCATTTTAACAAAAGAAAGTAGAGAAGAGAAAATCTAAAGTGTACCCTATTATTTCACTTGTAACCATTTTACTGCTCCATTTTTTATCATAAAATGATGAAATTTTATAATCTACTTCATAAAGTAATTATTGTTCATTTTATTTTATTCATGTTGTGTATGAACATGATGGACAAAGTGGGTAGTTTTGTGGCACATGTCAAGGATATGGAAGGTAGATTGGAAAGTCAGTCTGTCACCTTTTTTCAGCCAGCCCATGTGCTCTAGACCCTAAATGTGAGTATACTTCAGTGGCAACGAGTGAAATTGTGGACAAACGTGTTAATTAGTGTGAATAGTGAGTTTGAAAAGTGGTCAAATAATTTTTACCGAAAAATGGGGATAAAATTTGGTGAGTTTGATATAGCACATGGCTGTTGGAAAAATTATATAGAAAGGTTTTCGTTCTGCCTGGAAGCTAGCGAAATAAAAGATGATGCAAAGAAGAAGGCAAATTTATTGGCTGTTTGAGGTCCTGACTTATTTGACTTGATTGTATCCTTAGTAGCTCCAGCCAAAATAAGTGTGGTTAGTTTAGGAAATATCAAAGTTTTATTAGACAATCATTTCCACCCGACGCCAAATGAAATTGTGCAATCGTACAAGTTTCATTCTAGGCATGATGATGGGATGGCACCTACATTGTACAATAAATTGCCAAGAAATATAACTAAGTTAGAAGGATTGGTACAGTTCAAAAAAAGCTTGTTTGCACTTCTAGTTAAAAAAGCCTACTATTCACTAAGGGAATACTTGACAGATGAAGAATTGTAACTGTTTATGCATGCTCCATCTCTACTTAAAACATTTGTATGCCTTATGGCAAAACATAGAGATACACTATAAGACCTTTATAAGACCTTTCAAACTATGTTTACACATAAATATTTTGTCTTTGTCTTTGCATCAGGAAGAGGGGGGAAAGATAAGGGACTATATTGCCCAACTGCGGAGATTAAGTATTGATTGCAACTTCTCTGACTTGAACCGGACTCTCCGGGACAGATTAGTCTGTGGGATTAGAGATAAAGAGGCACAAAAGAAATTACTTCAAAATGGTTGACTGACATTTGAACGAGCATGCGAGATAGCACTAGCTCATGAAGCTGCAGGAATTGATTCTAACATGATAGTGATATCAGCCCCGAGTCATCCAATGCCGGATGCAGAGGTACTTTCTTTTATTACTTACTTAAATTTCTTCTCGGTTACTGAAATATTTCGAAAAACATGATATCCGCGCTTTCGAACACGCACTTCCATCTCGCTCACGCGTATGGTCAGTGAGAGGGAGAGAAGACCATGAACATGCGGAGCCTTAAAGAGTCTGAATACAGATTGAGTGAGATTTCAAATTAAAAGACTTGTAGCTATACTGTTATTCTATGAGATACAATGTCAAAAAATATCAAAATTGGAAATTTCGTATGGACTCGGAGAGACAAAGATATGAAGAATGTACTGAAACAAACCAGAAGTGTGTTCTTTCACAATCATGACAAAAAAAGAAGTAAAGATAAATGAAATGGTTCAGGGTTAGGGAATGTTGACATATTGCTTGGAAACTGTATCATCATCATCAAGGTACAGGTACTTACAGTGATAAACAGTGATCGGATCTAGGATGCAATTTGGGGCGATTTGAATGACAATGTCAGTCAAGACATTATATACTGCTCATTTCAAGTGGCCATTTCATTTTATAAAAGAGGTTGATAAGTGGTAATTGTTTACGAATATACTATTAGAAGGCATTTTATGTGCGGTGCAGTGCAACGTCATCGGCACTAAAAGTTCGAGCCCTGGTGATAAGATTAACAAAATGGTGATACTAATAACTAATAAAAATTATTACTTTTACTTGTATACCCTGGTAAACATACAAGAATAATAAAAATACATAAAAGATAAGACATACAAGTTACGTTCAGTTATTCTATTCTATGCAGTAGGTACTGTAAACATTTTTGTTGTTTTTACATTTATACTGTAAACTACTTAAAATTAAAAGTTATTTACCTTTTTGTAAAGGTAGGTAACAAAAAAAGTTGCGGGATTGTAAGTGTTATCCATCTTAATATTACGGACTTAAACCCCGGGAAATTGCATCCTAGATCCAATCACTGGTGATAAAGCAAACATAAAACTTACTTTACTAATAATTTATTTATTTTACTCACTATTTGGATGAAACATTTCACAGGTAAACTGCATCTTGGGAGGGCTCAGAGGATAGTCTGGAGGAAAAACTAATTTCGCTGGAAATATGCCACCTTCAAAGCATGTCCCTTCCGGGCCTCTGTAAAGTGACAAAAATGAATGTTTAGAAAACCATAAATTTCATGCCCATAATTGCCAATGTACCTACATATCAATAATAAAAGTCCATTGGACAATTATTTCAACAGTAGAATGAATGTGGAAAAATCACTCTTTATTCTACAAGTCAGCCAAAAAATTGTGGTCATGTCACTGTTAAATCTCGTGCCAACATTACTCTTGTGATGCAACAGCAACATCATGTAGATCTATATTTGGCAGAATGAGCATTGACATTTATACTGAAGTGTGACACAGATTTGAGGTCTGTCCTCGTTGGACAGCACCGACAAGATCTTTCCCTTGCACAACCAATTGTTCCATTCAGTCAATATTACAGGCAAAACAAAATATTACCCAAAAAAGAATAGCATAATGAAAGAAGAGAGGCATTATTGAAGAAAAATTGGTGCTCACTAATTAGCTAACAACAAGGCAGATAAATTACTTACGTAATTAGAGCTTCCCACTCAAAGAAGTTCTCTTCGTTTATCGGCCCAGCTATTATCCCTTCTGGCGGGTTCACAGTAAGTTCTGAAAGTTAGACATCAGTAACCGTTATCATTTCTCGAGTAAATGAAAATACTTCCTAACCTAAGGATAGCTTAAAAAGAAACATTACATTTTAATAACACTCTGTAATGAACAGTAGCGTGCACAATTTATTTACACGTAAGGCTGCTGATAGTCAATATTGGCAAATCATAATACGTAAGCAATGGGTGACCGTGAGAACTACTGCACTTACGTTTATATTCAGCCATTAGCCGTCGCAAAGCAGACCCCGCCATAGTAAGATTTTATCTGGCTCTAAATTATTTTAAAATCTTCAAGCATCGATTCACTTATGTATTTAGAATAAAATCTATTTTATTGATACTATTGATAATGATAGGCCAAAGCCGAAACCACGGCCTGCAATCTTTGAACAAAATATCCGGGCGTTAGTATTGTGGTCACGTGATTGCACGTGATTGGCTAATGCAATTGACTAAATATTTACCGCGCTTCCCTCACCCCCGCACCTACTGCCATCTTCAAGCTGTCCGTGCTGTCACTCTTGCCGCTTGTTTTTGAATTTGTTTGAGCGTTTTAACCAATATATGTTTTGACATAAAAAAATAAATTAAAAATATGCAAATGTCAAGTTGAAATTTGAATTCAAATGTTTGAAGTTTGATTGAAAAGTCAGAAAAAATACGGATTTATCTTGCTATTTCGATATGTTTCGCAGCTTTTTCGTTTTAATTAATGTATTTGATCTCTTCGTGTACCTACTCGTGAACGTGTTGAGTTAGAATATTCCAGAGATAGAGACTCATTATGGGTGGAAATAGTAGGATAAAATTTGTGGTGTAAGAGAAAGACACAAACCTCGTGATCCTAGAGTGCAATAGAGTATTTAAAAGCAACTTTGGCCTTATCAAGCAAGTATAGCCTGCCATATCAGATCTCATAATAGGGATAATTCATATATTATATGTATTTGCCCCATGCAGGAAGTTGACGCCTTAGGTACCTACCTACCTAAGGTAAGGTGGATAATGAAATTAAAGATAAAAAATGTAAACAAAGAACTGTCAACGTCAAAGTGACGTCTCAGGGGCAATCAACCAGGTTTTGGTTTTAACTAATGAATATATTATCGTCACTACCTTTAAAATAATCTTATATTATTTTACTTTGATCACTTTAATGTCGTATGTTGGTATGAATAGGTACTTAGTAGGTGACGATAGTCCGGGTACGATATACAGCAAAAGCCTATTGCCTGCATTTATGCCTGCATATATATTTGTATGCATTTATGACCATGAGTTTTTCATTCGAACTCAAATGACTGCGAGGTCTTTTTTTGCGGCGATAGTTCTGATCCTTCTTGGTCGAAGGGCCTGGCTGAGGCTCCATGGTGTTTTCGGTCGTACGAGTCCACACAAACACAAACTTAACAATACAATAAAACAAAAACGTGTAGAAGGTACGACAATAGAGAGATCTCTCAGGGACTGAAGTCCAATGAGAGTTGTTTGGATGTTATATTTATGCAACTGATTTAAGAAACTTCGATAGTGCGATGCAGAACTCGTCAGATTTGACAGGAGTGACGCCACATCAGCCCCCCTTTGAGACGGAGGGGTCAGTGATGTATGAAGAGAGAGTGCAGCTTGCCAGTGCTCAGAGCCAGCGTGGCGAGCGAGCGCTCAGAGCCAGGGTGGCGAGCGGAGAGACAGAGAGAGAGAGAGTCTGGCTTGCTGAGAAGAGTCGGGCGTCAAGTCAGGATATTCAGAGTTGCGCTTATGTCCATTGTCGGGGGTCACCAATGTAGAAGGTACGACAATAGAGAGATCTCTCAGGGACTGAAGTCCAATGAGAGTTGTTTGGATGTTATATTTATGCAACTGATTTAAGAAACTTCGATAGTGCGATGCAGAACTCGTCAGATTTGACAGGAGTGACGCCACAAACGTAACAACAAACAAAAATTCAACAACAGAGTGCATAAGCGGAAAGGAAAACATTCGATCACGACAAACGTCAGAAAACGAATGCGATTCAGATTTTAGAAAATGGCCGCCTCAGCTCGGGGCAAAGATATTAAAGCGGTCTAAGCACGATCAGACAAGTCGATTCAGTCAGTATAAATGGAACTTGAATACATTTTTCGGTTTTACTAGAAAAATAAGAATAAGGAATAGGAATATCCAGGTATATTAATTAAATTACGAACCAAAGGTTTACAATTCCTAACCATTGCCAGTGGCGTAAATATAAACTACACATATTTATGAATATAAAATAATTACGTTTTCATTTTTCTTATTTCAATATTTACGAATATTTTCCAGGCATTGTTTTATGTATAAATTAGTCGCATTATTTTTAATCTCGCGTATTTAACGAATTTTTAGTTTCCACTTCTTGGGATTGATTTTATTGCAGTAGCAACACATTTGTTTACATTTTTTATCTTTAATTTCATTATCCTCTTTTATGTAGTTATGTGAACGAGTTAGGATAGTGTGAACGAATAACTCCTAAGCTTTTATACTTAGTTAAACTAAAGTGCTGTTTGGAGTGGAAACCCTGGGGCCGTGGGGACCGGGCGTGAAGGCCCTGTATAAGGAGTTTTCGGAGCGGCTCATCCAAACATCCGGAGAGGGCTGGCAGCTATTTTGGCCAAAGGATTAGCCTTGCAATCCAAAGAGGTAACGCTGCCAGCCTTCTGGGCACCATAGCCAACGACGGCGACCTGGGGGTCATTTACTTTTTATAGTTTTAGTTTATAATATAGGATTAATTAAAGTGCTTGAGCGATATACCTACATATTGTTAACATAATTTATTGTCACGGGACTCGCGGGCAAGCTTGCCAAGTCTTTGAGTGAATTCGTATCCTTATTGCATAATTTAAAAATAAAAATACATACCTTTTAATTGAAGTTTTTTTTTAGAATTGTTCTGCACGGCTATCACAAGACGGCCGCGACATACTCTCGAGCTCTCTCGCACTATCCGTCTCTTTCTAAGTGGTCTAATAAGAGAGAGACGGATAGTGCGAGAAAGCTCGAGAGTATGTCGCGGCCGTCTTGTGATAACCGTCCTGTAACTTAGAAAATGTATATGTCTATTTAGAAAACTAGTGCACCCTGCAGGATATCTACTTGCCCCGTATAGGTAGGTACAGGTCGGCAAAAAAAACTACGGCTGGTCCGTAGTTTTTTCGGCCGAGCTGTGCCTACTGTACATAAATGGGGCGTTGCTGATCATAAATATATACACATCGTAATAGTTCCAAACCTTCCTGCAGGAGGGTGACACTGCTTCCTACCCATTTGGGCCGCCGACATAGATCTCTATTACAATACATTAAAAATAGGTAATCTGTGCCACTGTGCCATACACTGGCTGTTCGTTTCAGTTCTCATGCCAAAACATGCATCAAAATTAAAAAAAAAAAAAAGGTCTCGTCAATTTCAGTGGAACCCTATTGGCTAAAATGGCTGTATGACAGTTGTGCGTCTGTTACGTTAGTATCTCTTAGTAGTCTGTGGCCGAAACCGACTAGTGTCAAAAAATAAACCGATAGCAAAAAAATCGGGAGCCAATAATGTACAGCCCGATAATACACGTCCACTTTTAGTGGACGCGTATTATCAGGCCGTACATTATCAGCCCGGACAAAGGTGGCTTCCAATTATTGCCCCGTACCGAATTTGCTCAGGGTGATAATGCACGGCCCAATAATGTACAGCCCAATAATACGAAGCCACAAAAAGTGGACGCGTATTATCGGGCCGTACATTATCAGCTCGAACAAAGGTGGATTATTGCCCCGGACCAAGTTTGCTGCCTGTCAAAAGCGAACTCTGCCTCAGGTCGGTTAGGTTAGGGTTAGTGATGTGTTTGGGTGGGGACCTCTCGCTGCCAACCATTGTATCTAAGATGCTTGACAGCGAGAGGTCATGGGAAGCAATGGCCTCCTTCTGCAATTCCGTAATGGCGCAGAAGGAGGCTGCGGAAAGAGCGCGGGAGGACGACCCTTCCGCTCCCCATATCCGCAGACGTAGAGCGGGGCGCGCACGTCGGCGTTATGCGCACTTGCTCCCCCCGCCGTAGTGGACCAGGTTGCAGGGTTAGGGGACCCTAGCTAACCAAAAGTCCACGGGTCTGAAGCGCCTCGAAATTGTCCCGGGGCGCTCTCCCTGGCCAGGCCTGTAAAGCGGGCTAGTCGCGAGGGCCAAAGTTGCATGCGTAAGCGAACCTTTGACCCTCCTTGTAAGCGAAAATGGCTGGACAATCGTTGGGGGTTTAGTGGGTAGTCTGGACCTTCTGTCCAGGAGTCCCACACACCCGTCCGGTCCCCCTCCGACTGGGCGGACGGTGCATCAATGCATTCCCCCAACGTAAAAAAAAAAAAAAAAAAAAAAAAAAGGGTTAGTGATGTGTCAAACCGAGTAACTCGACTTTAAAATATGCCCAACCCGGTTCGCAAACCGGTTTGACCAAACCGAACTGACTTCGACCAATTGCCACTTCGGGTTAGATTAAAATATGCCCAACCCGGTTCGCAAACCGGTTTGACCAAACCGAACTGGCTTCGACCAATTGCCACTTCAGGTTAGATTTAGATGTCAGATCTCTAAGTCGATTCTTTCCGGGTTGACGAAGAGGTCGAGTCGAGTCGGACACTGAGAGACTATGGGTGGGTTAAACCTGGTATCAAACCGTCTGTAATCGTAAGTTGCTGCAACCCACCCTAGTAGGATATATCAGTGTCGCGTTTATCGGCGACGTTAGGTATTTGCAACTGACTTCTAGGTATGGAAATGTGAGACAGAGAGGGGCTAATACTTTGTCGATGAGCGATGTTACGAATTACGATACTGTGCTAAAAATTTAACCTTATCTATTAAACAATACGTTTCATTTTCTTTATCTTTATTAAGCGGCGGTTCAACTCGGCGCTTGAAGTGACCTTCAACGACGCGGCTGTATGCGCGCAACTGACAGTAATATGTCGGTCTCATTCTAACATATGCTACGGTTCTCAAACAGTCGAGTCAAGAAGTCGAAGTTCGCGCGTATTTTTGCTTGCGGGACCAAACCGAGTTGAGCGCAACTCAACTCGGTTTGGGTCGGTTCGGGCGTGACTCGGTTTGACTCGACGTGCGAAACCGAGTCGTTACATCGCTAGTTAGGGTTCACTTGTGTCCCTCAGACCGGAAATAGCCACCCCGCGAAGCGGGGTGGCGTTGACCCACTGGAGACTTTTTAATGGACCCCAATTATTGGGCTGTACATTATAAGGTCGTACAAGATTGGCTTCCAATTATTGCCCCGTACCGAATTTGCTCAGGGTGATAATGCACGGCCCAATAATGTACGGCCTGATAATACGCGTACATTATCATGGCTGTACATTATCATGGCCGTACATTAACCGGCACCAAAAATACTGAGGGCCTACCGCGAAAGGCATTCGAAGTTTCCCCTCTCTGTCATACTTACGAGTTCCAACATAAGTGCGACAGAGAGGGAAAACTGCGAATGCCGTTTTGTGTGCGTTCTGAAACACAATTCAGTGCCGTGTTTCGATTGTTTCGAATTTGGTGTTTAAGATATTATGGCATCCAATTTTTGGATATAATGGTCAGCTAAATGATTTAATAATGAAATATTAATTTAAAAATAAGTACGAAGTGTTAGAATAAAACAGAATTAAATTTAGTCATATGTCAGCTCTAGAGGTACTTCACATGTTTTGGTATTTGAACGAACACGTCGAAAACTTGTTAAGGCGTATCCCCACGGCCAAGCAGCCCGGCAGTCCTGCCGCGGAAGGTCAGTACGGTGTGACCTTGGTTTTTGCTGGACGCCGAGCAACCGGCCGGGCTAGCACACTAGCAAAATGACGACTTTTATGCACATGTTTTATGTCCACAACCGACGTATAAATTTTTACCGTAATGAGCTAATATGGTATACCGTCATCTACGTAAAATGTGACCATTTATATGTCTTGCACATAAAACAAATTTTTTTTACGTCAAATGCTAACATGCTCTTGATTTTGGCACATAAAACTTGACGATATGAGCCGTTGACAGACGAAATTTTACGCAGGTCACTCGAGACCCCGGATAAATTTTAACACTATGAAAACAATATAATTTTCGCAGGATTTCTCCAATTTCTGTCACAATACATACGGTTTCAGTTTCAAAACTCCTATCATCCCCTGCCGGGCTAGCACACTAGCAAAATGACGACTTTTTATGCACATGTTTTATGTCCAAAACCGACGTATAAAATTTTACCGTTATGAGCTAACATGGTATACCGTCATCTACGTAAAATGTGACCATTTATATTTGTCTTGCACATAAAACTATTTTTTACGTCTAATGCTAACATGCTCTTGATTTTGGCACATAAAACTTTACGATATGAGCCGTTGACGGACGAAATTTTAACACTATGAAAACAATATAATTTTCGCAGGATTCCTCCAATTTCTGTCACTATACATACGGTTTCAGTTTCAAAACTCCTATCATCCCCTTGTCGTACTTAACGTTATCGATATCGATAAATTATGATTAGGAACGTAGTTGGTCTACTGCATGAACAGAAATTTGCTTTACAAAATCTGACACTAATTCGATTTATGAAATAATAAAAGGAGAACAAATATTTTATACAGTTTATTTCACACTTATTTCCATATCATAGTATATTTACAAAAATTCACCAATCTGTACACATATATTTTTCGTTAGAATGGGGTCGCAATAGATTCTTCTCGTACTAAGAAACCTCCGGCTTGTAGGTTTTATCCAAGTACCAACCGTTGTTTTTCATAAGTAAATGAATATTGGCGCTTGATATTACTTTAAAAAAAAAAAATTTTCAACAGCATAATATAGTTGTTATTTTCTAAGCCGTCCGTTCTGCAGTGCGGCGTTCTTTAGTGCGGAACGGACGGCTTAGAAAATAACAACTATACCATTAAAATTTTTAAGGAATACTTGCTGTGCCCTAACAGGGTTCATGTGTGAACCAACCCTAATGTGACACCTATTTTATAACACATGTTAACTATGCAATAAATGCATTATGAAGTATGGGTACTTACTTACGTGTTTTATTTTAATATAATTTACATTTCGTCAAAAGCATTGTTTGTTTGACACACGTTTTCTCGTGAAGTTAATAATATCCATGGTAACCGGCCAAAGTCACCATGACAAAATTACAGAAAGAGAAAGTCCGGAAGTAGGAGATAGCATGAGTCCGCCATAGCAAGAGCACAGATGGAAAACTTGTCACTTGTCAGAGCTTGTCAGATTTGATGCTGAATTTGAGCAAATGGACGTCATTCATCTTTTTGTTCCTAGTTGCGCGACACTGAGCACGGCATTACAAGACGGCCCACGAACTCTCTCGATTTTTCTCGCACTATACCTCTCTTTCTAAGTTCTCTAATAAGAAAGAGATGGATAGTGCGAGAAAAATCGAGAGAGTACGCGCTTGTAATAGAATAAGAATAAGAATAACTTTATTGCTTTCATGTTGGCATACAGGTGGTCTTA
Source organism: Epinotia brunnichana (assembly GCA_963854355.1). Classification (NCBI taxonomy): domain Eukaryota; kingdom Metazoa; phylum Arthropoda; class Insecta; order Lepidoptera; family Tortricidae; genus Epinotia; species Epinotia brunnichana. The sequence goes on along the minus strand of OY977935.1, from coordinate 32,990,199 downwards.
CAAAATTTACAGTACAACATGGGACCCTGTAAGGGTATTGCAAGTCTTACAATCTAGAACTTAAAACTAAAGTAATATACCTAGTACTAGTAGGAGGTAACAAAAGTGTTAAATCTAAAAATAATACGCCTAGGTAACACACGTTATATAAGATAAATCTCTATTTCAATCTTATCTTCAACACTATTTATAATATTTATTTAAGTCAAAGAATTCTTGTAATGAATAGAAACTATTACATGCTAAGTATTTTTTCAGATTCTCAACAAATTTTGTGTATTTCAGCTCTTCACTTATATCTTTAGGAACATTATTATATATTCTTATTGTTATTAGCCTTGCAGGCCGACAAAAAACACGCGATAGACTGCTCTGTTCACCCGTGGGGATACAAACGAGGGCGCATCCAAAGATCCAAGCACAACGGACCGCATACGGGGTATAAGCTATAATGGTCGCACCACACTTGGGGGTTCGTGTTCACGTTGCGTCGTTGCCTCTCTTTCATTTGCCGTAGGAAGGAAAAAGATGCAACGCGAATATTTGGGCAAACACCGCCAAGTGTCGTGTAACCATATGATAGATCGAGACAGTAAACATTCTGTTCTCTGTCTCCCTTTATTTTTTAGCTTACACCCCGTATATATGCAATCCGCCACGAGCGGACGTTTGGAGCTTTGCACGCGCCTTTAAGGGCGCTACATACCATACAGGTTAAATTCGGCAATCGAATGCAACCACTGAATTCGGTGGTGGGCTGACTCCGCCCGAGATTCGAAGTTCCTTCCTAGTTGCGCGACACTGGTGTCAAGTTTGATAAATCTAATGATTAAATCATCTTCGCTTATAATGATTAAAACTATAAATGTGTTTCTTGAATTAGTTTTTTTTTACTCGCCTTTTCAAAATGCAAAGAGGTCAATTCTCATAGTGTCATCTGCCCGGCTAGCACACTAATCGGACATATATTTTCGTTCAGACGTATAACTTTACGCTTGTGCCCATTTTTACGTTACTTAGCTAACATGCCCGGCTAGCACACTAATCGGACATATATTTACGTTCAAACGTATAGCTTTACAATTGTGCCCATTTTTACGTTAGCTAACATGGTAATCTCGCAGCATATATTTATGCCATAGCGTAAAATATACGTAGCCAAATCATTTCATTCGTTCAATAGTAGTCTATGGTTAGAAGCCCATTATAATACTACCTAAATTAAAGAGTAATGATAAGCACTGCACAGTTTACTAAATAGTTGTGTTCCTGTTTTAAGTTGTGTTATAATCGTTTTTTGTTTTTATTTACTTTACTCCCGCCCCGCGAAAAGTTTTACATTGTGGTTTTAAGTGATAGTGAAATGTTTCAGGAGATGATCGGAGTTTTGAAACTGAAACCATAAGGTAAACGTCCGAGTGCTCGACGTTGTAGCCGGCTGTACTAGTATATGGCATGGGCACTTTATGTCAATGCAATTCGACCAAAGAAGATTTTTCTTCATTCGATAATTTAAGCCATGTCACTATGACATTGAGTGCCCATGCCTTATACTAGTACAGCGTCGAGCACTCGGACGTTTACCTTATGTGTTGTGACAGAAATCGGAGAAATCCTGCAAAAAAGGTTATTGTTTTCATAGTGTTAAAATTTATCCGGGGTCTCGAGCTCTCGAGTGACCTACATAAAATTTCGTCCATCAACGATGCATATCGTTGCGTTTTATGTGCCAAAATCAAGAGCATGTTAGCATTTGACGTAAAACAAATAGCAAGACATATAAATGATCACATTTTACGTAGATGATGGTATAGCATGGTAGCTCATGAAGGTAAAATCTTATACGTCGGTTGTGGACATAAAACATGTGCATAAAAGTCGTCATTTTGCTAGTGTGCTAGCCGGGATGGTATTCTCGCAGCATATATTTATGCCATAGCGTAAAACATACGAAGCCAAATTATTACATTCATTTCATTCGACCAAAGAGGATTTTTCTTCATTCGAATTTAAGCCATGTCACTTTGACATAGAGTGCCCATGCCATATACTAGTACAGCGTCGAGCACTCGGACGTTTACCTTATGTGTTGTGACAGAAATCGGAGAAATCCTGCAAAAAAAATTATTGTTTTCATAGTGTTAAAATTTATTCGGGGTCTCGAGTATACCTACATAAAATTTAGTCCATTAACGATGCATATCATCGCGTTTTATGTGCCAAAATCAAGAGCATGTTAGCATTTGACGTAAAACAAATAGTTTTATGTGCAAGACATATAAATGGTCACATTTTACGTAGATGATGGTATAGCATGTTAGCTCATGACGATGACGGTAAAATTTTATACGTAGGTTGTGGACATAAAACATGAGCATAAAATTCGTCATTTTGCTAGTGTGCTAGCCGGGCAGTGAGCCATGTAGTGAAATGAAATTTATTATGACGGAATGTCACTCTGCCGATAAAGCAGATACTGATAAACTGTGCGTTTTTGGACCATAGAGCATAGAGTTTTCGATGACTTAAATACTTGAGTAAAACTGTATTCTTGATGATTTTTCGAGAACTCTTAGGGTGTCCTGATAATAGTACTTATATAACACTCAACTCTTGTACTTACCTTTATACCTACTGAGCAAGCAAAAACAGATCTTAAGGTGGTCAACCTTTTCATTCCGCGACTGTACATAGCAGTGGCGGCGCGTGAAAATATTCGATGGGCAACCCGGAACAAAAAAGTTATAACTATAGGCCTAAGAAGAAATTTATGCAAGCCGGTCCGAATCGGCTTGTATGGGCGCTGAGCGCTACTGGTACCTAGCAGGGCGTAAACCGGAGATATTTTATCAAAAAAATGTAATGTAAGTAAAAATATTAACCTATGCAAAGAACGTTTTTCCAATATATGTAGGGTTCTGTTTGCGATACTTATAGTTAATACTAAAATTACTAGTCTACTGCTACTCAAATTATTTTTACAGTTTAAAAACTTGGATATTTAATAGCTAGACTTGTTTGTATCTGTTAATAAGTCTTTTTCAGCTAGGAACCGTAATTTGTAACGTTTTCTTAAAAAATGTAGCTTAGTATAGGTATACAAATCACAAGATCTTGACCAGAATTTAATATTTTTCAGGTATTTAAGTACTTTCCTACTCTACTAGCCCCGATGCATATGTTTTCGTCTAGTCAGAGCAGTTTTGTAGGTTCTCCCATTTGTAAGGAAATAATGTTTTCGATAAAAATTCAATACCGTTTAATACTAGTTGTATCATAGTTCATTTATTTATGAAAATATTCCACATTAACACAATTAATATAAGTATACCACTTTTATGAGGAGAATAAATTTTGCGTTTTTTTTTTCAAACTATTTCGATAACGAATTCAACAGGCGAAAAAAGGTCCATTACTAGTATAGGGAAAGCGACACGGCAAAGCTATACATATGCTGACGGTTCTGCTTCGAGCCCATGAGTAAAAAGTGCAATTGGAGACCACAAATTGAATTGGACAATAGTTTTTAAGTGCCCTTTTTTCTACAATAAAACCTTTTAGGGTTTCTATTTAACAATGAAAATAAACTACATTAAACATTGTTCCTATTGTTCCTATTACTAAGTCGTTTGATCTAAGCATGTAATAAATATCAAAATAAATGTGATAGTTGTTAATTACTGGACAAACTCTTCTGCATCGGGGCTAGTAGTTGTGCTGACTGTATTTTATTGTTCAGTAAGTAAATTACAAATATGGAGGACGGAGAACGACATTAGATAGGTAGGTACCTACCTATTTCCTATCCCGGAAATCATTCACTAAGATTATAACAACAATATAACAATAACGACGGATGCGGCGGCATTATTATTACATCTAGGTACAGTTTCAGGAACTGCAGAATACGTTAGTAATTAGTTAGTTTAGACGAATGTGTCTGAACAATGATGAGTCGTCACAACACGCACGGCACGGCCTCGGCGTGTGGGCGCGGCGTGGTTACATTTTGGTCCTCTGTATATTTTGATAGAGCCGCGTATGGCTCGCCAGTGAAAACAAAGAGATCCGTCCCGCGCCGACAACCCTTTTGTTTCGTTTTGGCCTTTAATAGTTCGGTGTATTACTTACTTTTAATAAGACATACCTAAGTAATACAAATATAGCATTAATAATATCTCATAGGCACCTCATATTTCTTGACCATCACGTTATTGCCTTGAATCACATTTTTAAGTTGTTCGTGTTTTTAAAATGGATACTCATACTCATAACAATATAACATGGCTCCTGTTTAAAAAAATGTTAGGTACACTGTTTTGTTTACCAAGGTATACAAACACCCTTTAGTTATAAGTATTATATCCCCAGAGTAGTCTAGTAGTAGTAGTTTAATCTAAGAGTAAGTCTTAATTTTATGCTCGGGTCGTCCATAGGCCAGAGCTTCAATTAACAAACGTCATTAGGAAAGACTATACTGTGCACATATTTTTAAACTGTACCTATAGCTGCCTATGCCGATTTTATCCAACGTCTAACATGTGGCCGACCCGGACCTTTATTTTTGTTTACATCCGCTTTTCAAGGGTTAAACGGTTACGCAGATCTATTACACGCTAAAAAACTCGTCGTCGTCGGTTTTTTACCAGGTACCTATTATTAGTTAGGTACCAAGTCAAAGTTGAATGTTGTTGTTGACCTATAATTGGTTATATCTTTACTTTGATTCGAGGAGTGACGTTGATCATAAAATTGTTGAAGTATAAACAGGTAAAGTTTGTATGTAAGGGTTAATCCCCGAAACTACCTAGGTAAGTACTTTCAAAATATCCTTTACCTATATTCTCCTGGGTAGGTACTCTATAACTTCTATATGGGACTTTTGGAGTGGAAATATGCTCCAAATACATACATCCGGACATATGAGCGGAGGCCCGCATGCTAGTTTAAATATTTGCGGACAATCTTACACAAATCAACCTAGTCCCAAACTAAGCAAAGCTTGTACTATGGGTACTAGACGACGATATAGATACTTATATAGAGAAATACATACTTAAATACACAGAAAACATCCATGACTCAGGAACAAATATTCATGCTAATCACACAAATAAATGCCCTTACCGGGATTCGAACCCAGGACCTCTTGCTTCGTAGGCAGGGTCACTACCAACTAGGCTAAAGCGGTCGTCAAAGTTTGATGTAAAAAGATGGACCTAGGTATTGAATACCTACCTAGGTCAGTCAATTCATATTATTTCTTAACGAGCCTGTTAATAGCGGTGTAGAGTGCTCTGTATAAAAATATGTACCTACTCAATTTGCTGATAAAAATAATACTGCTTTCAAGTTACCTTTGTCGGGCGGCGATTGTTTATGCATAAGGTACCTACTGACCTAATGGATTTCGTTTCAAGTTACGTGCATAGATAGATACCTACTTAATTACCTACACTACACTGAATTAACACTTTCGCCACTTGCTTAGAGTACCAATGCAACTTGATTATATATTTACTATATGTAATTTACTAATTTACTTAGGTACCTACCTCACTACGCTGAATCTACCTATGTCCCAAAGAGGATCTTGACCTCTGACACGAGAGAACAGCACTCTTCCCTAGTCCCCCGAGGGTGGTTAAAAAATTTTTGAGGGCTTCGTCGCCCCGCGCGGTAAGTATATTATATATGGACCTTCGGATATTTCCTATATTGGGCCGACACATATACGCTCTCTTTGTTTACTGCTTTCGTGAATATTTAGTTTGTGTAATACACACATGAGCCACTGTGTAACATACATATTAATACTGCACTCTTAACTAACTATGCGAAGGTATCTTCAAAGGAAGCTATATAGTAGAATAGACCAAACACATTATTAGGTAACAAGGCCGTGACAAGAAACTGAGCAGTTTTTTTAATCGTTAGGTACCTACATCTGCATATACCAAATACGTTCAGGGTTATTTTTCCTCCAATCTAGTTTTACTTTAAATAATTTTGTCAGTTGCAAGAGCTGCAAGTTAGAGCCAGGCCGTGGATCCGTACGCGCCGGCCGCTTCCCGTTGTCGACGCTGACGGACGCTGTGCACATGGCCACGTTCATAAAATATAATTTACTGCCACGTTCAACGTTCAAGTTGGCTGCGTGAGCGCGTGAACCCGGCGTAATTTCAATAAATAACATAAAAAAATTGGTAGTGAAGATTAGTTTCCTATTGTTTCGATGATTCGGGCAATTCGACAGGGCCCGAGGTGCTGACATTTAAGTACCATCTCATAAGGGATCGATTCGAACTTCGCTCGTTCGTTCTGTTCTGACACGTTAGCTCGTGCGCGAAACACATTGAAGTCAGATCAAAAACAGATTCGAACGCGTAAATAATGTCTTCTTTCGAGCCCCGAGTGCACTACCTCATATGCAGATAGCTACAAGCGAATTACATTATCAAACCTACCATTGTCAGATCCCATAACCACGTACCTAGTTACGACGACTAAAAAATTAAGTCACCGTATCCTATCACCTATCACCGTATTAAAAAAAAACCGGCCAAGTGCGAGTCGGACTCGCGCACGAAGGGTTCCGTGCCATTATCTATAAAAAACTATTTTATTTTGTGTTTTTAGTATTTGTCGTTATAGCGGCAACAGAAATACATCATCTGTGAAAATTTCAGCTGGAACTATCACGATATCAGTGAGATACAGCCTGGTGACAGACAGACGGACGGACAGCGGAGTCTTAGTAATAGGGTCCCGTTTTACTCTTTGAGTACGGAACCCTAAAAAGCCAGCAATAATTGGGTATTTTTTTAGAAAAGCGTCACTCTTGCTGCTTTTATTAGTCTATCCTATACTATTAAACGAGCAATATTCGTGTACATTATTATATGTATTTATTATTATACATATTTTCTCGTATCTGAAAAAAAATCTTTTTCACCTCACTAGCTCGGAAAGCCCATTTTTATTCTTTAAAAACAGATAGCAAAACTGCATTTTATCCACAAGAGTGCAAAGAATATTTGAAATCCGAACGTGTTATTATTAGTTACTTTCTTAAACATAATAACATGTAAAGGCCAGTCCAGACAGGACATTTTTCGCCCATCAGATTTATTTTATTTAGGTACCTTTTTTTGAATGTTTTATTCTTTTTTTAAATGTTTTTAATTCTTTTTTTCTTTTTTAAATGTTTTTTTGTTTTATAAATGTTTTTTCTTTTTCTCCTTTTTAAAAATGTTGTTTCTCTTTTTAAATGTTTTGTTTCTTTTTGAATGTTTTTCTGTATTTTTTTCTCTTTTTAATGTTTTTTTGGTCTTTTTATACGTTTTTTTCCTTTTTTTTTAAATTCTTTTCTTCTTTTTTTAATGTTTTTTGAAATTCTATTTATTTTTTTAATGTTTTCGTCTACATTTTAATGTTTTTTTTTTATATTTTATTGATTTAAATGTGTTTATGCAAGGTTTTTATTATTTTTCACCTCCCTAGCTCGGAAAGCCCATTTTTATTCTTTAAAAACAGATAGCAAAACTGCATTTTATCCACAAGAGTGCAAAGAATATTTGAAATCCGAACGTGTTATTAAGTAGTTACTTTCTTAAACATAATAACATGTAAAGGCCAGTCCAGACAGGACATTTTTCGCCCATCAGATTTATTTTATTTAGGTACCTTTTTTTGAATGTTTTATTCTTTTTTTTAATGTTTTTAATTCTTTATTTCTTTTTTAAATGTTTTTTTGTATTATAAATCTTTTTTCTTTTTCTCCTTTTTAAAAATGTTGTTTCTCTTTTTAAATGTTTTGTTTCTTTTTGAATGTTTTTCTGTATTTTTTTTCTCTTTTTAATGTTTTTTTGGTCTTTTTATACGTTTTTTTCTTTTTTTTAAATTCTTTTCTTCTTTTTTTAATGTTTTTTGAAATACTATTTATTTGATGTTTTCGTCTACATTTTAATGTTTTTTTTTTATATTTTATTAATTTAAATGTGTTTATTCAAGGTTTTTTTTTATTTTTTCAACTTAAAAAAAAAATAAAAAAAATTTAATGTTTTTTTTCTTTTTGATTTATTTTTGTGGTTTTTCCACTTTTTTTATCTTTTTAAATGTTTTTTTTTAAGTTTTTTGTCTTTTTTTATCTATTTTTTACGTTTTTTCTCTTATTTTAATGTTTTTGTTTTGTTGTCTCTTTTTCTTTGTTTTTCTTTTTTCAATGATTTTTGCTTTTTTCTCCTTTTTATTAATGTTTTGTTTCTTTTTGAATGTTTTTTTTTCTTTTTTTATGTTTTTTTGGTCTTTTTTCTCTTTTTTATACGTTTTTTCCTTTTTTTTAATCTTTATTTTTTATTATTTCAAGGTTTTTTGAAATTCTCTTATATTTTTTTGATGTTTTTGCCATATTTTAATGTTTTTTTTATTTTTTATTGATTTATATGTGTTTTTCAAGGTTTTTTTCTTTTTCCATTATTTTAAATTTTTTTTCCACTCTTTTTACGTTTTTTTTTGTTTTTTTGTCTTTTTTTGTCTTTTTTTACGTTTTTTCTCTTAATATAATGTTTTCTGTAACTATTTTCTTTTTACATGTTTTTTTTTTGTTTTTTTGTCTTTTTTTACGTTTTTTTTTGAATGTTATGTTTTTGTAACTTTTTTCTTTTTTATATGTTTTTGTCTCTATTTTATTGCTTCGTTTTTCTTTTATCAGTCTTTTTTAATGTTTTTTGAAATTATTTTTGCCTTTTTTAAAAGTTTTTCTTTATTTTAATGTTATTTTTTTTGTTTCTCAATGTTTTTGCTCTTTTCCTCTTTATTAAATGTTTTTTTTTTTAATTTTGTTATATACTGTTTCTTTTTTCATGTTTTTTTTCCCCTTTTTAATATTTTTTTTTAAAAATTTATTACTTTACTTTTTTGTTTTTTTTTGTTTTTTTTCCTCGCTTTAGTGAGGTGAAAAGATTTGTGTTACACACGGGTGCAAGTTATTTTGACGTCTCGTGTGTTGCAACACTCGCTACGCTCAGGATTCTATTTTTGAACCACTCGCTTCGCTCGTGGTTCAACCATAGAATCCATTCGCTAGCTCGTGGTTCAACCCTAGAATCCATTCGCTAGCTCGTGTTTCAATTCCACACTCGCGGTTAAAATACAACTTTGCACCCTTGTATAACAAATAACTATTTCAGTATTGTCACCTGTTGTCACCGAAGCTGCTCGGTCGCCCCGGGGACCGATTTTTGACTTTCGAGCGCTCGACTCGAAATCTGTAAAAAATTATGAAATGCTATTTGGAAATAGCAATATAAAATTTAAAAACGATTTAAATTCTATCGGTAGAAAGTAAGTGCCTGCAATTTTGAGACTATAATCGCATTTACTTTTATTTAATTTTCGAGCGCTCGAAAGTCAAAAATGGCCCCCCAGGTACTTAAAGGTATATTGGCAAGTCTTACTCAAGACAGGCAGCAGATTAGTGACAGGTAGCAGAGATTAAAGAGAATAAGAATAAGAATACTTTATTGCTCTCATGTAGGTAGACATATCAGGTCTTAAATATTTTACAGTCTATAGTTGGTACCTAGGTACAACATGACACCATGTTACAATCCTTCGTCTCAAAACGTAGGTACACATTACAAATGAAAAATTATAGTACTTAAACTAAGATTAACATGTAGGTAGGTATCAGAAACGTAGTTACACATTACTAATTAAAAATTATAGTACTTAAACTAAGATTTATATGTAGGTAGGTATCAATAGAGTTTGGTATGTTACCTACTTGAGATTATTTGAGTTGGCCGAACTGCATCAAAGTAGTCCGTTCAAAAAATCACTCTACCGGCTAATGTACAAGATTCCAATTGCAATGACAGTTTTATAGAAAGTAGACCACATTAAATAATCTCTAACATAAACACCAGTGGCGGAGCGCCCATACAAGCCATTTCCATCGGCTTGTATGGGCGTCCATGCATACATATTGGAGTTCATCTCCAAATAAGTATAGGAAAATGAAGAAAAAAAAAAAAGTCTTGTCCAAAAATTCATACTCTAAACCAGGGGTCACCAATTAGTTTCTTCAGGGGTCCCGGTTTTTAAAATAAAATAACCATCGCGGTCCGTTTCTACTTGAGTTGGAGTAAACATTTGAATTTGAGGTTACTTTGGGAATTAATTGTATCGAGCGAAGTGTTATGTATGAATCGTGTATTGAAAGCTGTGGCTGAAAAGATAATATAATCAAGAATGATATATATTTTTCGCAAGTCTACAAATATCAACGTTTCGCACAAAAATAGGATATTTCTTGGGGTATTCTTGCATATCTGGCTCAGGGTAGGGCCTTAAATAATAGTTATTTGTTATACAAGGGGGGAAAGTTGTATTTTACCTGCGAGTGTTTCAACACACGAGACGTAAAATAACTTTTCACCCGTGTATAACACAAATCTTTTCACCTCACTACAGAGAGGAAAATAAGAAGGGTAAAAAAAAACAAAAAAAGTAAAATAAAGTTTAAAAAACGTTTTTAAAAAAGTAAAAAAATAAATAAAAAAAGTAAAAAAAAGTTGAAAAAAAAAACGTAAAAAAAAGTTCTAACAAAAGGAAAAAAAGGTAAAAATAAAAGTTAAACAAAAATATGTCATAAAATATACCTACAAAAACAAAAATAAACATTTAACGTTCTACGTCATAGTGCTTTTAACGTTCTACGTCTACTTTCTTCACATGTGGATAAAAAGCGATTTTCTCAATAGTTAACAAACATACAAAAAGGCCTTTCCGAGCTAGTGAGGTGAAAACAAATGTACAGAAGCGACGGGTTTTTTAAAATATCAATGTGAAAAATAAATTGAATGAAGTTGGTGCAAGCTATTGTCGTTAAATGCCTTCAAATGTTCTAAAATGCCGGAGAATCTGTGTTAAACGCAGCCTTTACTTAACCATCTCACATATTATGTATCAAGTTCTTTTAAACTCTTTCATAGCTTTTTTTGTTCCTGGTTGCCCATCGAAAATTTTCAGATACCTATTACGAGTAGGTATAGCTAGAGTCGTTATCGCCGTTGTCACACGCTGTGTTTATCAAACTTCAATCTGTGCACTGAAATTTTCAGTGGCACGATTTTTACATTTATCGCAGCACTCCATTAAAAAGTATCTTGGATTCCCCACTAATGGTAGTAGGGTCATTTCGCCGGTTAGCGACCACTTATATAGCTGACTTGGTGAACTGAAAGTATATTTTCTCGTTTTTTTTTGTAAATTCCTATTCCATAACTACAAACAATAAGGCATACGGCTGACTGTTTCAATAGGCTCTGTAGAATTGATTTTATCTTCAAATAAAAAAACCATGTTCTTCAAGTGGTCGCTAACCGAAGGTGGTCGCGTAACCGGCGAAATGACCCTAGTCAAGATCAATAAGATGTAGGTATCTCACATTATATAGCTCGTGCAGCAAAAGTACCTGTAAGTTTTGGGCTATTACTCCAGGAAAAAATACGGTTTCATAAAACATTACAGACATATTAATTAAGCAAATGTGTTTATGTACCTAACCGAATGATAATGATAAATATGATATTGTGCAATGTAATCTTTGACGATGCAAAAGAGATTGTTAAATCCTACTTGAACAAATTATTTTTATTTTATCTTATTTTAATAATTTATAACTACTTAATAGCGTGTTCTTTGTTTCTCTCTTTTTAAAACGTTATTCGAAGATGCATATATACAGGAATCCCACAAACTTTCCATCCGGAACTAAGTAATACATAATAAGTAGATTTAAATTACCTAAGCATTAATTGTCTTTTATGTTATAGAGAAAATATATATCAACCAAAATAAATATTAAAACATTAATTAATATTTATTCCGACTTCTCAGGAGTTAATTAGTTAAGTTATAACTTTTTTGATATCTGATATTTTATTGCATTTTGTCTCTACGTAGTTACTTAAGTAGAATACTTAGATGCTACTCGTATATTTGTGGCCCATTGCATAACAATTTACAACTTATAAAACAAGCGGAAGTCTCTTTCTAATGCGAGGACTTGAAAAGAGGTTTCCGCTTGTAATATAAGTTACAAGTTGTTATGAAATAGGCCCCTGTTAGAAATTTCCAAATTTGTCTTTTTTCCCATGCTAGTGAAAATAAAATGATTTGACTATAATATAAATATACCTTCAAGTAGTAAGAAGTAAAGTGTGTTACCTAGGCGTATTATTTTTAGATTTAACACTTTTGTTACCTCCTACTAGTACTAGGTATATTACTTTAGTTTTAAGTTCTAGATTGTAAGACTTGCAATACCCTTACATCAGGGTCCCATGTTGTACTGTAAATTTTGTAAGACCACCTGTATGCCAACATGAAAGCAATAAAGTTATTCTTATTCTTATTAGTATTTCTTTAGGAAGTTCTAAGATCTGAACACAATTACGAAGTAAGTTACATTGTTACAATTAGGAATTAGGCTCCTTAATATGTAATACGAGTATAGTATAAATGCTTACGCCTGGTCTGCGGCTTATCTGCACGGGTAAGATTATCTTAGGTAGGTAATTGTTTTAGAGAATTTCACCAGAACAAAGGCGGATGCCGATGTGATCACAGTTATTAGGTACCTTGTCCGTATCAGTTAATTAATATTAGCTATGCTTCAAACTTCTTGCCAAGATTGAATATTTTGTAGTTTTGAGTATTACTTAGTATTCTTGTAATTTATTGTATTTGTGCTTCTGAACTCGTGATTACCTAACCCTTTTTTGTAAATGTATCTTATACCTACTTTATAATTCCAATATTACCGACACATGATTTGATGCTCTTTTTGATTTCAAGCCGCAAACGGGACTTGAATTCGCGATTTTATTTTAATTAGCCAAAAAGACACCTACCTACTCATTAAATAAATGAATAATAAATATTTGCGGACAATCTTACACAGATCGACCTAGTCCGAAACTAAGCAAAGCTTGTACTATGGGTAGGTACTAGATGACGATAAACATACTTATATAGATAATAAATACTTAAATACATAGAGAAAACATCACGCCATGAATCACGTCATGACTAAGTACGTTGATGGAAACTAGAATTACCTTTATATACTGAATCTGAATTTAACTGAACCAACATTGCCCTAAACACCATATCCATACACCAACTAATATGAATTCTACTTACCTTATAAATAGCAAAAATGTCTATATTCAATTAAATAATAAATATAAATACCTACTTACATAAGTAACCTGATTAGTAACTATATACCAAAGTAATACCGAACTGTATGAATATTAAAATCATAAATAAATTAATGATAGTATTTGATAGCATAGATAATTATTTAAGATCCAATGAATACACAATATTATAGGTACTTGTGTGTTTATTGTTCATCAAACGAGAGAATAAGGGTTTATTGAGATCGGCGCAGCAGCAATGTTATTCACGACCAGTTTCACCTCACCTCACCAGCCCTCTCTAGGACAGCTTAACTGAGATTCGTAATAAATAAGCGTAGTCGGCTAGTCGGAGGCCAGGCTTATATTGGTTCTCCCCAGACGAGTAGTGGATGAGCGTGAAACCAGCCCAGCGCTTGCGCCGCCGTCGATGCGCGCTACGCGCCATTTTGTGGGCGGCGCTACGTAGCTTTCAGGACGGCACTAATTTCTCCCTCGAACGAGCCTTTAGTGTAACGGACATGAAAAGGAGAGCAAAACGTGTTCGTTTTTTATGTATCGTAATTTTTAGTGATTATCAATCAATAAAGTAAAGACAATTCGTCGACAATTTGTCGGTCGAGAAGTGAGCAAAATGCTACGATATTGCTACGACGGTCATGAGACGCAGCGTTTACGGTTGCTTACAATAGGTAATTTTAATTTTAGTAGTATAGTATCTACAAGTACGTTCTAGTGAGATCTAGTGATTCTAGTAATTAGTGCTAGTAACTAAGTAATTTAATTTTTATATCACAGAGCAGCAACCCGGCGCGGAAGGAGGTAGGTACCTATTAAATACTGCCCGCCATTACATATCTATTTATTCAGTGATTACTACGAAGCACTACTTAGTATATATGCTGAGTTGAACTTTATGTACCTATTACTTTTAATGTTGTAAATCAAGTGTTCCTATAAATAAATTCAAATAGGATTGAGTATGTCCACTTGTGAAAGTGGTTGTAGGTATAATGGTCGCACTACACTTGGGTGTTCGTGTTCGCGTTGCGTCGTAGCCTCTCTTTCATTTGCAGAAGGAAGGAAAAAGATACAACACGAATATTTTGGAAAATACCTCCAAGTGGAGTGCCACCATAATAATCTCCACTTATAATAAATCTCTAAATTAAAAAAAGAATCAGCCAGTTTGAAACTAAGCTTTGCGCGGTTCGAATGTTCTCAGCATCCCATGAACGGAAAAATATGAAACATTTTATATAGGTACATTATTATTCTAGCTGCAACTTAGGATAGTTTTTATCCGACTGCGACAGTTAATTAATTTTCCGAAATATACGACTTCATTTAATTTATTCATTTATTTTTATTGAAATCAAACGCTGTTCCAACTGTCAGCTATAAGAACCGTCAAATTTTCGTCAAAATGGCGGAATTGCTTTGCCTTTCACTTATTAATAATTTAAATCCCGTCTACGATAGACCTTTACGAGACAAATGCTAAAATATAAACCATAAAAAAATATTCGATTCTGATATGAGAACTTATATGCGCAAATGTCGTTTTATGTCGTAATTTCAATAAATGAAATCAACAAATTTGAACAATATAATTAACACGAATTTGTTTTTTTTGAATGACAATGGCACGCGCTCGGCGCATTCAGCCAAAGTACCAGCGGCGCCGAAACCGATACTCAATGTTCATATATTTGCATCCCTGTCACTCGAGTATGGTTAGTGCGATAGAGATAGAGATACCCGAATATTTTCGAATTCCGAAGTTCGTGGTTATAGCTCAGGAATCGAAAATATGGTAAATAATCATAATGTATTTTCTCGAAAAAGAATTTAAAATAAATATAGTCAAATGGAGAAAAAAACAAAGCAAGAGGTTATATAGGTAATGATTAAGTTATAAGAGTCCAAAGTTTTAAGAGGGGGTATGTTCTGTCCCTTTTCCGCAAAACGCACCTTCATATGAAACGATTGTTTTTTACTGTGGCGCTCGAGTATATTGACGTCACAGTCCCTCATCGTTTTCTCACTCTAACAAGCGACATTAAAACGGATGTAGCTTCATAATTTTTTGAGATATTTGAATGGGAGTTTCATTATCTTCTATCTATTTATACATAATAAATGCCTATGTCCTGACTGACTTATTCACTCAATCACTCACTCACCCACTCATCAACGCACAGCCGAAACTACTAATCTTAGAGAGTTGATTTTTGCACAGTATGTTGCTTTTATAACGAGGGCTAGGGATAAAAAGGGATTTTTGAAAATTCTACCTTAAGGGGGTAAAATGGGGGTGCAAAGTTTGTATGGGAGAACCTTTTTTTTTTGAGCTATAGACTTAAACTTTGTAGAAAAATTAGTTATTAGAATACAAATGAAACACTTTCAGCGTTTTGGAAAATTCCACCCCTACGGGGGTAAAATAGGGGTGCAAGGTTTGTATGGGGGAAACATTTTTTTTTTAAATAGAGACTTAAAACTTTGTAGAAAGATCAGTCATTAGAATAAAAAATAAAGAACTTTCAGGGTTTTAGAAAATTCTACCCCTAAAGGGGTAAAATAGAGTGCAAAGTTTGTATGGGAAAAACTACTTTTTTTTTAAATAGAGACTTAAAACTTTGTAGAGAAATTATTCATTAGAATACAAATAAAGTACCTAGATTCAGTGTTTTAAAAAAATCTACCCCTAAGGGGGTAAAATAGGGGTGCAAATTTTGTATGGGGGAAATAATATTTTTTTTAAATAGAGACTTAAAACTTTGTAGAAAGATTAGTCATCAGAATACAAATTAAGTACTTTCAGCGTTTTAGAAAATTCTACCCCTAAAAATAGGGGGCTAAAATAGGGGTGCAAAGTTTGTATGTGGGAAACTATTTTTTTTAGCTAGAGTCCTAAAACTTTGTAGAAAGATTATTTAAATAAAAAGAAAGTACTTTCAGCGTTTTGGAAAATTTCACCCCTAAGGGGGTAAAATAGCGTGCAAAGTTTGTATGGAAAAAACATATTTTTTTTTAATAGAGACTTAAAATTTTGACGAAAAATTACTTATTAGAACATGAAAAATACTACATTCGGCGTTTTACAAAAATCATTCCCTAAGGGGTTAAAAAGGGTGCAAGGTTTGTATGGGGAACACTTTTTCTGAGCTAGACACTTAAAACTTTGTAGAAAGATTACTTATAAAAATACAAAAAAAAAAGACTTTCAGCGTTTTGAAAAAATCTATCCCTAAGGGGGATAAAAAGGGGTGCAAAGTTTTTATCAGGGAAAGTTTATGTTTTTGAGTTAGAGACTTGAAACTTTGTAGAAAGATTACTTATTAAAATACAAAAAAGAACACAAATCGTTTTAGAAAATTCCACCCCCAATAGGGTTAAAAAGGATGCTCAATTGCTCAAGCTTTGCATGGGCAACACTTTTTTTTGAGTTAGACTTAAAACTTTGCAAAAAGATTACTTATTAGAATACTAAAAAAGAACTTTCAGCGTTTTAGAAAACTCCATCCCTAAGGGGATCCTTAAGATCCTTAAGAAGGGTAGCCAGTGTTGTGTGGGAAAAACTTTTTTTTTTACTAGACTTAAAACTATTCAAAATGTTACTTATTAAAATTAATAATAAAGTACTTTCAGAGTTTTAGAAAATTCCACCCCTAAGGGGGTTAAGAAAGCTTTGTATGGGCAACACTTTTTTTGAGCTAGAGACTTAAAAGTTTACGAAAAAAGTTCTTTCAGCGATTAGAAAAATTCAACCTCTAAGGGGGTTTAAAAGGGGGTTCAAATTTTAAATGGCGAGCAATAAAATTTTAAAGTGTGAGTAAGAGATTTTTAACTTCGGTCTTATTCTGTACGTTAAAAGACTACAAAACTGATTTCAGAGTTTTTCCAAATTCATCCCCTAAGAGTGTTAAAATTGGTTCAAAGTTTGAGTATTTCAAGGCATTTTTAAAGTATGAGATTTTTAACTTTGGTTTTAGACTGTTTGTTCACAAACTAGAAAATGAACATCAACTTTTTTTTTAATTATCCCCTTAAAGAGGGTTCAAATTTTGTATTGAGAGAAATCATTTTCTAAGTCGATAAAAAGTTCTACGCGGACGAAGTCGCGGGCAACAGCTAGTATTAATAATATAACCCATGTTGACACCTATTACTCGCCTCTATTGTTATGAATTAACATTGGGACATTTACGTTACCTACTACCACATGGATATAAGTAATAGGAGAAAATTCAATTAATATTTCTAAAAGCCTGAAATTCCAAGATAAAACTTTTATAATACTTACAAAGCCACGTGATTGACCACGATACTGGCTTGTAAATAGGTGATGTTTAGGCGCTTATCGACACTGTCTAATAATCACTCGATAAGCCCAAGTAGCGACATTAAAATACTATTCTAATGCGTTGTATTATGAGCGATATTCTAATGGCCCATTCCAGTAAACAAGCTTGAGTAAATAAATCCACCCAGTTTAATGCAAAAGTTTTGGTTTACGCTTTATGGTAAATATTTGGTGTAGGTATATACATCGTATAGCCGTTTTATAGATATAGTAAAATGTTTGGTTTAATTGTGCTAGGTCAAGAGCGGGCGTTCGACAGGCGTCCTTGCGACGGGTAAATATTATTGTCTAAGCGGGTTTTCCGCTGTTTAGTGTTTGTGGACTCATGGATGCTACGCGAGCAGAGGCCAGAGTGCGACGACCGCACCATGCTGATCTCCACTTCCTAGCCAATGCTTTCTCTGATGTACCATACGTTGAGTCATGTAGGTGCCGTCCTATTATGCACCATACGAGTAGTATACTATACCGTACCTACTGAGGTAGCTCACAACTTAGAAGGATTTTATGATTGCATTAGATTTACAAGTAGTCACATGAAAATGATTGAAATGGATGTAACCACATTGGCAAGTGTAGTTTTGCAAATAATATAATGAGAATAGGCGGTTGTGGGAGTGGTGTGGCGGTGTGGGGCGCGGCGGTAGGCGGCGCGGAGCGGCGCGGGCGCCGGCGGTGGGCGGGCGCACTGTTGCCCTGCACGCGGCCCGGCGCGCACGCACGACACGCATGAAGACCGAGGAGCAAGCGACGGAGGAGGCGGCCCGCCGCCCGCCAGCCACCCGACGACAAGAAAAGCCACCCTTCTCCTACATAGCCCTCATAGTCATGGCGATCCGACACTCTCCAAACAAAAGGCTCACCCTTAGCGAAATTTACAGTTATCTCCAACAAACATTTCCATTCTTCCGAAGTTCTTATCAGGGTTGGAAGAACTCTGTGCGCCACAATTTAAGTCTAAACGAATGTTTTGTGAAGCTCCCGAAGGGGCTGGGACGACCGGGGAAGGGGCACTATTGGACTATCGACCCGTCCTCGGAGTTCATGTTCGAAGAAGGATCGTTCAGAAGGCGGCCCCGAGGATTCCGCCGGAAGTGCCAGGCTTTGAAGCCTCAGTTTGGAAGCGGGGGATATTTGTGCGGAGGTGGAGTGTCAGCGCTGCCACCGTCTCAGCCGACCGGATACGAGCTGGCCGGCAGCAGCGGCGCTGGCACGAGCAACGCGGGCTCCATCGACTACGGTGCCTGTGCCTACTCGCACACCGGCTCGTCGAGCCAGCAGCTGCCCTACGGCAGCGAGTACTGCACATACGGTGGCATGGGCGAGCGGGAGTGGCCGCTGCCCTACGGCACGGTGGACCCCAGCTACCGGCCGCCACCGTCCCCACCACCACACCACGACCTTCCGGATCTCATACCCAATTACCAATATGTGACCAATGACCACGGTGAGTTGCATTTGTTTAATATTTGAAAACAATTTAGAGTGAGAACCGTAATCTACATACAACAAACCAATCAATCAATCAATCTACCTCATGTAATACCTACTTACATGAGTACATTACTTACCAGGGCGGTAAAACAAATAATGTCTCAGAATACCTGCGTATTTGAAGATGCGATCTGAGGCTTTCTTTATTACTGCCCTTGGTGAGTACAAAGTTTTAAGCCTCACCCCAGCCAGGAAGTGGGATTTTCCGCACGCGTAGTGTGCGGTAATTCGTACTTTATGGCCAGGTATGACGTAAAAATATTATTAGTGTAGGAAGATAGGTATATTTATTTACGTCATACCTAGCCATCCCAAAATCCACTTCCTGGCCAGGAAAAGACGTAAAACTTTCTACGTACCACGGGCGGTAGTAAAGAAAACCTCAGATCGCATAATTCGCATATTTATCGCCCCTTCCTTCGGCTCGGGCGTCAAATAACTACGATCTGGGGCATTCTTTGTTATGCCGCCCTAGGTAAGTAATGTACTATTACAATACAAGCTTGTATTTTTGGTTTAGCGTTCTTCATGTCCCCTTTTTAGGGTTCCGTAGCCAAAATGGCAAAAACTGAACCCTTATAGTTTCGTCCTGTCCGTCTGTCTGTCCGTACGTCACAGGCATTTTACTTGAAAACTATAAGGCCTCTCACAGACTGGCTCGGCCTGGCCGCGGCGGTCAGTAGTAAACTTGTCATTAGCTTTCAAATTTACTATGGACCGCCACCGCAGGCCGCGCCAGTGTGATGCAGGCTTAAGGTGTATTTTAATAAAATTTCGAGGATAGGTGTTTTTGTTAGCCGGGTAATTATTTGAGGTGCCACATTTTGATGTGGTCTGTTTTATTTTGAACATAAGGATATGTACCGATAAGATGCTTTATATTATACTTAAGAGATCGATAAAGTTTATTTTGGTTAAAAAAAGCAAAAATCCAATTTTAACGGTAACAAAAATGAGCACCGAGACCACGAAAAAGAACATTTTGTTTATTTTAAAATCTTATAATTGTACTATTTGAATGAAAATCTGATCATAATGAGAAAACGAATAAGCATTATTTAATTAATCAGGTATCAACAGAAATAGACAATCGATATCTATATATAAAAAAAAAAAGAAAAAACTTGACCACGAAAATGACGACTTCAAATTGTCATTTTTGTAACCTTTTAAATACTATCTAGAAATTATTTAATTAAAGTAAGATTAATAACATCAACTCACAAACCAAAACAGCTTTCAAAACCTTCTATATATATTCCCGTGCAGGTCTACGGTAGACCCGAACGAAATAATGTTACAACGAAATAACACAACAAAATGCTCCTCTAAATGACGAAGTTTTTTTTTTATATTTAGATATATACATTGCACACGTACATTCAGGGCAAAATCATTCTTGAACCTCTCGCCAGTTAACAAAATTGGCGTCGCACTGGTCATAATTCCTATAACCACACCTGGGGGGCTAGCACACTAGGCTTTATGTCGCGTTTTACGTGACGTTTCAGTACATTTTCGCCGACATAAAACCTAGTGTGCTAGCTAGGCTGGAACAAATGTTGTTGACGGTCAACCATTCTTAAAACTACAAAAGACGGCATAACGGAATAAACGATTACACTGTAAAAAGCAGAAAATTCTATAAAAAGTGTTCTGTATTTTATCTACTTGTAGGGAAAATCATCTTTTTCGTGGCCTTTAATCAGTTTCGTGGCCCATAGCACCACGAAAATGATGACCACGAAATTGAAAAGTTCTTACTTTCGCGGCTCTGCAGTAAATATCCTATAGGTTTGAAGCAAATGAAATCCATATTGAATAACTTAACTGCAAATGACACAGCACCAGTAAAACATTATATTTATTTACCCAATACTCACCAAGTCGCAACCGTAACGAAAATGACGCTCGATCTTTGACGCAAATGTAACTTGAACCTTTATTACATTAATTATAGATAAATAATTATGGCTTGCGATAAACATTATACGTCATATTGACGCAGTCTTATTTTCAAAGTTGCTTATAGTTAAAAAAGGATTTACAGGAGGTTTGACCTCTTTTTTTTTGTTTAAAATACTTAATAGTTTACCTATTATGACACTTTAAATGACAACCTGTTTTTTTTATATTATCCTAAATTACTCGAAAACAAAAGAAGATCGTGGACTGATATTAAGCATGGAGTGTTCTTAAAACCTGCCAGTAGGGTCATTTCGCCGGTTAGCGACCACTTAGCCGAGTTGCTCACTTTAGATTAGTAAATGTATACCTATTCAATGTAAATACATAATAGATGGTATTCGTATAGGTTCTGAGTATAGTCAAGTTTTGAAACCTACAATAAAATATAGCACTTTCATCCATAGATTAGGAAAAAATATGGAAAAGGTTTCAAAATAGCGAATTCGCTGGATATCGACCGCTTTAGTCGGTTTGCGACCACCTGTTAGCTAGTTGGCGACCACTCTTGCAAATTGTGTTTAAGTAGTTAATAAAACGATGCATCATCATCATCATCATATCAGTCGAAAGACATCCATTGCTGGACATAGGCCTCCCCCAAAGAGTGCTATAATGACCGGTTCTGCGCCACCCGCATCCATCGGATTCCTGCGATCGTTACCAGGCCATCAGTCAACTTGTGGGGGGCCTACCCACGCCGCGCCTTCCGGTACGTGGTCGCCACTCGAGAACCTTTCCGCCTCAACGGCCATCGGTTCTACGTGCAATGTGCCCCGCCCACTGCCAATTAACTTTAGCGGCTTAGGGCTATATCGATTACCTTGCTGCGGATAGCCTCATTTCTGATGCGATCACGCAGAAACTCCGAGCATAGCCCTCTCTCCATTGCCCTTTGGGTGACTTTGAGCCTTCTTATGATGCTTCTTATGATTTCTGAAGCGACCACGTTTCGGTGCCACACGTGATCACTGGCAACACGCACTGGTCAAAGACTCTCGTCTTCAGACACTGCGGAATATTAGACGAAAAGATGTGCCATAGCGTAGCTTCCCGAACGCTGCCCAGCCGAGTCGGATTCGACGATTGACCTCTTTCTCAAAGTTGGACCTACCTGACCTGACTGCCCTTATACTACTACAAATTGTTACTCTTCTAAATCTACTTTACATTGCTTGTCAATGCAAAATAGAATCGAAAACGGCGCGCCATCTCGCTCACACCATAGTGCTATTATATATATTGCTATTACAGTCACACATGTCGTTCATAGTAGATATCTAAATGCCACCATTTTACAAGCTTTTATGTAACTTTTAGATTAAATTCTACTTACCTACACTAGCTTCTGCCCACGACTCCGTCCGTGTGTCTCGTTTATATCGTAGCTCCATACAAAATTTCAACCCCTATTTCAGCCTCTTAGGGGATTATTTCGGAGATAAAAACTATCCTACGTCTTTTCCCGGGACTCAAACTATCTCCATACCAAATTTCATCAAAATCGGTCCATCGGTTTAAGCGTGAAGAGGTAACAGACAGACAGACACACTTTCGCATTTGTAATATAACCATATCATATCATATGAATTATTCATTTTATAATTATATATTATTATTATATTACATATACCTACTATAGACATAGCATGGATTGGCGCGGCTTAAATACCTACCGACACAATTGGCTTGCCAAGCTAAATATCGCGGGTGCCGCAAGAATCCATAAGGAAAGAAAAAGAAAAACGATGTGGTCGCTATCCGACTTCTTTGGTAATAATTTTTTTGGGTACGCGACCACCCCATTTTATTTAAATGTATTTTTATAATATGCCGAATTTCAACGAAATTATTACAATAGCTAAATCATTTATGCAATCAAGTAAATAATTTCAGCATAATAATAAAATTAAGTGACGTAACTAAAGTTTTCGCGCCAACTGTCGCGTTATTTTTTTTACAGATTCACTGCACGTCAACACTTTTCGGAAGCAATGTGTGAAATGTGTGAATTGAGGTTATTTTTTCTTGCTTTGGATTAAGCTTTGGGTTTTAAAGTGTATTTATTCTTATTCTGACACTATTCAAGAATAGTTAATAGCTAATTAGTTTTCTGTTGGGTTTGTAGAAATGTTAATATCTTTAATTTAAGCAGCCTAGTCCGTCAAGTGGTCGCCAACCGAAGGTGGTCGCGTTACCGGCGAAACGACCCTACACCCCCTGAAAGAATCACCAAATCCCTCGTCGGGGGCCACTCTCACTAGCTTAGCCTGCTAGACCCCTTTTCCCAGTTCCTTACCTTATTAGATCTTTGATTTCGACTATACCACTGAACCAAATTTGAAGATTTAGATATTCATTCAACGCAGAATTTGACCCTCTTTAGTATTGTTTCGAATATGTATTCGATTTCCATCCGACGTACCGTTTTTGTGCTATTTGCAAATAACTGAAAATAGAGCAAAACAATCTCGGTTATTGGGCTCCCAAAAGTTTAGCACACCTCCTGGGATGGTGCAAACCCGGATTATATGCATTTAGGACCAAATGAAGGTATTAAAACGATTTCCAGCTTTATGGGAGTTAATAATGTCTTTCTTGGCCTAAGTAGTGTATAAAACAAATGATACCTATTTAAAGTCGCCGTCAATGGACTTTGCTAACTATGTAAACAAACATTGTATTGGAATTGACATTTAAAATTATTTTGCTCGTTGATTATTTAAAAACTTAAACTTTTAACCTCGGAATTTTGATATAACTTTCATAGATAAGTGATATTTACATTAGGGTGTTTCATTTTTCCAAATTTTCAATTTTCATTTGACTTTGCTTGGTTTCTTGGTCTCACTTACCTAAAAAATTTATATTCCAAAATTCGTGAAAATCGGTGAATATTTAGAGGACATTGACACGTTTCTTCTCGAACAACTATTTTTTTACAGTGGAGGGTAAGAAAGCTAATAAGTGGTTCCAAAGTGTCATTTGACTACTTACGGTATTTTAATTTGCATAGTAGGTAGACAAAAGTGCTACGAGTGTATATAGTATAATTTGTTGTTGGTTTCTATCGTAAAAATGAGTAATAGACGCGGAATCTGGTTGTTTGTGAAAAAGTTCCTTGTGGTGAATTTTTAGGAGCTCGGCTCCCCTCCAGGGCAGAAGTGTTATCTATCATCACAAAGAAATGAAAGAAACACTTTCCGATGCTGCTAAATCAACCAGTATAAAGCTAAAAGAGATATGGCGGATGGCTCACATTCCTGTTAAGTGTGAGGAAAATATCCGAGCTGGAATAAAACTACTGTACAAGGAATATCAGACTTTGGGTAAAGAGAAATCTAGGAACACAGATACGGCAAATACGAAACGGAAAGTCGGGAAGGGTGATCTGGAAGACCTGTGATATCACGTGTCAGGATGTGCTTACAAGGAGTGACGTTTTGCAAAGTGATAACGATTTCCTTATGATACAGAGAGATGATCGCATGAGTTCGTCAATGAGTGTTGTCGACAAGTTGTTTTGCTAAAAAATAACAAGATTCGCAAATAAAAGGGACAACTTTTATGCGTCCAAGAAAAAGCACTACCAAAAGATTTCAGAAAGCAACACAGTAGTGACAATGGAAGGTAATTCTTCTCCATCGTCATCGAGTGACGAAGACGACGAACTTAATGTGCCACCTCAAAAAAGTCACGCTCTGGTCTTAAAATCAGACCTCTTGACCAGGCGCTCACCGCTACCTGGCATCGGGAAAAACTCTCAAATCGACAAGCTAGTTCATCGTTCATTGCAACCGCTAAAAGCCTTGGCCATGATGTGTCACAGATTTCCATATCAGCCTCTTCCGTTCACCGAGCTCGATTGATCAATCGACGCCAAATGTCTAAGGAAATAGAAACAAACTTATTTGAAAATCCTTCACCATTGCATCCAGGTATTGCATTGGGACAGCAAATTATTACCGACAGTTTCCTCTGGTAAAAGTCTGGAAGATAGGGTTGCGGTAATTGTGACAGGCAAAAAATTTGAGCATCTACTTGGCGTTCCTGTTGCTCAACGAGGTACTGGTGATCTAATGGCTAAGGTAGTTATTTAAGAGGTATACCGATTTAATCTGCGTCGCCATATCATACGTACACTTAAAGTTGTTGTTGATGACCTTAAGGTAGTTAATTATACTGCAGGACGAGGCATTGCTCTAATATTTTTTTTAATGATTCAGTTAAAAACGAAGAATAGAAACAATTCTTGCTGAGAGTCGTCGAACACCACAGGCAAGGCGTAACTAGGCGTACAAAAGATGAGGTTTCTAGTTATGTAGCACATTAGGTTTTATATTGGTGTTTTCTGTAATTCAACAGATAGGTAAATTAGGCTAATAAGAAACTCCAAATTTGAATTAGTATTTCTATGAATGCATGTCCAATAAAGTTTTTTTACACTAAATTCGGGTGTTTTAGTCAATTTCTCACTTACTAATCGTTGTGCGCAACCTCTAAATGTGTTCCAATCTTCTTGAAATTTGGTATATACGCTTTTTAAATAAGTGAAATCCAGCAAAGGCGGTAAGCAAAGTCTGGAAAAAAATAAAAAATAAAAACCTCCATACAAAGATGAAACACCATAATTTACATACTATTTACACATACTTACATACATATATATGTATGTCTAAAAGATATTGAAACCTCTATATTCTAAACACTGTTTGATTTACAATGTACCACCTAATCACTTCCTATTTCAGATAGTAGGCAGCAGGTACATATCGTATACCTATATTATGAGATACAGCTAGGTACTCGTACTTCCAATGACGATTAATATAGACATAAAACAGATGCACCAAAGGTGATCGGCAAATCACCAAGAAGCGTACATAGATGGCTAATAAATGCCCCTGGCAGCAGAGCCGGATAATCGCCAGTTTATAGCCTTCCATGTGCGCTCGCCCTCGTTTCTGAGAAGCCCGAACACTCCCTTACGACTGTCGTAAAAGCTGCGGTAACATGTGCAATGGCAGCGCGCATCGATCATCGAATGCATCGCTTCTACTCTGCGAAGCATGCTGATGAAGTATTTGGAGTTTAGTTGGAGGTGAGAGCGATGGTCAGTGTTGTCGAGGGAAAGTAAAGGAAACCTAAAGGAAAGAACCGACCAAATTTCAGGTTCCTGCCATCGATCTAAAGAAAGAAAGAAAAAAATTATTAGAGCAAAAGATCCAGTTAGGTACATAGAAGTGAAACAAAAAACTCTACATAATAGTTACATATACTTATATGAAATTTGCACTACTTAATACACGCAGTTTGATGTCACGGAGCGAACCAAAGAATACACTTCGTGACGCTTCTTTCGTTTTTATTTTCACTGTAGGAATTATTTGGACTGGGATAAATGGCATGGCACAGAATTAGGAGTGTTCTTCGAACGTGATTGGGTGAACCTAATCCTGGCCCCGTAGCATGGATGGCCTGGCCCCACGCGATAAGTGACAGGACAAGAGCGTCGTCTCGTTCTATCGAACGGTGACAGCCAGGGACGGATGCTGTATCTTGTCACTTATCGCGTGATAAGGCCATCCATGCTGCGGGGCCTGGTGAATTCACTGGTGATACAGACACATCTATATAGACATAGGGTAGGTACAGACAGATAGACGGACCAGTTTTTGTAATGTTGGCTAGTAACAATTTGACCAAACAAGAGAGTTTAAGTACTTATTTCAAGATTAGGCCATGAATTGAAGTTTAATCACAGATTTAGTACTTATTCGGTTGGTTGAATCCAGCCTAAGGCCCGAATCACACTGGTGCGCGCTGCGGTGGCGGTCAATACCTAGTACATTTGACAGCTAATGACAAGTTAACTATTGACCGTCGCGGTCAGGCCACGCCCAGTCTGTGAGTCTTTCAGCCTCTCACAGATTGGCGCGGGCGCGGAAATGTTGTCAAATTAATAAGTTTCTGTCAAAAATTTCATTTTTGGTACAAGCTTTTATTGCCTAGGTACTGTACTTTTCTGCATACCATCATCAACTATTCATTGAGACGATTCTAACGAGCCCACGCTCGATGGGGTAGTGTCATTTTATTGCGGAGTACCTATGGCCACTTTCCAGCTCCAGCATCAGATCAGCTCCAAGTCATCATAATATTGCATTGTCATGTTGACGGACAACTTACTTACATCTTACATATTTTACAAACATACGAACAGTGCAAGTTAATATAAAATTTGCTTGTAAAAAGAATGATAAATCATGAAAGCAGACTAGGTAGTTACTTATCCTGAAATGCATAAATAAAATAAAGAAGGTTACATTTCATGAAATTACCAAGATATTTTTTAAAGGATCACATTATTATTTTCATACTATCCTTGAAATATGTAGTAAATGTAACATCATTGAATAATGAAGCTTTGTTAAAATATGTTTTTTTATAGTAGACGTGATGTTGATGTATGTAGGTATTGCGAGCGAACGAAACGAGAGTGAACGTGGCGCTGCGTACGCGCGGCGCAGGCCAGCGTAGAGGGTATGATCTGTTTACATGAACGCCCGTTTGTTCCGAGCGTTTGATCTTTATAAATGCAATAGGTATTTCGAGAATATCGTCGACGGCGAGTAACTCTAACGCACGTTCGCTTTAATAAAAAAAATCAAGAATGATTTTAAGAAAGACAACCTTGATGTTCTGTTTATTCGTTCATAGGTGCTCCGTTTATGAGCATTTTTGATTAGACATCTGACGTCTGTTTAAAAAGATAATTTTGTGATTCACCACTGCTCTAGAAGTATGATAAGTACGATATTGCAATGAAAAATAATTATTTTTGTTACCTTACCTAATCCGAATATATATATATATATATATATATATATATATATATATATATATATATATATATATATATATATATTATTCGTGATTAGATGCAATTCATTCAGATGTATTTGATGTTCATTGCATTTCCCACCGATATGTCAAGTTTATTGAAATCTGTCAATAAATTTAAGAGCTAACTAGAACAAAAGTTCTGATTTCCGATTTGACACTATTTCACGTGTACCTACCATTTCGGATATTCGCAATAAGCATAACACAAACGTCTGAAGTAGGTACGATGAATTTAACGACACCTCATTTGTTGGATTCCGTCAAGGATCTAGGCCTCCAGGTGGGTAGCAAACTATCAGTTCTTAACGATCGATTAAATCCATTACACTTCGTTTTGGTTTGGCCGCAGTTGGGTAAAATAGAATAGAATAGAATAGAATATAATAGAACAAATTTATTTTGGAACACCAACAACAAAATCAAGGTGGATTTCAAATTCACCCAGGATTTTTTTGCCAACCCAGTTTATAAAGCTCTAGTGTTGCCTTACTTAGATTATACAGGGTGGAATTTCATAAACTGTACATAATAAAAGGAGAAAAATGTCAGCCAATTTCATCGGTGAAACGGTGTTTTTTTTTTTCTAGTCATTAGTTTTTTTTTTACAGAATTTTGAAAATTTTTGTAAAAACTCGGGTAATACACCTAATTCAGACGGTATAACTTTTGATCCAATGGTCCTAAAATGAAAATAAAAAATGCAGAGTATTACCAAGGGACAGGTTAATAATTCTTAATAACAATAGAAAACCAACTAGAAGAGAAAATCCGCAAAAAAAAATATTGTTTTTGAAAAATGGCTACAAAAATTACGAATTTTAAAAGAAAAACACAATTTTCTGAAAAAAACGCAGATTTAGTTACCATTTTTTTTGCTTAGTATTAAACCTCACTTAATGCCGATTCTAAAACCGTTTTTAAACTGTCTCAGACTTTGAAAAATACCACGCAAATGGGTACGTAAATCAAACCATAATTTTATTAATTTGAATCCTCTTAAAATCCTTAATGACCGTTTGTTCACAGGTAGTTGAAGGGTGTTATTGGGTTTTAGATGGAAATAACAAATTACGTACTTAGTATTAATCCTCACTTAATGCCGATTCTAAAACCGTTTTTAAACTGTCTCAGACTTTGAAAAATACCACGCTAATGGGTACGTAAATCAAACCATAATTTTATTAATTTTAATCCTCTTAAAATCCTTAATGACCGCTTGTTCCCAGGTAGTTGAAGGGTGTTTTTGGGTTGAAGGTGGAGATAACATGAGGGGTATAAAGGCATTGGGCAATAGGTCAACTATTCAGTCGCTCGCAAATCGCAATTGCTTGTCTTTGCTCGCCACTTCTTTGATTACTCCAGTACTTGTTCAGTTTGAATCATCATGCCCCGCTTACGAGAGTTTTCGCCGTTACAAATAGCCAACATGCACTATTATTATGGATTGTGCCATGGATCTGCAAGAGCTGCATGTATCGCCTATTTGGAGCAGTATCCTAATGACGTTCCAAGACCTGCTGCTCGCCACTTTCAAGAAGTTCATCGCCGGTTGTGCAATATTGGCCTGGGATACGGTGGCCGAGATCGCCGAGAGCCAGGAAACATAATTGATGTTGCCATAGAAGAAGCAGTTCTCAGAGACTTGTACGCGGACCCAACCACGAGTCTAAGACGCTTGGCATTGAGGCACGGAATCTCAAAATTCTCTGTCTGGAAAATTTTGAAGAAGGAAGGACTGCATCCATTTCATTATCAACGGGTACAAAATTTGCAAATTGGCGATGCCCGCGTTAGGTGTGTTATGTCGACTTGGATACTTGGCAATATCAGAAGGGATCCGGAATTTACTAGAAGAATTTTATGGATGGACGAAGCAAGATTTACTCATACGGGAATAACTAACTTCAGAAATTTACA
This sequence comes from Epinotia brunnichana, assembly GCA_963854355.1. Classification (NCBI taxonomy): domain Eukaryota; kingdom Metazoa; phylum Arthropoda; class Insecta; order Lepidoptera; family Tortricidae; genus Epinotia; species Epinotia brunnichana. The sequence continues at coordinate 32,960,337 of OY977935.1, read as the reverse complement.
CACATGGGCTCACGATAATCCAAACCTAGTAAGACCATCTAATTTTCAAGACCAATTCTCCATAAACGTTTGGGCAGCGGTACTCGACGATCAATTGATTGGACCAGTCTTCTTACCGAATACTTTGAACGCCGACAGATTTTTACTGTTACTGAGAGACGAGCTCCCAGAGCTTTTGGAAGATGTGATGTTAGATGTGAGACAACGCCTGTTTCTCCAAATGGATGGATGCCCAGCTCATTGGGCATTAAGAGTTCGACATTTTTTAAATGAGCAATATCCCAATAGGTGGATCGGCCGAGACGGCCCCGTTGGATGGCCTGCAAGATCGCCTGATATGACGCCGTTGGATTATTTTCTTTGGGGTGATATGAAGCAACGGGTATATCACAGAATCGTCAATACCGAAGCAGAATTGCACGACAGAATTTTAAATGCAGCACAAGAAATAAAAAATAATCCGGGAATGATTCGACGGGCTACGCAACAAATTCAAGCTCGGGCCACATTGTGCCTTCAAGAAAGAGGAGGTCATTTTGAACAATTAATACCATACAGGGAACGCCCTTTGCAACACTAGAATAAGTTTTTTCTTTAATTAAGGTTTATCAATCGAATTTATGACTTTTAATTAAAATACATGATTTTATTTACGCAATTTTTAGGACTACTTTTCTTCCTATTGTTTTCTCTACCTAAAACCCGATAACACCCTTCAACTACCTGGGAACAAGCGGTCATTAAGGATTTTAAGAGGATTAAAATTAATAAAATTATGGTTTGATTTACGTACCCATTAGCGTGGTATTTTTCAAAGTCTGAGACAGTTTAAAAACGGTTTTAGAATCGGCATTAAGTGAGGATTAATACTAAGTACGTAATTTGTTATTTCCACCTAAAACCCAATAACACCCTTCAACTACCTGTGAACAAACGGTCATTAAGGATTTTAAGAGGATTAAAATTAATAAAATTATGGTTTGATTTACGTACCCATTTGCGTGGTATTTTTCAAAGTCTGAGACAGTTTAAAAACGGTTTTAAAATCGGCATTAAGTGAGGTTTAATACTAAGCAAAAAAAATTGTAACTAAATCTGCGTTTTTTTCAGAAAATTGTGTTTTTCTTTTAAAATTCGTAATTTTTGTAGCCATTTTTCAAAAACAATATTTTTTTTTGCGGATTTTCTCTTCTAGTTGGTTTTTTATTGTTATTAAGAATTATTAACCTGTCCCTTGGTAATACTCTGCATTTTTTATTTTCATTTTAGGACCATTGGATCAAAAGTTATACCGTCTGAATTAGGTGTATTACCCGAGTTTTTACCAAAATTTTCAAAATTCTGTAAAAAAAAAACTAATGACTAGAAAAAAAAAAACACCGTTTCACCGATGAAATTGGCTGAAATTTGTCTCCTTTTATTATGTACAGTTTATGAAATTCCACCCTGTATTTTCATAGAGTACGTAGTTGTTTTGGCACATAAAGGTAACGCGAATTTCTAACGAATGGTGTAGGTACTCGTACATTTTCCAAGATGGCGCCGTTCTACAAGGATCTGGCTAGGGGACTTTTCGGAGACGAAAACAGAGCCTCCAACGAACATTCGTAGAAAATTTCATCAAACTCCCCGTGATTTCGAGGTTTGAAAATCACGACAAGATTCTTTATTATCGTAAAATTACCTTTATTTTAGCGTTATAAAATTCTTAAAAATACGATATCTGGGGGCACGGCAGTGCCCCCGCCAAGTCGAGCAAAACAAAGGCAGCCGTACCATCCTTTTCTCGATAAAATATACTTCATCATTGTAATAATGAGATTGAATAAAAATAGCAACAATAATAATATGCTTGTTTTTGTAATTTAGTAATCTAGTTCAAAAACGTTTGTATGGATAGCTACAAGAAACATTCCACCTTAAATTAAGCTCTACCTGAAAGTACTCAGGTATATTTTTCAATTACTACGAGTAAATTGCCAGGAAATACTTATTCAAAGGGGTAATTTGTGCGCAACTTTTCGAAATAGCGTTAGGACGTTAGGACAACTCATCTGTCATTTATCCATGTAACGATTTTGGTCTACCTAATGTATCTATGTACCTTCCTCCTCTGAAAATATTGATTTAGAAAGCTAAAGTTATGCACGATGTTTTAAACTTTAGTCATTGATTGTTAATACAGGAAATGAGGACTGACTCCGCGAACTTCGTATCGTATTCGTTCTTGAGTGACTAACTCAACTTTGTTTAGATAATATAGATTGTTTCGGCATATCTAATGCTGGCTTTGCCTTGGTGTGGTATACTTACACCTAATGTAGAAAAATTGTTTGATCGGCTATTACCGATAGTAAATTCGTTGATGATTGATTATGTATGTATGTATGTAAATTATTTATTGTACATGGAACAGAACACAACTACAGAACAATTATTACAAGAACAGATAACACATGTATAAAGGCGACTTTATCCCCGAGAGGGATTTCTTCCAGCTGACCTTTGAGCAATTGAGTGGAGATGAGATATTAGGCAAACGAGACACATGTACAAAATTAATGTGTGTGTATTATCTCTAGTAGAGTGCGACATTTTCACAAAAACGACACGTGGAAAGTAAGACAGATGAAATTATTTTTTTAAAGTAGGTAGGTACGTAATTTGAGAATAAAATAATTTACTTTAAAAATAAAGTTTAAACCGACTTCAATTCAGTACATCACCAAGCCACATAGCATAGGTACATGTAAATTTCCACATTTCCTTTCCAATTTACCACATGAACTGCTTTCCGAGAGCAAATGCGTTGATTATTACAGAAAAAACCCAATAAGTCGCTATTGTGTGGGCTGATAATATTTGAGGAGTTCAGAATTAACACTTCATTAGTCGCTACTTCAACGGAATCATGTCAGAATCTTTGACGTACTTTTCATCTTTGAGGAGTTCCATAAGTCAGTCTTCATCATCAGTTCCACTTCACCAAAATTGCGATTTCCGAGGGTAAATATCTACACGAGTTATAATAGAAAATAACGAAATTACTGTGTAGTAATTTCGGTATTTTGCGTGCCTATAAAATTTGAGGGTTGATCTGAAGTTCCCTGTGATCCCATCATCATCAGATCCTGATTTGATGACACCGTTGTCGGGAGTACCTACACTCTTTCGATTTAAAAAGAATTTTGGAAATCAAACAATTGACGAAGAAATCGGTGAATATACATTGAAAAAAAAATACATACCTGGCAGTGGAACATATAACCTATCTACAAGTATGCATCAATTTATAAATTTTTTTTTTTATCTAAAATTATAAAATACATCTCCTACCCGCGACTTAGTCCGCGTGGAACTCGTTTATATATTATATAGCATAGCTCCTTACAAACTTTCGCCCTTAACAAACGATTTCCGGAATAAAAAAAAAGCGGGTTGTGATACAACCGTTAATTAAGTTTAAGGCGCTATAGGATCAGCGAAGTGAAGCGAACATAGTTTTTGAAACAATATAATGCGTCTGTTTATAATATTATGGTTTCAAAAAAATACGAATAGTAATCTTGAGGCTTTTCTGCAGGGAAATCAGTGATTCGAAACACGATTAAGCAATTTTCGCTCGATAGAAAAAAATCACGAACATAGGTCTAAAACATATTAAAATTCACTTAAAACATTCGTAGGAAATTATGCACAATAGCTAAAAATATAAACATTGGTTCTGAAAATCGGCAATATCATGTTTGAGGGAACTTAGTGATTACTTTTTTATTTATTTAAACGCACAAAAAATTAAAATTAAAAAACATGATATCCGCGCTTTCAAACACGCACTTCCATCTCGCTCACGCTTATGCTCAGCGAGAGGGAAAGAAGACCATGATACTATAGCGCCTTAAGTGGATACTTCTTTGTTGGCTGTACCTACCCGTAATATATATATCAGAATTAATTCACTAAAATCTGAATAAGTACAGATAAATCGGTATATATGGCAACATTGACTGACGTAACTCATTTGACTAGCGACGCATTGAAAATGGCGGTCATTTCAGCATTATTTTCATGTCCGCCACATAAACTAAATAACATTTTGTGATTAACAACTAATGGCAAATAAAGAAGGATTAAAACATGTGTAACAAACAATTATTTTAAATCAGAATTAGGCTTCTCTACAAAAAGTTATTCCGGAAGTCACGCGATACATTTTGAACTGTACCGCTATACAAGAACGCGAGCAAAGAAGTATCCACTTCAAAACTATCCTATATCCTTCCCTAGGATTCAAGCTATTTCCAAACAAAATTTCATCCAAATCGGTTCACAACCATGAAAAGGTAACAGCCAGACAGGCAGAGTTACTTTCGCATTTATGTTATTACTAGTACCTATGCTAAGGTATATGGATATGGATCCCTTTACAGATTGAGAACTCTTGGACTGTTGAGCGATAGCAAGTCAAAGACTAATCCTATACTATGAGACGAGCAATATTTGTATATATATATATATATATATTTGCAATCACGTTATCAGAAACGGCTCTAACGGTCTCGATGAAATTTGGTCTACGGGGGCGAGGAATCGATCCAGATAGGTCTCATGTCAGGAAAAATTCATTTTCTCCGTATTTTCTCAATTTTAACCCGAGCAGAGCTCGGTTGCCAAGGGATTTATGGGTTAAATTCGAACTAAGAGGAAGCCATGTCACTTTGACATAAAATGCTCATCCATATACTACTGCAACGTCTTGGAGTAGGAGGTATACGATTAAGGTTAGGTACTGTTTTTCTCCCTTTTCTCTTTTATTAATATTTGCCCTTCTAACATATTTAGATAAAAATCGATTTATGACTCGACTGAACCTGGTGTAAACAAAAAAGTTAATTCTGTCTCATTCAACCTCTTTTTAACAGCGGTGTAAATATAGAACTGGTTAAAATAAACTCAGTAATTGACACTGAGTTCGATCCATTTGCCGCAATGTGTGCGGTCGCTTGCAGTCGGCCCGTTAGGCTTTGCATCCCCAGCCAAAGGTTAAACACGATTATGCGTCAAATCAGTATTTAAAAAACCCTAATGCACCCAACGGCATAGGCGCAATGCTACAAAAAATATTCATCCTTTTACAGCCCTAATCCCTTGTTTACACAATTCTTTTTTTGTATATAAAATTTGCGTTGGGTGTTGTAAAACATGTTTGTTACACCATTATACCTCCTCAACAACCGTTTTTAGGGTTTCGTATTCGGACGGTGCCGATGGAACTAAACTAAGTCTGTCCAACCCATTTATGAAAGTAGTTTTCAAAAGATTGAGGTGAGCGTCTTTTTGAACCAGATTGGTCAGATGTCTTTCTTAAAGATAGATCGACCGGTGTAATCACGTAACGTTCCGAACGCGCGTTAGTACAATCCAACTGTCATTTTTCCATATATAAAGTGACATTTAGATCTACCTGAGACGCGCGTACAATGCGTTACGTGATCGACCGGCGCTACCAAGACTTTACTTCCGGAACTACGCAATTTAATGGATCATACTTAATTATAGGAACTATTTCCTTCTTAAATTATTATACACTTTTGTAGGGTAGTTTTATAAATGTACCCATATCTCTGTTGACAACCTACTGAGACGTCAGTCATCTCATCTGAGACCACGGCCAGCGGAAGGAATGTTGCATTACAAAGTAAATTTTGCTCAAAGGCATTATTCTACTTTTTAAAATAAAAACAGATTTTGCGCTAATGTGTAAGTAAAGTTGTTGTTTGGCGCAAGTGCTCATATTGAAAGCCGAGCTAGCGAAGGATTGTAAGAACAATAGTAACGTAACGTAGGAGTTTCATATCACTTTTCACTCTACCCTACTCTTTTTCTCTTTTCTCTCTCGTGCAAAAATATGAACTTTAGAGCGCAGAGCTTGAGTGATAATGATAAGACTGATAAGATAAAGTACGATTTTCGAGCGGCTACTAATGTGAAATTGTGCATTACTACAGATACCAGTAGGTAAGTAAGCCACGAGTAATGATTTAGCTGGCCGAGCCGAAGGCGCGAGGTCCGGCTATAATACGAGGTCAGGATGGCACACATATGGTCGAAGCATGTATAGTGCTTTTCTCAAAAATAAATACATTTTGTGACCAACTTGTAGTTTGACGTTCAGGTTTCCACTAAGTACATGAATTTTTCGTAATTGTGCAATCATCTCTCCTTGGACATAGGTAAGTGGAAGTAAATTATTTATCACCAATTTCGACTCGGCTTAATAGAGGAGGCTTTAATAGAAATCGGTTTTCATGCTATCTGATTCATCAGTATACTCATTTTTAACAATTTTATTTCAATGAAGTCAATCCCGCCAAAATACGATTGCGCCTTTTTTTTATAGCTCTATGTTGAAAGAGCCACAACCCCAATAGAATAAATACATAAATTTCGTATTAGTTTAATGTTTATTGTGAATATTTTATTTTATTCTTCTTTTTCTACTACCCAATTCCTAATTAGTATCAAAATAGTAAAACCACGATTGAACGGAATTTTCCGCCATTTTACATCGGACACCTCAACATCTATGGTACCTCCTTTTTATTAAGGCCCTTAACTTCCATTAACCTCCTTAGTTCCTCCTTAGTTCCTCCTTCCTTTTTTAAATCTTTGATAAAAAATATAGTTCTATATTTAAATATTATGATATGTAATGGCCGTAATGGGATTTAATACTTACTTACTGGACACTTTTGCGTTTTCCTGGACACTTCTAGAAATTGTCCAGGATGAGTCACTTTCGGATACTATCTTCACAGATGTTATGGGAACATTTCATATTATTTTTGAAAAAAACGATGTTACTTGTTTAAAAGTGATAAATGATAATGTGATTACTATACTAGCCCCGATGCAGAAGAGTTCGTCCAGTAATTATCAACTATCACATTTATTTTGATATTTATCTCATCAAACTACTAAGTAAATAGGAAGTAGTAATGTTTAATGTATTTTACTTTCATTGTTAAATAGAAACTCTTAAAGGTTTTTATTGTAGAAAAAAAGGGCACTCAAAAACTAGTGTCCTATTCAAATTGTGGTCTCCAACTGCACTTCTTGACTCATGGGCTCGAAGCAGAACCGTCAGCATATAGCTTTGCCGTGTCGCATTCCCTAGTAATGGCCCCTTTTTCGCCTGTTGAATTCGTTTCCGAAATAGTTTGAAAAAAAAACGCAAAATTTCTTCTGTCCATAATCCTTATATTTAAATTGTGTTAATGTGGAATATTTTCAAAAATAATGAAACAACTAGTATTAAACGGTATTGAATTTTTATCAAAAACATTATTTCCTTACAAATGGGAGAACCTACAAAACTGCTCTGACTAGACGAAAACATGTGCATCGGGGCTCGTGCTAGTATAAGATCGACTGGAGTTGAGAATGTTTACGATTGTCACATATTTATTTTCCTTGATTTAGGGTGGATCGGAGGCGCAATACCAGATTTACAACGAATGGCCACCTGGTGTGTGACCTGATAACGTAGATCACTTAAATGGTCTACAATCATAACTTTGTATCAGGTATAGAGAAATGCACATACCTTTATATTATTACTAAATTCTTGGCGAATTATTTTTGGTTAGATACTCAAATTCACGTGTGAAATTTAATTTAGACAGGTGTAAAGACACACGGTCTGAAGGAAACGATTACAAGGTAGTCTAATTACATTTCATACGCTTGATTTGACATATGCATGTAAGGTAAACGTCCTTTAAATTCGCCCACGGTGCACTTAGTGTATGACATGGGCACTTTATGTCAAAGTGACATTGCTTAAATTCGAATGAAGAAAATTTCCCTTAGTTCGAATTTAACCCATATTGCTTTGACATAAAGTGCCCATGTCATACACTAGTGCACCTTCGAGGACAGGGACGTTTACCTTATCAACATTTTATTCTGGAATATTGCGTCCCCGTGAATCCTTAATGCGAATTCTGACGTCAACCAATGTTCGGGCGAACCTGCCAACTCAGAGTCCGTTTTACTTTTTATGACTGATAATTTAAGCACGACCGTTAATAATTAAATATCATAACGCCTGTAATTTCATGTATTTCAAAAGTTTGTTGGCAGATTTCCGGCATTCAGGATTCACAGTATTTTGCTGGCGAAAGTATTTATGCGATAATCATAAAATATTACAAATCTGTAACCAGGTTCTGTGTATGCACTATGCAGTCTATTTAGTTCCGCATATCAAAATGATGTATCAGCATTAGTCATCTTTATTGTAGCAGTCATTTCCCACAGCTCGAAGCAAGCATGCCTCTTAAAATCCTATAAATCTTTAGCTGAGCGTTTAAAGTACGTATCGTTATTTGGAAAAGTTGGGTGCGCCGGCGCGTGTCTCTCGTCGCTTGCCCACTCGAGAGCATTTACCAGCGAGCCGTGATCTACGAGCGAGCGCGGCGCGCGATGACAACCGCCCGCGCCGCCGCGCCGCGCCGGCGCAAGAGCAGCTCTCGCGGCCGCCGCGGCCCTCGTTACTCAACCACTTGAGCTCAAACACAACTTCTCACTTCCTCTTTTTCATAGGTCATCCCTTAAGCTTAATATTGTCTTTAATAGGTGCTATCATATTCGAGTTTTGACTACTTACTGTTCTTCAATTGTTCGGCAGGATACATTAATTATTGAATTAGCATTAAACGAGGATTTATTTCTAATTGTATAGTATCTATATTAGACCAAAATAAACATTAACTACTCACATCTAGTAAGGTACATTCACGCGTATCTATAGGTAAAGGTAAAGTTAGTATTTTAATGATACCTTTTTTATAACGTGGGTAAAGACATTCATGGTTTGGTCAGTGTGTTAATCGAGTAAGCAACAAAATTGTGAAATTTTTGTTTAATCAAAGGTTTATCACTTTACGGAATGGTATTTCATATTTGTACATAGGTAATAAATAACTCTAAACATAGGTAATTCATGTAGCGGGTAACGCGCAACATCTAACAACACGTGTCTTTAAATTCTAAGAAAATAGATTCAACCAGTTGGGTTTAATACCTAAAACCGTCCAATCGGGAGCAGTGGCGGGTTTGTTTAAATTACGACGATTACCAGAGGCGTGCACGTGGTGCCGACAACAGACGCTGCGCAGGCGCTCGCCGCGATCGGTGGGAACCCGCCCGCGCCGACGCCGACGCCCGCAATTATACGCGTAAATTTAATCGGATGCATGTTTCACAAATCACTTGTCTTGTCCGTGTATCAACGCCACCCTGCCACGGCCAACGTTTAGCGGAAAACTCGGTGACTGATACAACGGGCCATCTACAATTCTACACTGGAAAATTATTTTTAATGGAGTTGCGATATCTAATGTTATGTTGGAAGTCTACTGGATGTTTTCTTATAAAATGTCCTAACTCTTTAGTATTCTCGTCTGTTACAAAGCGCGTTCTAATATGTTTCAGAGACTACAGAACGGAAGACTTTTGATTGTTTATTATGTGTTGGCTGTTGCGAAAGCGAAAGATTACAATGGGCGAAAGTAACAATTTTATAAAAATAATAAATGTGAATTTATTTTGTTTTTGTTCGGCAGGTACACCGTCGATGTTCGCAGGGATGCGCGGCGTGCACGGGCAGATGCTCGGGGGCGGGTCGCTGGGGCTGGGCGGGTTCGGGCTGGGGTCCCCGCTGCCGGCGCTGCCGGAGCGCAAGGCCTACGCGTCGCCGCCGCCGACGCCGCTGCCGGCACTGTCGGCGTTGCCCCCGCCCGCCTCCGCCGCGCCGCTGCCTGGCGTCAGCTCCGCCTCGGCCCATGCCTACTATGATCACATGAAGTACTCCCTACACCAGTAGCAGCTAATTACTGCCAAACCCCAAATATATAGCACCAGCGCGGGCAGCTAAGACTACTGAGCAATGACTCTCTCCGTGTGTGATCTAGACAGTTACATCTAAACAATAAGAAACATAGATTTTTCTGTGCGCTTAGGTACTTGCTCTGTAATTGATGTTGGTGTAAGTACTGTGTAAAACACTTGAAGTCTGATAAAATAATTATTTTATCTATCCAAATATCATAAACCCTCCATGATGCGTTCAAGAACCGCACATTATGACCACCATAAAAACAGACTGTTTTGTTAGAACAAATTTCTTATCTGTGAAAATGTTATTATTGCTAAATAATAACATCGATTTCGATACTATTATTTCATTTAAATTTCGAACATCTCTGAAAAACAAAGAAATTTGATTTGACCTCTATTCTAATATCAGTCGAGATGACGTTTAGTTCGAAATGAAGTGTCAAGTTGCATACAAATTTGACAAATTTCGCACGTAAGTAAGATATCGAACGATATGACAGTTAGAGCTGACTCTAGTTTGTCTCTGAATTAAAAATAATACTATGATAGCTGCCAGAAAACAACGCCGCCATGCCGGTCTTAATATGCGGCTCCTGAATGCATCATGGAAGCTTATGATATGTGGATAGATAAAGCAGTGTATGTAACTGTACATAATTAGACATTAAAACACTCGTGTGATGTTATTATGAAACTCGCCTTCGGTTCGTTTCATAAACCCACACTCGTGTTTAATGCCCTTCATTATGTACAGTCACATAAACTACTATTACATTTTGTGCGCATCGGTGTAAAATTGGAAATGAACCATAAACTATATTTTTAACTATTAAACTAAATTTAACCGAACCCCAAATGCGAATTCCTAAATTAAAATACTCAATCATATTGTCTAAAGTAATGTTCGCATGTTTGCGTCATTATTTTTACATAAGTAGGTAATTAAATTCAAAGGAATGCAAAAGTTACAGAGTGAGCCGATTTTATTATTAGGAATTAGACATTTGTAGGTACCCAAATATTGTAACCAAATTAAGTTTACGTAACGCTCGCTATTTAAAATGAGTAAATGAGTTGGTAGGTCCTGTGTATTTTAATGATAGGAAGGTCTCCATTATTATATACTTATACTATTTACGTAATTGTCGTTTAATACACGTTTTCAAATAACGCTCCTATTAATTTATAGGATCGATATTGATGTACCTACAATATAAATAGATATAGTCTTTCGGCTAAAAGTATTGGGTGCACAAAACGTACGTGCGTTTTGCATATTAAAATAACACTTTAAATCGAGTATTTAAGTACCTACTAGATAGTTTTATCATATAAAATATAAATTTCTATTTTTTTCCTTAGAACTGTCGGTTTATGGAATAATATTTACACCATTTCATATTGAAAACTTGAGATAAAAAAAATAAGTTTCTATCAAAGATTAAATTTTTGGTACAAGTTTTTATTGCCGACTGTACTTTTCTGTATACCGTTATCAACTACTCATTGAGACGATTCTAACGAGCCCAAACTCAACGGGGTTATGTCGGTTAAGTACTGAATTCCCAAAGCCACCAGCCACCTTCTGTCTACATCATCAGATCAGCTCGATGGCACCATAACATTGCATTGTCACCAAACACTCAATCGGATAACAGCAAGTAACTGAAAAATGGATTGCAAATTTTGACGGACGACTTACATACATACGAACAGGTCAAGTTAATATAAAGCTTGTAATAAGGAAAATTAATTTTAGTATTTTGTGAGCAAGCATGCTTCAATCTAGACCACATCGTAGCTTCCCGTCACCTGATATTGTGGTCGAACGCAAGGCTTTGCGTTTATTGTGATCTTGGTTCGGTTGCAAGTAATTCTTTTTACATGCACATTACTCAAATCAATCAATTATGTTGGTACTTTTTACATCATGCAACTATAGTGCTTTCCAAATATGTATTATGTTTTTGTCTTATAAATTAACTAAACAAGTTATAAGGATATTTAAAAAGAAGAAGAAAATTTTAATTTTCGTATTTTTACAGATTTTACCTTTTTTCGTTAAAAAAAATGCAAATTAAATATCAGGAATAAATTTGGCATCTTTGGTTTTTACGAAAATGATACCAAACTTGCCATAATAGCTAAATGCATTTATTGTGATTTTGGTTCCGTGGAAAGTGATTTTATTTTGCAGTATTGTACTCAGACTAAAAAATCATATGGGTAATAGGCTTGTTGCGTGGTGTTAAAATTGATAACGTCGTGATGCTAAATGGATAGTAAACCATCAAATGATTGTAATAAAGCATAAATTACAAAATATAATTCTAATCATAAAAAGAAGACCTTGAAACTTTACAAAAAAAAGTTTATTTATTTATTGTCCAAGAGTAAATTTAAAGGTACCAATAGAATCCTTACGCTTTTATAGAAACAAATTTTTATGACAACTATGAACACACAGAACTATGACACGCAGTATTTCGCGACCGAAACAGCAATTTACTTCATTTTCCATACAACGGTTAAGTAGTACAAATTGCACGGTGTGACGTCATACTTTAAAGCCAATCGGTATGAAGCGTTTCGGCTGCTGTCAGCGAGGTCCGTCTTTAACTCGATTTTTTGGGTATTAATGTCCTTTAAATGTAGTTGCTTCCATACACATAAAACATAAGGTCACAAACCCATTTTTACAATGTTTAGCTATCCAAATATATCTATTGTTTTTTTCTTAAAATTTAAATAAAAAAGTTATAAATATATTTTAAGAAAACAAGACAATGTAAATTTTATTTTATTTTATAAATTTATAAATGTGAAAGTGTTTGGATGTCTGAATGTCTGGATGTTTGTTACTCAATCACGCTTAAACGGCTGAACCGATTTATGTGAAATTTTGCACGAAGATAGTTTATAGCCTGGATTAAAATATAGGATAGTTTTTATACCGGGTTTACGCAAACGATGTTGTTTTTTAATTATCTAATATTAAATTAAAAATATAATAATTTATAAAAAAATAAATAATAAATTATTATATTTTTAATTTAAAATGAGATAGGTGAGTAATTCACAAAAAAAATTTTTTTTTTTAATTCTCAATTTTTGACCCAACAACTAATTTGTTTAATCAGGTACCTCCACACAGCAAAACCCTAAACTGAATTACTTGTCCTTATCGTTGCAAAAGGTATACCTGTGGTGGCCAGTTAAATTAGGTACTACCTACCTCCCTATACAGTTTTGAACCTAAATATATATAATATCATAATTTCTTGAGTCGAAAAGTGGAAGAACAAGTTCATGGTTTACTTTTAAATACAAGATGTTTGCACAAATCGCGTTGTGTCATTTTCAATCAGTCTTTAATTTCATTCCTAATATATATATAGTTATTACGGTTATCTTTTGTGCACCTTTTATTTCAGTGTTCTAGGACTTTGTTGCCTGCCTATTTATTGTTATATGTAGGTACATAACTCGAATCGGCGGTAGGTACCTACTCGGGAACTATAATTTACACGATATTTAATTTTAGTTGTTACTTATTCTTGCGCAAAAATACAGTCGTGAATATGGGGCCATACGTTAGGTACAGTCAGCAAAAGTAGCTACCTACACAAACGGAGACGTCAAAAGTCTTTATTAAAAGGGAATAAGAACTTCTGACGTCTTCGATTGTGTAGCTACTTTTGATGCTGCGCTGAACTCTACCATTTAGCATTCAGCACTGAAAACTTACGATTTGTTTATACCCTTTATAATTATAATCAGTAAGTAAGTAATTTGTATGATAGAACTATGTAAGGTTCATTATTTTTACCCTTATTTTTATTATTTTCGTGTGTAGGAAATCATACTCTGAATCTCATGTTCGGTTTTTCCTCATAGTTATATCATGATCATGACTAATCTTGGTTGGATTACCTGGAAGTATAATTCTCTCTCGGACTAAGAAATATCATGAATGAAATTGACATTGTTGATTTAGCAATTTTAGCACTCTAAATTCACGTGGGAGACTAATAAGGAACATTACGCAAAACTCTTCTTAGGTGGCGACACTAGCAGCGTTGACATTGTATCTCGTTCCCACTTGCGGTATTGTCTATGCATGCATCCTTGTCACTCATTTGACAATCAATTGTGCATGTGTGTGAATCCCTATATTCCTATACTGGTTAACTATTAGTGGTAGTGCTGCCTCTGGCGGCAGAGCATTGCAGTAATAAGTTCCCTAGGTATTGACTGATAAAAATGAGAACGGAAGAGTAGGTACGTTTATATTTTTTACGTCATACCTGGCCATAAAGTAGGAATTACCGCACGCTATGCGTGCGGAAAACCCCACTTCCTGGCCAGATAGAGACGTAAAATTTTGTACGCACCACGGGCGGTAATAAAGAAAGCCTCAGAGCGCATATTTATCGCCCTTGCCTTCGGCTCGGGCGTCAAATACCTGCGATCTGAGACATTCTTTGTTTAACCGCCCTAGGTAAGTAATGTACTATGATACGACTTTGCCGACTATCTGATAATAATTTGTAGTCAAATATTACATTGTGAAAATCAGTGCGTTAGTGCGTAACATACTTCGCTAATATGAGGTAGGTATTCTTATTTACTCATGTTAATTGCTAAATTCAAGTTTTGACGCTTGTCAAATAGAGATCCTATCCTTGTGCCACAAATTATGAATGTTTTGTATACTGACTAAAGATTATTAGTACTATATTTGCTTGGATGAATGTAATATTTACATTTATATTTATAATATCGCGTAGAGTATTATTCTATGTACCTACAAAAGTACATATTAAGTACTGAAAATGGTTGGCGTGCTACCCGTTTCTGGCCCCGTAGCATTGATGGCGTCTCGTTCTATCGAACGGTGTCAGCCAGGGACGGATGCTCTATCCTGTCACTTATCGCGTGATATTCATGCTACGGGGCCAGTTCTACGTAGCTGGTCGATCACGTAACGCATTGTACGCACGTTTTGCCCCTGCTAGACGGTCGCCAACATGCGCCTCCAACCGAGCGACCTTGGTTGGCACCGACCGCTGTAGTATGGAATTTAGCTCCAAACAACTGTCTACACGGTCGGTGCGGACCAAGGTCGCCCGGTTGGAGGGGCGTGTTGTTGGCAACCGTCTAGCAGGGGCTTTAGGTAGTAGATCTAAATGTCATATTTTATATGGAAAAATGACAGTTGGATTGTGCTAACGCGCGTTCGGAACGTTACGTGATTGCCTCTCAGGAAATGCGTGAGTGCAGTTGCCACTGAGTATTATACATAGCAAACAATTTATGTTGGTTAGGATTTGTCGTTTGGAATAAATTATCTTTATTTAACCGTTACTTTTTGTTCTGTTCGATTAACCCTTAAATTTTAGACGTTATACGTAACTTTACCTTATTCCAGCCCAGCTAGCACGATACGTTTTATCGTTAAGTTTTACGTGACTTCTCAGTACATTTTCGCTGTAAACCGTGACGATAAAAAATATCGTGCAAGGGCCTCAGATAACAATAGAATTTAAACCTTTATCTAGGATATCAAGGGAAATATTGAACTAACTAGTTTTACTAATTTCGATCATTAAGTGCCTTTCTAACATAACGGTACTATAATGATTTTGCGTTTCAAATTGGTATTCCTTGAAATTGCTTGACTAACGCACGATTTTTAGGGTTCCGTACTCAAAGAGTAAAACGGGATCCTATTACTAAGACTCCGCTGTCCGTCTGTCACCAGGCTGTATCTCATGAACCGTGACAGACAGTTGAAACTTTCACAGATGATGTGTTTCTGTTGCCGCTATAACAAGAAATACTAAAGAACAGAATAAAATAAATATTGAAGGGGGCTCCCATACAATAGTTATTTTCACCTCACCGGCTCGAAAAGGCTTGCTTTGTCGCTCAAAATCTGCGCGCAAAAATTCATTATATTCGCTAGCGTGGAAAGAGTTTTTGAATTTCGAACGTGGTGCTCTATCGCGAGATCCAACTTTTTTCTAAAGGAATATATGAGAGGTCATTATCCTGCGTTCAGAAACTTATGGTGTTATGCTAACAGAATAAGTATTATTAATTTAATTTAATAAAATAAAATTAATAATACTTATTCTTACTTCATTATACATGAAATATTAATAATTAGACTGACTTATATAAAGATATAATATAAATAAATAATAAATAATGTTAAAATGTAGTTTACTATTTCAAAATTTTACGTTATGTGCAAATTTGGAACGCACCGTTTAAAAAGTGAATTTAAGAAAAAACTCTTGTACCTCTGCATTTAATTTTGTTTTGTTTTGTTCTAAATCCATAGTAATATCAAAATAATAGAAGTAAATTATTTATAGATTTTAACGCAGAAGATAAGGTAACTGGCCACAAGTTCGTGCTAGTACGTCATTTCGTTAGTTTTGTTTCTGACGCATATAATAAGCAATTCAAATATTTTTTATTTAAAATATACATTTGTAAAAAATCTCTATCATTTAATCTTTCCAAAAAATCGAATTCTAACATTTTGACGACTATACTAATAGCAATATAACGCTGGAAACTCTCAGTCGGCTGAGAATAGCTGTGCGGTATGCGCGAACTTGTTGTAGACGTAAGGTGCTCGCTCCGACTTCTTAAGGGAATTGAAAGGCAAACAGAAGTCCATTTGAAAAAAAATCTTTGAACAGTGCTTTGTGGAGTTCCTTAACAATTGATTTAATAAGAAATAATTGTATATTTAGGTATAGGACTCCCTTAAAATCGCAATAAATGGACTCACGAACTAGCGGTCATTATATTTTTCGTGTGGCCCCTATTTCGTGTTACTACCGAATCAAGGTAAAAAAAAATTGTAAATGTAAATCTAAAAAACAGATAATGTATTTAATGAGGTTTTCTATAAGCTAAATTCGGTATATGTTTTGTTCACTAGAATTCCCGTAAAACGAGGTTGAACGTGACCTACATTTACAATTTTAAGGTGAATTCGCATATTTACTTGCAGCATATATTTTTTTATTGCTCGATTTCTGTCCGGTATATTTATGTTTATATATTACATGTAGGATAGTTAATGGTTATTGAACATAATTTAAATGTGATCTAAATTATTAATTGCGGGAATATCCAAGAACTACTAACACGAAGCAAGGGACTACCACTTTTAATACTTTTTCCCAAGTTCGTGACAGAGAAATCTATAGTGGTAGGTAAACACAGATCAATCCTAGTAGTAGATAAGGTATGGGAAATGTGTACCCTCGTCTGTTATTTGATATTCTTCTTGAAGAGGTACTTCGATAAAATGGAATATTGTTGCCTGGGTACTGGGTAATAATTATTTTTGTGGGGTTATTTTTATTAAATGAAAGGTTACTATAAAACAGTATAAGATTGTTGTTTAAAAAGTGTGACCCATACAACATTGACCAGATCATTTTTCAGGTAAATCAATCTTATATAATCAATACATCTAACTAGCTAGATACATTTTACAATTATTAAAGACATTTTTTATTTTAAACCTTTTAAAATCCCGGGACTTGCCAGTCCCGGAACTTTCTTTATTTTTAAGGGGTTTTTTTAAGAAGTGAAAGGTAACTTTAAACTCTATTAAACAGAAGAGGGTTTACAGATATGTGTCACTTCCCAAAAGGTTGTCTAGATATTTATCTCAAGTTAAACAGTTTTGGTTAATATAAATAGATAACCTATGTGTGACATACTTTCGAAAGGGTGACCATGTACTATTGGATAAGTTATTTAACCTTACATTTCATAAAAAAATCCTGGAAAAACAACAAAAGTCACGGTATTTTAAATTTACCAGAGTTTTACCCAGGCCCTCTATTGGGTTTTGTCAATATTCATGATATTACCTACCTTTTCAATAATCTTGTTCAATAACAAATAATAAATGAGGGTGTATATGCATAAATAAAACGTATCTCCTACTATCAGGTACTCGAAAACTTTATGCCGAAACAGGGGCCACGAACTCACAAACTTAGGAGCAGAGCCAAATTTTATCACGAAATGGGGTTCAAATAAGAGGTTTACAAATAAATTTATAAAAAATAGATATTGAAACTAAAACTATATAATTCTTTCATTAAATAATAGCCAAGATATCAGTATTTATCACACAAAAGATTTCAAAGCGATATCATGATCGGTAATGTCTTAAAAAAAATACGAATTCATAAGAGGCTTAACATGCCGAAACAGTGGACGTTTACCTTATACTTACATAAAATGAATGTTAATGCCTGCAGAGTTAGCGGAAAAAGTGAAATATGCGTATTTGAGCCTTAGTTTACCCGTGAGTACCTACCCAAAAATACTTTGACTTACCTATTAAATTTAAGCGTGGAGTCTATTACAAGATCCGAAAATGTACCTTATAGGTACTCTTTTTCAATAAACGTTTGTTTACATCTCATCAAAATCAAAGCATTTTATAATTATTAAATGTAACATAAACATTTTCGCATCTTGAAATAAACTCCACGCTTATGTACATTTAAAAAGTCAAAGTATTTTAGGGTAGATACCTACTCACGGGTAAACTAAGACTCAAATACGCATATTTTACTTTTTCCGCTAACTCAGCAGGCATTAAAATTCATTTTACCTATTTATATATGTTTCTGCGCTAAAATCTATAAATTACTTCCATTATTTTGATATTACTGTGGCTTTAGAATAAAACAAAACAAAATGAAATGTAGGCACACGAGTTTGTTCTAAAATTAACTTTTTAAACGGTGCGTTCCAAATTTGGACGAGTAAAAATTTGAAATATAAAACTACGTTTTAAAATTAGATATTTGTATTGTATTCTTATAAGTCAGTCTAATTATAAATTTTTCATATGTAATTAAGAAAGACTATGTATTGTTAATTTAATTTTAGGAAAATAATAATAATGAATTATTAGCATAACGCCATAAGTTTCTGAACGCAGGATAATGAGCTCTCATTCCTATAGAAAAAAGTTGGGTCTCGCGATAGAGCTTCACGTTTGAAATTCAAAAACTCTTTCCAGGCTAGCGGACTTTAGATCGCAGATTTTGAGCGTTTAAGCAAGCCTTTCCGAGCCGGTGAGGTGAAAACGTGATTTTTTTGCTCGTTTTTGCTCGATATTGATAACGGCAACAGGTATATAGACGCTTGAAATATTCACAGAATATTTAGTTATATATTCACGTTAAAAATAAATAATTAAATTAAAATAAAACAAATATTTAAGTTGGGGTCCATGCAACAAACGTGTTTATTTTGCCGTTTTTATAGATAATGGTACGGAACCCTTCGCGCACGAGTCCGACTCGCACTTGGTCGGTTTTTCTAATCTTAATATGGAAGGGTGCTAGTGTAAGTCGGTACATGGAAGTAAAATAATAATAGTAATTAGGTACTAGGTAGTTATATTTGTTGCAGTGAACCTATTTCGACAGTTTGATTTATGGTTATATGTTAAAAACTGTAGTTGATGTATTCAATGTTATTGAATTAAAATGTTTATCTATCAAAATATCATAAACCCTCCATGATGCGTTCAAGAACCGGACATTATGACCACCATAAAAATGTACTGTTTTGTTAGAACAAATTTCTTATCTGTGAAAATGTTATTATTGCTAAATAATAACATCGAATTTCGATAATATTATTTCATTCAAATTTCGAACGTCTCTGAAAAACAAAGTGATTTAACCTCTATTCTAATATCAGTCGAGATGACGTTTAGTTCGAAATGAATTGTCAATTTGCATACAAATTGGACAAATGTCGATATCGAACGATTATATTATGATAGTTGCTGTTTTTGTACAGTCAAGTGCAAAAATATGTATTGATTTAATCCTCTCATAAATATGTAACAAAACGTTAATCCGCTGACATAAGAGCGATGGGACATATGTATTGTATGAGTAAGTTGTATGCACCCATATTATTACTTTTGACTGTATCAATTGTAATTACTCAAAGTTCTAATATCCACAGTACAAGTATGGGACAGTAGATAATTAGGTAGCTGCATTACATCCTCTCGAGCTGTCATCGCGACGCACTTAATGGCTTATCGATAGGCAGGCGTCGACAAGCGCACGACAGCGGCTGCTGTGCGGTTCGATCGGAACGTAACGCAACAGAGTTTCCCCCGGTGCGTCCCTTCGGGATGCGCCCATGCATGCAGAGTGGAGTTTATCTCTATAAAAGTATGGGAGAACGCAAAAAAAAAAAACGCAACAGACTTTTTTAACGAGTCCGATTTCTATCGAACTTACTGGGCTTCCCTTTAGCACACTCGACTAGGGTCTGTCAATATTTATGTAAGGTCAATGAGGGCAAGCAAAACCGTCGTATTTTCGTATAAGTTCAATTTGGTTGGCCATAACTATGTTATTATTCACTTCTTAATAAACTTGATGCTTATAATAGGTAATAAATACTTATAATAGGTGCTAATAAATACAGTCGATATTGTACAACCTCGAAATTTCGGGGAGTTTGATGAAATTTGGTACGAATGTTCGTAGGATGCCCTGTTTTCGTCTCCCAAAAGTCCCCGGGACAGGACCTTGTAGAAGCTATCTTAGGAAATGTACTCCATTCGTAAGAAATTCAGGTTTTGTTCAAAAACTACGTACTCTATGAAAACGGGGTCTACAGCAACATTGAAGTTGAATAAATTCTGCACAAGCCTGTAGTACACAACCTTGACGAGAAAACGTGTCTTCGTGGAGAAAAATGCATGCACTACGGCTTAACCCAAAAGAATGGTAATGGATCAAATTTCTCTTTAAGTAGTGATAGTTTGCTACCACCTATACACTCTACATTTAACATTATTGATGCAGGGCGTATTACTGAAACTTCATAATGTGATGGTCAAAACATATTTTAGGGCAAATATGGGGAAAAATGCAAGTTGTCATGTTCTTTACACACACTCACCGAAACCTCTGAGTACATGTCCTAAAATTTCAACTTTAGGGTCCATATGGGTTGACCGCTATCTTGAAATGTATACTTCATTTTGTATTATCCTTGAAAATTATTGTCTTTATGGGAATGCCATATATGACAAAATGAAACCTTATTTAATTTTACACAAAAAAGTACACCATCACTTTAAGGAAAACTCCTGTTTATATAAACTACAGTAGTAGGCTATTATGCACTAACATCCAAGTTCTGAATCAAATTTTCTCAGTGAGTCTTTACTGTATCATCAAAGTGATGTAGTACTTTTAGGCGTAAAATTAAATAAGGTCCCTAAAGCTCAAATTTTAAGACATGTAAACAGAGGTTTCGGTGAGTGTGTGTAGTGAACTTGACTACTGTCACTTGCATTTTGCCCTAAAATATGTTTTGACCATCACATTATGAAGTTTCAGTGATACGCCCCGCATCAATAATGTTAAATGTATAGTGTATAACACTGGCGTGTTACAGACCCATCTACTGATGTTATGTTTATTGAAATCTATCCGATAAATTAACTGCTAGAAGCAAAGTTGTGATTTTAGATTTTGTGTCCACTCACGCCCGCCATATTGTTATTTTTTAAACTCGATGTGCGCCAACACGTTGTCAGCATTAAGATACATCTAACACCACCTAATTTTTTGGAATTCATCAAGCATCTTGACCTGGAGGTGGTAGCAAACTATCACTACTTAAGGAGAAATTTAATCCATTACCATTCTTTTGGGTTTAGCCGTAGTCGGGTAAAATGTTATTATTAATGTAGTTCATATCCTATTGTGTAAATCAAAGTGCATTTGAAATTCTTCCGAGCTCCAAATTCGGAGAATCTTCCCTGGAAGGACATTGCGGGAAAATCTCACATGTGGATGCATTTTTGCATCATTTAACTTTTTGAGGATATTTGTGTAAAATAGCCAATACTTCAGGTTATTTAAATATGATTTTTTTTGAAAACATGTCAGCAGATGGATTTTCCCTAGGTTTTGGGGGTTTTCCGTCTAGCAGTTACTTTTCGCGTACCAGGACGTATTACAAATCTGTACGTCAAGTAAGCATATGTAAATGTACTTTATTTTTAATTTTATGGCCAAATATATTTTTTTGGGGCTATTCCTTGAAGTTCAAAATCAAGTCTACATTTTCTCGATCACATCTGCATTTTTAGAAAATATAATCGACACATAGTTTTGTAAATTTAAAAAAGGTTGGCAATATATGAAATGGGAATATTCCAGCATATGACGGTTTTGACCAATTCATACCGGACGGCTTTTTCCCAATTGAGAGTTGGTTGTGGAATTATACATTTTTAACAACCTGTAGTTTCACAACAAGAAACGATAATGTAAAATGGATCAAACTACCAATAAACCTGATTAACGAACAATATAATAACCATACTCACTAAACCGTTATCCGCATTTTCTGATCGCAATTTAAAAAAGGAGCACGGCTCCCAACTCGTGTTTCGACTTCGGAGCTCAACGAAACTATCAAGGCAATTTTATTGCATGTGCTGCCTACATAGCGCCATCTGTTTTTGACTGTTGGTAGCAAATACAGTCGCTGCTTTATCGATGGAGTCGGCTAGTGCGTATTGTGGTTAGAATTGCCGCAAAAGCCGTTGTACGGAAATACCCCGCAGACGGAATTGGCCGCACTGACCTTAAAAAAAAGGATTAATGATAAATGTTCATTCTCTTTAAAGGCTTTTTATCTAGCTACAAAGAATAGGGAACATTACGCAAAACTCTTCGTAGGTGGCGGCACTAGCAGCGTTGACATTGTATCTCGTTCCCACTTGCGGTATTGTCTATGCAAGCATCCTTATCACTCATTTGACAATCAATTGTGCATGTGTGTGTGAATCCCTATATTTCTATGCTGGTTTACTATTTGTGGTAGTGCAGCCTCTGGCGGCAGAACATTGCAGTAATGTTCCCTATTAAGCCGCGTCCGCGTGTTTGCAAACATCTAACATGTTTTTCGAACAGAAAAGGGGAGTGGCCAACATGTTTTTTGTTTACAAACATATAAACATGTTTTCCGTCACGAATGGAAAACATTCCTCGCGTTCGTCTGCGGGAGAGGGGGTCATGTTTTGTCATGGAATGAGTTGTACTGGGATGACAGATCTCCGATGTCAAAAGAAAAGTGACAAACAATACATCGTTAACTCCAACCAAAGTCGCAATGGACGTGCAACTGTACCTTAACATGTTTTGTAACATGTTTTGCTAACATGTTTTGTTAGTTTTTTGGCGCAGCGGACACACCTTTAATCTGCCAAACCACAGTGCGGTTTGTTGGCAGACAAAGCTTCTAATTTATGACATATGTGTAGGTACTGCCTACAGAGCGCCATCTGTTTTTGACTGTTGGTAGCAAATACAGTCACTGCTTTATCTATCGAGTCGGCTAGTACGTATTGTGGTTAGAATCGCCACAAACGCCGTTGTACGGAAATACCCCGCAGACGGAATTGGCCGCACTTACCTTAGGTATGTCAATTTATTAATATTATACAAAAATTCTGCTTTTTAGTATTTGTTGTTATACCGGCAACAAAAATACATCATCTGTGAAAATTTCAACTGTCTAACTATCACGGTTCTATTACGCCTGCAGCAGTTTTTTTTTTTTTTTTTATGGCAATTGTCTTAAATTGACATTTTTGCCAGCATCACGTCAAAGAAATGAACTTTTAGAGGAAGGTAGACGAAAAGTAAGGGGAAAACACGAAGAAGATTTGACCAGATTGCAGCAAAGTTAACGCGTGTTACTTCTGCACGTACGGAAAATTAGTATCACAGTATCACCACACTAAAACACTATTTATTTATTTGATAGAATATATTATGACGAGTGACACTGACAACAAATTATCCTCACTTGAAATCCATAGACTATTGAGTTTGAATACTAAGGTATCAAAACTATTTTAACGGGCTCATGAGATACAGCCTGGTGACAGACGGACAGACAGAAAGACAGACAGACAGACAGACAGATAGATAGACAGACAGACAGACGGACAGCGGAGTCTTAGTAATATGGTCTCGTTTTACTCTTTGAGTACGGAACCCTTATAGATTCGTCATTTCTGTCTGTCTGTATGTCTGTCCGTCCGTATGTCACAGCCACTTTTTTACGAAACTATAAGAGCTATACTGTTGAAACTTGGTAAGTAGATGTATTCTGTGAACCGCATTAAGATTTTCACACAAAAATGGAAAAAAAAAAATTTTTTTGGGGTTCCCCATACATTGAACTGAAACTCAAATATTTTTTTTTCATCAAACCCATACGTGTGGGTATTTATGGAAGAATACTTATACTGAATAGTTTGCGCGAGAGACACTTCCAAAGTGGTAAAATGTGTGTGTCCCCCCCTGTAAATTCTAAAATAAGAGAATGATAATGATAAAACTAAAAAAAATATATGATGTACATTATACCATGCAAACTTCCACCGAAAATTGGTTTGAACGAGATCTAGTAATAGTAGTAGTTAATTCGTCATAAATCGTAAACTGCAATTTAACGGAACCCTTCATGTGCGAGTCCGACTCGCACTTGGCCGCTTTTTTTTTAACATTGGGGAAATTCCTTTATGCATTCCGTCCTGTCCGGGGAGGCAAAACGGGTATGACGGACTAACCGAAGCTGGACTACCGTCTAAAACCACCAACGAGTTCCGACGCCGCCTTGTAAAGGGGGACGTCGCAGGATCGCTCTTGGCATTCAACTGCGTACGTCCCGGCGGGCGGCCCACAGTAGCAGGCCACATACATGGAACATTTACTTACAGGGACCCCGACTCCCTGCATGGTTCCACTACGGCGGAGGTAACAGATGCGCATAGCGCCTGGCTCTGCGGCAGAGCCAGGCGCTATGCGTGCTATATACGGACTGGGGGCAGAGCCTCTGCCCCCAGTCCGTCGCCGGCGAAGTGGATCCGCGAGAGGATCGTTCTCGCGAGCCCGCTCCGCAGCCTCCTTCTGTGACATTACGTCGTCACAGAAGGAGGCCATCGCTATCCATTGAGTACGGAACCCTAAAAAGTAGTAGGTATACGAAAAAAATACCGTGCGTTCAGGCAAAAAGTGCGAGTCAGACTCGCGCACCGAGGGTTTCGGGCCACCCCGTACAAAAGGAAACAGGTCCACTATAAACTGACACTCACTAAGTATGTATTCACATACTTAGTGCGTGTCAATTTATTAGGTAGGTACTGGAAATAAAATTTTCTGTGATGTAACTAAACATTTACGGTTTTGCAATTTTTCCTTTATCGCTATAAGACGTTGCTTCGTACCAAATTTCAAGATTCTGAGTTCACGGGAAGTATCCTGTAGGTTTTGATTCCCTTGCGAGTTTCGAAAATTTGCGGAAATTTGAGGCATACACGCCTGTATCTTTTGATTGCGTTGGCTTAGAAGTTTGATTTTTTCACAGCTCCAAGGGACAGTAGACTTAAGTAATTGATATACATTTCAGCTTGATACCTCCACGTGTTCCTGAGAAAAAGGTTCTTGACAGACGGACGGACGGACAACAAAGTGATCCTATAAGGGTTCTGCTTTTTCCTTTCGAGGTGCGGAACCCTAAAAATATACCCAAAATGTACTAGGTATTTAGTACCACATTTAAAAAAAATTGTACCGCCCCGTACTTAAAGTTATTACAAAATTAAGGTACACCCGCCAACAGTTATGATGACGGGTGTATATAGGTACTTTAGTGTGCTAGGTATGTTCCTGCCGATTATTTAATTTTTGTAACAAATTTGTACTTAAATACCTATATCATTGAAAATCGGGCAATTAAAGTCGTGGTTTGCGAGTTCCACACATTTAAGGTTTTTCTAATAGTAAAGCTCGTATAGAAGGAAGGTTTTCGGTTTTGGTTTGGCTATACGTTTTTTGTACTTTTATAAATATACAAAAGCGATAATTCTCTATCACGTCCGATTTCAAGTGCAGGATCTACAAGGTGGTCCATAATTAAAATATCTGATGATATATCCAGGACGAATTGAAGGAACTCCTCAAATGTAAGAAGCACCCATATGGCGATTTCGGTAACTTATATGGTAAATAGAAAGCTATTTACGAAATCCAAACTTACGGTTCATGAGATATAATTTTTTAAGTTTTTTTTTCTTACAAATCGGAAAAAAACACGTAAATTGTCATGTCAGACAGACGTCAAAGTTGTCATTTCACATTCCGTTAACCATCGAGGCGTATTTGTATTATCCATAAAGCTGGTTCTGGCGCTTCGCCGGTCTCTGCCGCGGCACGCTCGCTTCGCTCGCTCGGCTCGCGCGCTGTAGGGTCGCAGTTCAACCTAACACTCCTCCTCGCTTCGCTCGTCGTCATACCTACACCGACCTGCCTTAGAGTAGAATAGGTAGGTAATCCGATGTACAGAGGTAAAAACATGACACAACATTTAATTCGTTATTTTTACTAAGTTTAAAACATTATACTTATTTATTAAGTTCGTATGAAAATAAATAACTTGAAAAAATTATATCTCATATAAGTTTGCTCACCCTGAAATTTCGTAAATAGCGTTTTATTTATGAGTACCTACTATCTACAGAAAAAATACGGACATCCAAAGCGTGGGCATACATAACATAGTATAGTATATAGGTGACATGTCTTGAACATTTTCGGTGCCAATAAGGCGACGCCAGATCCAGAATTCCGACGGCAGCGGACTGCAGTCCACCGTGTGATTTCAGCCCGTGTGAAAACACGGCGTCCTGCTAAATCCTATCCCTATCCTCGCCTCGCTCACGTATCGCTCATGCCGTCCGCCGTGCTTGGACGTCCGGCGTCAGCTATGCGCAAACCACGTCGTAGCCAAAATAGAAGAAAAATGTCTTGAACAAAAAAAAAAACTGACAGCTGTCAAGTGTCAATGCCTGACGTGCGAGTTGTCAGAACAGAAATCGAAAATATCGAATCTAAATAGATATTTGAAAATTATGTTTAATTATTATGGTTATTACAGCTCAACTATTTACGGTATATACGATTAGTTTAGAACTATTATCAATATGACTATGCACGATCATATAAAATTTGTACTGAAATTATTGAAAATATCGTCATTCTTCGGCTGCAGTGGATATCTTGTCACATATCCTTTCCGGCAAACGTATAATTCCATTAATAAAATAGTAAATTCCAATGTTCTGGCCACGGAGACGAAGCATATCCCAGAGTACATCTACATGGACGATCCCAGCTACGACCTTACATTGAGAATGGAAGAAGTTAAAGCTAAGGAGCAGTCGGTAGGGTGGAATCGTATTTGGAAGAGTTTGAAACATTCTCTGGCGTGGCGATTATTGTGGCTTTGCCGGCATGGAAATCGGGAACAGCGCAACATAGCGCTATTGCAACTGGCTTCATTCAACAACAACAAAGACTGGGACTGCATGAAGCTCGCGCAGGCTATCGACAAGAACACGGCGGTTCTGCTGGCGCGCACGCGCGGCGCCGACCTGCGCTACTTCCTGCCCCCTCCCATACATGTGAGAAGAGCAGCAAAATCACCTGAACTACTCTCTTACAAATTGCATGACTTAATTGCAGCTGTCCAGAATCTACAGCATCATAGTTGTATACAACACTTCCTATCTAAGTATTTTGCCAATGTTCAGGAACAGGCGATGGAGGCTGACAATATTCCTGCCAAGCCAGACACTCTAAGTGAGCGTGAGCTATGCTTGATGTGCTTAGATGCATTGCATCACCATCTTAGTCTATTTAATAACAAAAATTATGAAGAAGATTTCTCTGCCAAGTTATTAACAAAAATGGGTATATTGTCCTGCCTTGCTGAATTTTTGGTTAGGAATCCTAATGATGTGGAGGTGGATCTCGCTGTTCTAAGAGTTCTTACAGTGTTAAGTGTTCATACTAGTCTCCTCACTGTGTTTTTTCAAAATGGTCTGATTAGAGAACTATCAAGATTATTGCAAACAGGAGATATAAGATTGTCCAGTTCAGCAGCTGTGTGTCTAGCAAATTTGTCTGGAGAATATTGCTACAGACCAGGGCTATACCTGCTGCACCCTATTTATAGAAATAGTGCCACACCAACATGCGACACACTTCTGGTGCATGGCTTGAGAGGCGGGGTGTTTGTGACCTGGAGGCAACGGGATCAGTCCTGTGAGCCAGTTTACATCTTGGAAGACACAATGGCAGATCTTGAATGTGGTGACAATGTGCCAAAATATATAGACCAAGAATTTCAACAGGTATTGGAAGAATTAATTGAATTGGAAGATGAAGCTTTACTTGCAAATATAGAGGTAGTGTTACAAGATCTGCCTATTGCTTCCAAGCGAGAGCCAGCAAGCGTTTCCCCCTACCTAGTGAAAAATAAGCGCTTAGGTCTGCTTCAAGAAAAGCAGGACAGGTGTATGTACACCACTTGCTGGCCTAAAGACTGGCTCCCACAAGATTGCAACAATCTCAGGATTATAGGCATAAATTATTTTAGTTCTCTGTCAGACTGGCTAGAGACATGCCCCTTGCAAGCTTCAGACATATCCACTCGGGCCTCTGAATTAGGACCTAATCTAATTGATGCCGGAGTAGGCAGCCGGAACACACCCATTGTTTGGCTAGCTCACTCAATGGGAGGGCTTATTGTGAAACAAGTTCTCAATGTGGCTGCACAGAGCCAGGATTCAGAAGCCAGTAAACTGTGTGAATGTACCAAAGCAGTATTTTTCTACAGTACGCCACATAAAGGAAGTGCATTAGCAACCATGCCCAGGGCTGCGGCTGCGGTGCTGTGGCCATCTACAGATGTGCGCCAACTGCAAGAAAACTCTCCAGTTTTATTAGAACTGCATAATTTATTCCTCAAATATGCAGAAAGATACAATTGGGAAACAATTAGTTTTGCGGAAAGTTTACCCACTTTAGTAACAACATTCAAAGTTCCTATACATTTTGTTGAGGCGTTGTCAGCTGATTTAGGAAGAGGACCTTTTTACCAACTGCCTGTTGATCATTTGTGTATATGTAAGCCTGCAACTAGGCAAAGTATTTTGTATACAATATTATTAGATGTACTGCGTAGGGTGACAAATAAGGATGTATCTCTAAAGTACACCAATATAGAATGGATTTTTAACATGTTGTGGAATGCTGTGCAGAGAAAAAAAGATGAAGTAATGGAAGTTTTGGATGACACTCAGAGCAGTGAAGGTCTGCGGTGGTCTGAACGGGTTTTGTTGGACATGTTTACTGATGGATTTACAGACTAGAATAAATATTATGTAATATTATGCTTGGTTTCTATTTAAACGCTTTATTCCGGGATCATATAGCATAAATAACTTAACCATTCACGTAAATAAGACTTTGGATGTATTTTTATGCATTATGTTTATTTATTGTGTAGGTAAGTACAAGTACTACTAAGTACATTACTTTTGCAAGATTTAATGTACTATACTTTATCTGTAGTGATGATCGTAACGGTATTTAAGATACTATATTTTCACGGCGCATTCTTCTACAGTACCACTTATTATATAGAATTATATCATTAATTCATTTTCGTAATTAGTTTCTAAGTAAACTAATTGTGTAATTTTATTTACGTTCACTCCTCCGGTTACCTACTGTCTTGTTAAAGTGTACGTTTATCGGTAGATGGCGTTGTTTGAGAGTTAACAGCTACACCTAGCGGTGTATACTTGAACGTAATACCTAGCCAGGGACTAGTCATTCGCTTAATGATCAATAGTTCTGCAAAGATTAAAATAGGTGTCACAAAGGATTGTGGGCATTTGATACCCACAATTTTTCTATATCTACCTAGTCCACAACTTGCTTAACTTAATATGATCGTAAATAAATAAGACGTAAACTAAACGCGGTCATGCTAGGTAGATATAGGCCGAAATTATGCTCCAACATTCTCAACTGTTTTGTTTTTTCGTTTAGTGTCTGTATGATCCAAGAGAGGGAATAGGGAACATTACGCAAAACTCTTCGTAGGTGGCGACCCTAGCAGCTTTGACATTGTATCTCGTTCCCACTTGCGGTATTGTCTATGCAAGCATCCTTGCTTGTCACTCATTTGACAATCAATTGTGCATGTGTGTGTGAATCCCTATATTCCTATACTGGTTTACTATTAGTGGTAGTGCTGCCTCTGGCGGCAGAACATTGCAGTAATGTTCCCTATTCCGTGCGCTCTTCACTTATCATATTTTCTGCCGTGGTGCAGATGAAGGGACTAAAAGCGACATCTATTAATTAACTTGCCATCTGCTCCGAAATTAATGTGCATTGAAAAACTAGATGTCGCTCATTGTGGAATACCTACATGTAATTGTAGAGCTCTTTTTTTCTTCTTTAATGACGTTCTCAATAAATTAATATCATTGAAATAACTCATAAATAAATGAAAACGTACGGTTTTTTTTGGTCTCTTGACTAATTATATAGAGAACGGATCACTACGGAGGTATTATCAATTTATCAAACCGCGATTAGAGTAGTCTTGGCGGTGACCGTTTTGTCATATAAATACGTCAAAGTTTATATGAACTGACAGCTATTCCTAGTGTAAACTCATCGCGGTTGAATAATACCTACTACTGCGTAGGTAACATACGCGCCGCGTACACAGAAGATATATGTATAGCTAAGCAGTAAAACAAATCCGTACCAACATCCGATGCGACGCTTTCGGATAGAGACTCGTCGTCGCTACAATAAACTTAAGCGTAGTTTGGGGTAATCGGCGGTACATCAGTCCGCGTGCCGCGTAGATCTGGTTTTCAGTGGCGCTCAAGTCTACTGCTTTAGCGAGGCTTTAGCTAATATTTACTGTATGTAGATATCGCATCTTATGCGTCATGAATGCCATGATTAAGTACGCCATATACATTTAACCGCAAAAAATCGTGTCAATTAATCTGCAATATCGACCTGGATTATATAGTCCATGTTTTTGTTCATCTGGCTCGTCCTAGGTAGGACGAAACGGTCCGCGTCGCCTTCCCTGGGATTTGTAGGCGAGTGCCGTGGCCCCCGCCACATGGAACACTTAGCTGCCCCGATTACCCTCTTTAGTCGCTGTTTATGACAGGCGGGGGAGACCGTAGACCTATTATTGTTTTAGATCCTTTGCCAATACTGTACAAGTAGGTATCTGAGTACATCTCACCTCCAACACGTATTTTGGTCAATACATGTATAGGTATCTGAGTACTTCTCACCTCCAAACACGTATTTTGGGCAATAAAAGTAGGTATCTGAGTACATCTCACCTCCAACACGTATTTTGGTCAATAAATGTATAGGTATCTGAATACTTCTCACCTCCAAACACGTATTTTGGTCAATACAAGTAGGTATCTGAGTACTTCTCACCTCCAAACACGTATTTTGGTCAATACAAGTAGGTATCTGAGTACTTCTCACCTCCTACAGGTTTTTTTTGTCAATACAAGTAGGTATCTGAGTACCTACTTCTCACGTCCAACACGTATTTTGGTCAATACAAGTAGGTATCTGAGTACTTCTCACCTCCAACACGTATTTTTGTCAATACAAGAAGGTATCTGAGTACTTCTCACCTCCAACACGTATTTTATTACTAAACTTACCTACGTTAGACACAAAACTCAAAGTACTGGATGTTATTTCTACTGTGATGATAGGTGTCCTATTTATTACTATGTAATACGCTTCGGATTGAAAGCCTAATGTCGCCCTGTTTCCTTTAAAATCGACACTTTAAAGTTAATTAAAAGAGGAGCGTGGCGCAACATACGTACTCTCTATGTTTACACTTACTCTAGAATAGAGTGGAGGAAAATAGGTACCTACATCGATAAAATTAAATAAGGCTGAACTATTGCTGCCCAGCATCAGGTGAATTTTTACTGGCGGCAATTATTTGCCATGTCACAGGTTCGTCTTTTTTCTTTCGGAAAGCAGAGGGGTAATCACAATCACGTAATGTTCCGAACGCGCGTTAGTACAATTTAACTGTCAATTTTCCATATAAAAAGTGACATTTAGCCCTACCTGACGCGCGTAAAATGCGTTACGTGATCGAACGTTACGTGATTTATGTATCGGATTCTAGAACAGGTATATTATTTATATATTAATTAATATTATATGGCGAATTGTCAGTGTCAGGTGACAATAGGGAACATTACGCAAAGCTCTGCGTAGGGGGCGACACTAACACAAACCGTAAACAAACCGCCAAGACGTACAATGTCATATTTATTAACCTAACAAACAATAACAAATAATTGATGAAAACGCGTTAAACTACAATAGTTTTATTATTATTCGTGTGTAAAATACCTGTACTGTGATATTAAAATAGCATCCTTTAGCCATTTAAAGGTGGAGGAGGGCTTTTTTTTGTTTTGCGACGTATCGCCGCTTCCCATAGTTTTCGTATCATCGTTTCGTTCTTGCATCCAATTACGCAGCACTGATGCATTTTATTTGTTGAAATATTCTCTTCCCTATTTGATCCAGAGCTTTGAAGGACTTGTCAAAGTTGTCAAAAAAACTGTTTACTAATTGTGATAGTGCTGCACTCTGGCGGCAGAACATAGCAGTAATGTTCCCTATTGTCAAGTTGGTGAAATAGTGGCCAGTAGGTACAATATAAATCCTCGGAACGTGATCCTAAGTTTTTCAGCCACTCGTCGGTATCCGATTAAACTAAAATTTAGCAGACTTAGATAACTATTTGGTCACAACGAAACATTATGGCACCACCAAGCTGATCCGTTGATGGAGACAGAAGGTGGCCATAGCAACTCCTAAACGGAATCTAACCCGTGTCTGGGCTTATTGGAACCCTCTTAACGAGTGTGCAAAGAAAGCACAGTCGGCAACAAAATCTTGTACTTACCTAAAATGAAATTATTGTTAGAAACCTATTATTAAAACATCGGTTACACGCTAATTCTGGCGTCAGTTCAGTCCATCAGTATGATGAGAGAATGAAAGTGTAACTGTTGTGAATGACAGAAACAGACCGATCATACTGATGGACTTTACTGACGCCAGAATTAGCGTGTAACCGATGTCGAACATTTGACTTGTCTACAATATTTAATTATTTATCTGTACAACCGGCGTCGAATAAGAACGAGCGGGGCAAAACGTGGGCACGCCGGGGCCTTCGTACAGTATAGGTACATTTCGATTAGCTTACTAAAAGTACCTCACCTTGACATGGAACTAAGCCACCATGCATCAGACAGATCGATATCACGCTCGGTGCAGCTGTGACGAGACTCAATTAAGAGCATCGTGTGCACCGCCGCCGCACCTCTACGCATCCTAACTCGGACCTACCTATTGTATGCATTTTGTGCACATTTCAATGCAACAAGGTGCACAATACAGACTGTATCTGTGCCTATTTATTTAACCCTTTCACCGCCAGCTAACGAAGTGACTCGCCGTACCACGGACGCCACCGTCGGCAAATGACGACCGCCCAAAAACCAATAAAAACCACTTCTAGAACTCTTTTATAATGTTTGGTTTTATTAATATTATTATCTGGCTGGCTTTTATTTAATGGCTCTGGCGTCAGGGGCAGGACTTTTAGTTATGGCCGGCTGTCGCTGTCAAAGGGTTAACTTTATCTCCCAAGATCCCAACCAAGCTTATATAATGAAAATAAAGTTTATGTATGTCTTTGTTGGAAGGTCGATATGTCAGTCGCTTCCACTAAAACTAGTGCCTGTGTCGACGACAATCCCTGGGATTAGAAGAGCACCTTCAGGATGCAACCGGGATATCGCTATGACGGATGTACCTACCTATAATAAGAGGGAGATGTAGTACCTACCTACTATATCATAAATATCTTTTTCTCAAACATGCAATGAAAAATTGTCGTTGTGTTCTTTATATAGGGAAAAAGAACGCAAGAAAACTTACGTTCTTTTTGGGACAACCTTTAATAAGTAGGCTTCGAAATGTCACGTTTCGGTCGCGGCGACGCGAGATATCCGTAATGGAATTTCATAGTAAATGGGTAATGGATGAAAATTTTAGAAGTGCCTGATTATTTTTTTGGTGATAGGAATAACCTTCCTCAGCACCAGAAAAAAGTTATAGACTTTTTAGCTGCCTCAATTATTTTTGAAAAATATAAACAGTTTCCTCACTTACGTTTTGGGTTTAGGACGGCGAATGAGACCACAGACTACTAAGAGATACTAACGTATGTTCGAAAGTCCCAATCAAATCAAACTTCAAACATTTGAATTCAAATTTCAACTTGACATTTGCATATTTTTAATTTATTTTTTTATGTCAAAACATATATTGGTTAAAACGCTCAAACAAATTCAAAAACAAGCGGCAAGAGTGACAGCTCGGACAGCTTGAAGATGACAGTAGGAGCGGGGGTGAGGGAAGCGCGGTAAATATTTAGTCAATTGCATTAGCCAATCACGTGTAATCACGTGACCACAATACTAACGCCCGGATATTTTGTTCAAAGATTGCAGGCCGTGAATGAGACACTTTCCTTGATCCGTCTCATATCTCCACTTATAATCTCCCCTTATAATAAATCTCTAAATTAAAAAAAGAATCAGCCAGTTTGAAACTAAGCTTTCTGTGGTACGAATGTTCTCAGCATCCCATGGACGGAAAAATATGAAACATTTTATATAGGTACATTATTATTCCAGCTGCAACTTAGGATAGTTTTTATCCGACTGCGACAATTAATTTATTTTCCGTAATATACGACTTCATTTAATTCTTCATTTATTATTCTAAAAGTATATCGCCGCCACATCTGTCAGCTAAAAGAAACGTCAAAATACTAGGACAAAATGGCGGAATTTCTTTGCCTTTCTTTCGCCTATTAATAATTTTAATCCCGTCTACGATATACATTGACGAGACACATAGGTACCAAAAGCAAATATAAAATTAATCGATTTTGATATGCGAACTTATATGCGCAAATGTCGAATTAAGGCGTAATTTCTACAAAAGTAACAACACATTCGAACAATATAAACTTGGTTTTTTTGAATGGCACGCGCGCGCGCTCTTTGCGTATTCAGCCAAACCACGAAAACTGAAACTCGAAGTTCGTATATCTGCATTCCTGTCATTTGTTTGTGCGATAGAGATAGAGATACCCGAATATTTTCGAATTCCGAAGTTCGTGGTTTAAAAGAAAATACGGATGTCGGATAGATCTAAATTAATATTTTATGTGTGAATATGATTAAAATTATTTGGAAATACTATTGTTGTTATTGTTTTAGTATATTTGACTAGCTTTAAGTTTAATATTGTACGTCCGAAATGGGCAAGCTGTTGGACTTTATTTTACCCAAAACAACTAAATGTACACAGTTCTGACAATAAAGAAATCTTATTTTATCTTATCTTATCGAAAATAGGGATGTAGACACTAAACAAAATAATCATAATGTTGGATTAAACATAAAAATTTGGATGTAATCTATTTTGATGAAATTTGGCGTAGATATAGGTTTAGTCCTGGGAAAGGACATGGGATAGTTTTTACCCCAGAAATCATCCCCTAAGGGGGTGAAATTAGGGGTGAAAATTCGGATGGAACCCATTTTAATACAATTTGGTATAGAGATAGCTTGAGTCCTAAGAAAGGACATAGGATAGTTTTAATTCCGGAAATCACTCCCTAAGGGGGTGAAATGGGGGTGAAAATTTGGATGAATCCCGTTTAGATGAAATTTGGTGTAAAGGTCGTTTGAGTCCCGAAGAATGATATTTGATAGTTTTTATCCCCAAAATCATTCCCTAAGGGTATGAAATAGGGGGTGAAAGTTTGGATGAAATCCATGTACCTAGATGAAATTTGGTATAGAGATAATTTGAGACCATTCGAAGGATATAGAATAGTATTTGCCTCGGAAATCATCCCTTAAGATGGTAAGTAGAAGTTTGTTTGCATTATATTTTCTAAGTATAAGTTCTACGCGGACGAAGTCGCGGGCAACAGCTAGTTACAAATAAATATCTTAAAAATCCGTGGTAAATTTACACTGGCAATGATATTGACGGCTGCAGCAGCTATATTTGTCATTGCCAGGGTCAGATATTTATAATATTTTTTGGAATATGAGTCGGACCAAGGAAAGTGTCTCATCCCCCCCGAGGGTGCTCGCCTTGTTGGGGCGGGGGGGGGCTTAGTAACCGTGGACTGGTCACCCACGGCGAAGCTAAGATGCACCCAGGGCCGGCCTGGCGCTCCTAGCGGGCTTGCCTAAGCCCGCTTAGGATGCGTTGGGGAGGGACCGCAGAAGAAGTTCTCACGCGCTATCTTCTGCGGCCGAGGTGGGATCGCAGGGGGAGAGGCGTGTTGGTATAACGGTGCGCCACTCTCCCTACCCCCTGCGAACTTGGCGGGGCCGTTCCGCTGAAGCGGCATTGGTGGGACCGCAGAGGAAGAGGAATGCCGGTATTACGGTGCGCCGCTTTCCCTATCCTCTGCGGCCGAGTCGTGGTCAGTGGCGAAACCACAGACCTGATCCGCCACCGGGTGCTGGATTTTCCGCACCCATGATCTCCTCGTAGCGGACTCAGGGGGGTCCGCTACTGAACAGGTGGAGATCGAGGAGGCAGGCGCGCCAAAACATCTGGCGTGCCTCACGTGGAGGGCCCCTGGGCATCCGCGAAGGAACCGCTTGTGGGCGGCTGCCGCCGGCGGGGTCGCGGATGTGTTCGCAAGCGTTCCCGTGACCTCGCCACAAGGTGGCGAGGTGGCAAGTGGGGGGGTTTTTAGTGGGTACACCGTGGGTCTCATTAGCCCACACGGGAGTCCCACATAACCACTCGGGTCACCCCCTGCACCCGGGTGGTATGCGTAACGCATTTTTCCCACCTAAACAAAAAAAAAAAGAAAAGGAAAGTGTCTCATTCGCCGTCCTAAACCCAAAACGTAAATGAGGAAAATGTTTATATTTTTGAAAATTAATTGACGCAGCTGAAAAATCTGCAACTTTTTTCTGGTGCTAAGGAAGGTTATTCCTATTACCAAAAAAATAATCAGGCACTTCTAAAATTTTCATCCATTCCCCATTGGAGGCTAGGCCTGCCGTAGAAGGCGACTAAAGGGGTTCATCGGGGTCGCAGTGTTTCTGGCGGGGGGCGGGGCGCTCACCTAAAAACCCCAGGGAAGGCGACCATCATCATCCTAGGACGAGCCAAATGTGGCGAGGCGCGAGGAGGGCTCCAGTGCGTTCAGTATGAGATCCTGAAGTCCTCCGCATGGGAGCGTAGATGCCGGCCGCCGTGGAGTTTTTAGTGGATAGAAATACCACATAACCCAGTCATCCCCCGATGATTGGATACCTGGTAAGCAGGTTTCCTCCACGAAAAAAAAAAAAAAACGCCTGCGAAGTGACCTTCTTTTGTTTCAATATCAATTCGTGAGATGATGTGTTTGAGAAAAGCCAGTGCTTGGCGTGAAGAGGGATTGCCTGCCTCGTATCCCTATTCGTCTATA
Organism: Epinotia brunnichana; assembly: GCA_963854355.1. Lineage (NCBI taxonomy): Eukaryota > Metazoa > Arthropoda > Insecta > Lepidoptera > Tortricidae > Epinotia > Epinotia brunnichana. Next base: position 32,922,843 of record OY977935.1, on the reverse strand, counting down.
TCTACTTGGCCTGCAGTCCATATTTTCCCGGCCTCTGCTGTACTATTTCTTAAACATGCTCGGAAAATATTTTTGTTTAAAAACGAACACCGGAAGTTGCTAATTTTAATCCACCAAGATTTAAACATTTTAAACTTTCCCTGCCTAGCAGTGTATAATCTCCACTTATAATAAATCTCTAAATTAAAAAAAGAATCAGCCAGTTTGAAACTAAGCTTTGCGCGGTTCGAATGTTCTCAGCATCCCATGAACGGAAAAATATGAAACATTTTATATAGGTACATTATTATTCTAGCTGCAACTTAGGATAGTTTTTATCCGACTGCGACAGTTAATTAATTTTCCGAAATATACGACTTCATTTAATTTTTCATTTATTTTTATTGAAATCAAACGCTGCTCCAACTGTCAGCTATAAGAACCGTCAAATTTTCGTCAAAATGGCGGAATTGCTTTGCCTTTCACTTATTAATAATTTAAATCCCGTCTACGATAGACCTTTACGAGACAAATGCTAAAATATAAACCATAAAAAAATATTCGATTCTGATATGAGAACTTATATGCGCAAATGTCGTTTTATGTCGTAATTTCAATAAATGAAATCAACAAATTTGAACAATATAATTAACACGAATTTGTTTTTTTTGAATGACAATGGCACGCGCTCGGCGCATTCAGCCAAAGTACCTGCGGCGCTACCACGAAAACCGATACTCAATGTTCATATATTTGCATCCCTGTCACTCGAGTATGGTTAGTGCGATAGAGATAGAGATACCCGAATATTTTCGAATTCCGAAGTTCGTGGTTATAGCTCAGGAATCGAAAATATGGTAAATAATCATAATGTATTTTCTCGAAAAATAATTTAAAATAAATATAGTCAAATGGAGAAAAAAAACAAAGCAAGAGGTTATATAGGTAATAATTAAGTTATAAGAGTCCAAAGTTTTAAGAGGGGGTATGTTCTGTCCCTTTTCCGCAAAACGCACCTTCATATGAAACGATTGTTTTTTACGAGTATATTGACGTCACAGTCCCTCATCGTTTTCTCACTCTAACAAGCGACATTAAAACGGATGTAGCTTCATAATTTTTTGAGATATTTGAATGGGAGTTTCATTATCTTCTATCTATTTATACATAATAAATGCCTATGTCCTGACTGACTTATTCACTCAATCACTCACTCACTCACTCATCAACGCACAGCCGAAACTACTAATCTTAGAGAGTTGATTTTTGCACAGTATGTTGCTTTTATAACGTGGGCTAGGGATAAAAAGGGATTTTTGAAAATTCTACCCCTAAGGGGGTAAAATGGGGGTGCAAAGTTTGTATGGGAGAACCTTTTTTTTTTGAGCTATAGACTTAAACTTTGTAGAAAAATTAGTTATTAGAATACAAATGAAACACTTTCAGCGTTTTGGAAAATTCCACCCCTACGGGGGTAAAATAGGGGTGCAAGGTTTGTATGGGGGAAACATTTTTTTTTAAATAGAGACTTAAAACTTTGTAGAAAGATCAGTCATTAGAATACAAATAAAGAACTTTCAGGGTTTTAGAAAATTCTACCCCTAAAGGGGTAAAATAGAGTGCAAAGTTTGTATGGGAAAAACTACTTTTTTTAAATAGAGACTTAAAACTTTGTAGAGAAATTATTCATTAGAATACAAATAAAGTACCTAGATTCTGTGTTTTAAAAAATCTACCCCTAAGGGGGTAAAATAGGGGTGCAAATTTTGTATGGGGAAAACAATATTTTTTTTAAATAGAGACTTAAAACTTTGTAGAAAGATTAGTCATCAGAATACAAATTAAGTACTTTCAGCGTTTTAGAAAATTCTACCCCTAAAAATAGGGGGCTAAAATAGGGGTGCAAAGTTTGTATGTGGGAAACAATTTTTTTTAGCTAGAGTCCTAAAACTTTGTAGAAAGATTATTTAAATACAAAGGAAGTACTTTCAGCGTTTTGGAAAATTTCACCCCGGGTAAAATAGGGTGCAAAGTTGTATGGGAAAAACATATTTTTTTTTAATAGAGACTTAAAATTTTGACGAAAAATTACTTATTAGAACATGAAAAATACTACATTCGGCGTTTTACAAAAATCATTCATTTCATTTATTTCATTTCATTTATTTGTCATAAATTGTATGTTACATAGGATGGTACATTAAACATTAATAAAGTTTGTTAATTTGTTTCAATACAATTTTACCACGTTTGGTGTAGCAATAATAACAAGTATTAAATTACACGTAAAATATCTTCACATTATTGTTTTTTCCTTATATAGTTAGTTAAAGTTTACAGTACTCACTTAAGCTATATGGACACAGCTCAACAAGGTATTTTTTTAAGGCAATTACAAATTTTGTAGACGATAGGGCCTTAATTTCAACTGGCAAGGCATTGTAGACCTTTGCTCCTTCGCTGCTCCCTAAGGGGGTTAAAAAAGGGTGCAAGGTTTGTATGGGGAACACTTTTTCTGAGCTAGACACTTAAAACTTTGTAGAAAGATTACTTATAAAAATACAAAAAAAAGACTTTCAGCGTTTTGAAAAAATCTATCCCTAAGGGGGATAAAAAGGGGTGCAAAATTTTTATCAGGGAAAGTTTATGTTTTTGAGTTAGAGACTTGAAACTTTGTAGAAAGATTACTTATTAAAATACAAAAAAAGAACACAAATCGTTTTAGAAAATTCCACCCCTAATAGGGTTAAAAAGGAGAGCAAGCTTTGCATGGGCAACACTTTTTTTTGAGTTAGACTTAAAACTTTGCAAAAAGATTACTTATTAGAATACTAAAAAAGAACTTTCAGCGTTTTAGAAAACTCCATCCCTAAGGGGATCCTTAAGATCCTTAAGAAGGGTAGCCAGTGTTGTGTGGGAAAAACTTTTTTTTTTACTAGACTTAAAACTATTCAAAATGTTACTTATTAAAATTAATAATAAAGTACTTTCAGAGTTTTAGAAAATTCCACCCCTAAGGGGGTTAAGAAAGCTTTGTATGGGCAACACTTTTTTTGAGCTAGAGACTTAAAAGTTTACGAAAAAAGTTCTTTCAGCGATTAGAAAAATTCAACCTCTAAGGGGGTTTAAAAGGGGGTTCAAATTTTAAATGGCGAGCAATAACATTTTAAAGTGTGAGTAAGAGATTTTTAACTTCGGTCTTATTCTGTACGTTAAAAGACTACAAAACTGATTTCAGAGTTTTTCCAAATTCATCCCCTAAGAGTGTTAAAATTGGTTCAAAGTTTGAGTATTTCAAGGCATTTCTAAAGTATGAGATTTTTAACTTTGGTTTTAGACTGTTTGTTCACAAACTAGAAAATGAACATCAACTTTTTTTTTAATTATCCCCTAAAAGAGGGTTCAAATTTTGTATTGAGAGAAATCATTTTCTAAGACGATAAAAAGTTCTACGCGGACGAAGTCGCGGGCAACAGCTAGTAATTTAATAATCCATGCAAAACCCATTATTTATCCGCGAACCGCGCGGTTTACCTTGTGATATTTTTTTAAATAAGGTGCGTTTGGCTAGCTCCAGAAATCGGGATATTCCGAATGATCCACAAAAGTGAGTCTTATATAGTTCTGACGGCAAGAAATAAAGACTCATTTCTTGGAGTACATATAGATTCCCGGTTGAGTTGGAAAGAAGAACTGTCTTCGATGACTAGCTCGCTCAGCTCAGCATGCTACGCATTAAGAAGTCTCAGAGATGAACTAAGACTGACACAACTAAAAATGGTGTACCATGCGCTAGTTGAGTCCAAAATACGTTATAGCATATAGCTATGGGGTAACAGTAGTAAGTGTAATGTCCAATCAGCTTTTATATTGCAAAAAAGAGCAATAAGAATAATGGCGAAGGTACCTCAACGGACTTCATGTAAAGAGTACTTTGTCAGATTAGGAATTCTTACTGTGCCCAGCCTATATATTCTAGTAGTACTTAAAACCCTGATTAAACATCTAAATGAAATATAATCGTCTGAGGAAAGGGATTTACGGATAGCTACTTACTAGACTAAAAAATCTGCCACAGTCAATTTTTACTTGGCTGAATGTAGTGAAACGCGCTGAGAGCTATCAGGGTATTGTGCTTTATAATAATAATTTGCCCTCAGAACTGAAGTTGCTAACAAGTAATAACATATTTGTTACAAAGCTTTAAAAAATCCTGCTAGAACAGTAGAGGAGGTTATGACACTTGAGAGGTGAACGGACTTTTAATTTTAAATTTTTATTTGTTTTGTTTTTGATAACCTATAGCAGGAAATATAATTACTTTTTGTGTGTACTATATTTTTGAAATTGTTTAATTATGCAAATATTGTTGTTAACTTACCTAATCGATAGTCCTGAGAGGTACTTAATCACGTAACGTTCCGAACGCGCGTCGGTACAATTTAACTGTCATTTTTCCATAAACGTGACATTTAGACCTACCTGAGGCCCTATATAGCACGCTAGGTTTTATGTCGGCGAAAATGTACTGAAACGTCACGTAAAACGCGACATAAAACCTAGTGTGCTTAGGGCCTCTGACGCACGTGCAATGCGTTACGTGATCGACCTACTGACATACAAATTTGACATTTAATTCTAATCTATTTTCAACGTGTATTTTCTATAATTTCAGATACAATCGTTGTATTGTTTAAGAATAATTAAATAAATGAAATTAATGACACAATGTACTATTCATTTTTTAGGGTTCCGTACCAAAAAGGTAAAAATGGAACCCTTATGTGTCCGTCTGTCCGTCTGTCCATCCGTCCGTCTGTCACAACGTTAAATATCTCAGGAACTAATTAAGCTATCAATTTGAAATTTGGAACAACTGTTAAAAGGGTTAAGACACGTGTATGGAAAATGAAAAAAAAATAGGTAGGTATACATTTTTATTTTCTGTTAAATGACGAATATGAAGGGGGTTAAAAATCAAGTCTAGTAAAAGTAGTAAATAGATCAAGTGGGGTATCATATGAAACGGCCTAAGTTTCACTTTCTAATACGGTTTTTTTTCTACAGTGGTTAAATTTTGATTTATTAAGGAAAATGTAGAAAAAAATACCTTTACTCCCTTATCTCCGAAGTTTACAAAGCGAAAATTTTGAAATAATTACATATAATTAAGAGTAACATAAATAAATAGCTTATTTTTTTTATTTATCAAAAATAATTTCTTAATCAAATTTACTTACTTTTGTATGAAATTTTATGTCTTCAAATTCCTATCAGATTATCGTTAAAGTCCCTTCTTTCAAATGTACGCGAGTCAGACTCGTACTTGACTGGTTTTTTTTTATTTGGAGTTACCCTCCTAAAAAGATATTATTGGATATCGCTTGGTTTGGTAGAAATTATCGGAATAACCCGATTTTCGGAGTTAGCCGAACGCACCTTACTATTTATGCCGAACGCACCTTACTAGGTATATATTACGGGCTTACATTTTTAAATCTTTCTACATTGTAAAAATAATCAAAAAGTTAAAAAGCGTAAGTAATTTCTTGAGATGCGCCGAATATGGGTTTCACCGAATACGTCTGCCGAATATTCGGTCCAGCGGTTGCCGAACCGAATATTCGGCCGAATTATTCGGTTCAACGTAATGCCTTCATCCCTTGTTCTAAAACAGACTAATTCAGTGGTAAATTTTTTGTCCTCCAATGTCCAAGAAAAGAAATACTTACGTTTATTCCCACCACATTTCCATGCAAACAAAGCCGCAGGTACAGCTAGTTATTATAATATAGTACTACATCTCCCTCGTATCATATTAGGTATCGTGACGCGTATCAATCGAGTGGTACAAAACCTGCAGTATGAGAACCAGTCATGAGAGTAGGTACAGATGGTGGTTGCCGTGGAATTTCAGAGAAATAAAATAGATAGTTAATAAGTAAAGATAAAGGTATGTTGTAAAGTAGTAGTGCATGAAAGTTGCTAAGGAGGAATGTTTGTAGGTACCTACTAGGCAAATAATGCGTATGATTACGTCTCGTATAGGTACCTAATTAAATCTGCAGTGAAAAAGTGTGAAAAAGTAAATTCTTAAAGGAGAGACTACGGACAAATTGAGCGAGTTAGTCGGTAAATATAAATTTCCTAATTATAATTTTCACGAGAACACGGCGCAGTGCCGCATGCGACGCGTTGGCTTTCCTCCAGCTTTATATTTAAACGGACCGGTATCTACTGACATTTTATGAAAAGGTTTTGAAATAATCCAAATCGTACCTACACCATTTCCTATCGAAATCTCCAATCGTTACGGTCAGGTGTTGTGTTGGCGGTACGGTCACCTGAACTTGTTCAACTACGAGACGCATCTTCGAAGTTTATAAAAAAAAAAAACATATATTTCAGACCATACAGATCCATATTTTTGTTAGTAAAATCTTACGTGTTATGTTTAAACACTGAGATTTGGGTTTTGTAGGCCATATCACAGAATAACTAGGTACTAGTCCATGTTTTAAGGTGGTTCGATTGCCATACAAAGCGTTATTTGACATTCGCAGGCTAACGGCGTGATATTTTAAGAAACTTATGTAACAAACATTCATAAATTGGCTTCCCATTTGCGCCAAATTCCCTCTTTCCTAGAATAAACTTGTATAAACTAGATTAATTTGAGAAAAATGGTTTTCCCAAAATATCACGTCCGAAATCAATTTCTCAAATTAATCTAGTTTAAGTATACAAGTTTATTCTAGGAAAGGGGGAATTTGGCGCAAATGGGAAGCCAATTTATGAAAGTTTGTTACATACGTTTCTAAAAATATCACGCCCTTAGCCTGCGAATGTCAAATAACATTTTGTATGGCAATCGAACCACCTTAAAGTATATTCAATACATAGGTATATTATCTTTTTATCTTCATAACTGGACACAAGACTAATAACTATCTCGTAGGTAAGTCATTAGAGAAAATGACTTTTCCAACTGATTAACATTGATTTTACCTTTAACTTTCGATGATTTTCCTTTAATAGGTTCTTTAATAGCTTGGTACCAAGATACTCGTAACCATTAATTTACACAAAAAAACAAAATCTTGCCAAGGAAAAAAATCTTCAGTCTCCTTCGTTTTAACTAACTACTTAGGTACGGTGTTCGTATTGTTGTACGTTGCGGGACAGGTGTAGCTGTAGATATTTTCCTTGGCAAGATTTTGTTTTTTTGTGTAAATTAGTGGTTATCTGGCACTACCAAGCTATTAAATAACCTGTTAAGGGAAAATCAACGAAAGTTAAAGGTAAAATCAATGTTAATCAGTGGGAAAAGTCATTTCCTCTGGATATTTTCATTTTATGATGTACCGTGTACGTTCACAAGTTATACCCCAGAATAAATAATAGTACCGTAAAATGGGGTGAGTAGGGATTGCGAGGACAGTTGGGTTATGAATGGGGAGAGAAGGGATGACAGGAAGGTGAGATGGGTTTAAAAGGCTACTGCTACCTAAATAATGTATTCCTATTACAAATGGAGCTATAAGTAGTAATAATTGTAATAAAAAAAAAACGATCCAACAATTTTCCTAAATCACCTTTGTATGAAATTTCACCTCATTCCAATTATACGGGGTGAGATCGGATGTCTTACTTTTCTGTGTTTACCTTTAAAGTTTAACTTTAAATGTAATGGAACTACCTATAATCATAAAAAAACTAAAATACAAAAGACCGGAACATTTATTAATACAATTAAGTTAGCATAAAATGTAAAAATGAAATGTTAGATATTGAGGTTTGAATGTCAGTTTTGTCCCTACTCACCCCGTTTTACGGTACTTACTACGTAAGTCAAGTACAACCTGTCACATTCGTGACAAAACGTAACATTTGATAAGTATTGACCGTCAGTTTTGTGACGACCTCATAACCATCCGTTAATGGATGGGAATAGAATGAGTTTAACTTGGTGGATGAGTTTAACTTGTCAGGAATCACTCTAGATACACACCTAAATAGGAAACAACACGTCGCGAAAACAAAAAGCCTACTATCCCGATCCCGATTCACTTAAGCGTTAACCATCTTAAAACGGAACTCGCATCGCGAGTGCGCACTGGCCGCCTATTTACCACGGACGCGGGTGCGCCTGGCTGCGGTACGGGCTATTTACCACGGACGCGCGTGCGCCTGGCTGCGGTACGGGCTGTTTACCACGGACGGGCGTGCGCCTGGCTGCGGTACGGGCTATTTACCAATTAAAAAAGCCCATATTATAGATGTATCAAAATCTATAACAAAATACCGTATAAAATGCTCCGCACACGTTAGACGCCTAAGCTTCCCCATCCACAACATTGTCTTATTGATTTTGATAAATAGTTCTATTATTGTAATCATTACCTACTTCCGAAATGACAAACCTGACATTTATGTAAATAAGTAGGGTCTATATTGGAATCTCTAACGTTTTAATATCGCTGTCTGCCATAACGATAATTGCTCCTAACCTTTTTTTTTTTCTCTTTGCTGTGTAGTAGGGGCGTCATGGGATCGTGAACATTTCACCACGACGCCCCTCGGCAACAGCCGCAGCCGCCCTCACTATTGAGGCAAAAGCCCCCCCTCCCGTCGTAAGCGTGCAGGGCGACAAAACACGCTTCCCGACCCGACCAAAGGACCTCTACGCCGGGAGAGGGTGATAGGCCTTGGATTCACCCTCTCAGGTCCCCTTGTAACTTTCTATAGAGGTTTTCTCCCTCGCAGCCACTACTCGGCCCCGGCCTGACGGTCGCAGCCCCCGCGCTTCAAAAAATATAAAATCAAAATCAAAATCAATTATTTATTCTGCAAATAGGCCACAAGGGCACTTTTACATGTCAAATGGTATTCTACAATATACTATTAATAATCTTACACAATAATCATTTTAAAATTGCAGATTTTAACCAATTAGTACCTAAATGGTTAACAAACTAAATGTCACTAAATGAAAACTAAAAAAATCCAAAATTGTAAAATATTATCAAATACATTCGATATAAGGGTCTGTATCAGAATTAACAATAAGTTTATGATATTAATTTAGTACCCCAGAAATGTATAATGTCTCTGAGCATCCAAATACAATTAATAATAATTATCTAGATTTATTTAGCTGCAAATACACTTGACATACCTAAGTAATGGTAAATTAAATTAAAACTAAGTATAAAAAAAACCTAAATAAAAAACGAATTAAGAAACTACTTAAATAAATATTTACAAAATCTCAAAACTAAACTTAGAAACTAAAAAACATCTAAATAAGGCCCCCGCGGCATCGTGCCAAAGATGCTGGCAGCATTACCTCGCTGAATCGCAATGCTTAAGCGTTGAGCGAGGAAGCTGCCAGCTCTTTGGTCACCAGTTGTGTCGACGAGCTTTTTTGACAGCTCTTTAAAAAGCGTCCTGGCGCCTGGACCCCACGGCCCCAGTGTCTCAACACCGAATGCCACGAAGTGGTAATGAGGGCCGAGACACTGGTACTTAGCTATTTTTTTAGTTTCAGCCGCGGAAAATTGTGGAAAATTAATAATTATTCTAATGTTCTTATAGAGATGTATACTGTCTCTAAGCGTTTAAACAGAAAAAAAGGATCATTAATGTAATATTGTCAGAGATGTACAGGGTCAATAACAATAAAACGTGCCAAGAACAGAATGATGTCTCTCGTCAAAATAATGATAATAACACTAGTATTTAGGTAGTTCTATGCCCTTGCAAGCATGAACAGACCGGACTCCACAAACAGCTTAACATGAATACTCTGATAGCAGAGGATTTGTCAGGGTTCCGGGTCCGTTATTAATTATAAGTAGAGGCAAACGGCAACGGCCTCTCCCTTACGCCGCACCTGGGGAATCTTGCGATTCCCTGGGCGGAACCCCCCGACCCCCCCGTGTCGGGTTATTGGTAACACCCGCAAGTGATAACAATAGGCTTCGCTAAATTATCACTTGCCGTTGTCTCCAGGGCGCACCGGCCAAGACACTATCTTCCTGCGGATCAACCGAATCAAGAGGAATCGGTAGAGTCCAGACACTCGAGGAGGTTACCCGACCTAGCACCCCAAGTATGAAATACCTGTGCTAAGAGGCACCGCTCTTCCTTAGTTAGTAAGGCACATGTGAATAATTATAATAGTAATCAAAGTTAAAATAAACTAAAAAGAAATAAAAGAACATTAATGATATAATGATTAAAGGATAACAAAAGTAGTAAGTATTATCTTAAGTTTCAATTTAAAATATATATATATAACTAGTACTTTTACAAACTCGTATATGTACAAGTACCTATAAGGTATCTTAAATTACGTGTGTACATGTGGATGGGTGATGTGTGTGCCTGCGGCCTGCGGAAGTGTATTGAGTGTATCTATACATATAATAAAGCTGAAGAGGATCGAATGTCTGTACATGGAAGATATTCGAACAAAAATTGGCTAGGGATACTTAGAATCGATAACAGAACACGTTCCAACAGTTTTTAGAATTTTTGTCTGTTTGTCTGTTTATCTGTTTATCTGTTTATCTGTTTGTCTGTTTATGTGACCGCGCATCACGTGAAAACGGCTGAACCGATTTAAATGAAATTTGGTATAGAGATAGTTTAAGTCTTAGGGAAGGACTTAGGGTAGTTTTTATCCTGGAAATCAACCCCTAAGGGGATGAAATGGGGGGTGGAAATTTGTATGGAACTACTTAAACCGCTGCACCGATTTGGATGAAATTTCGTATATGATTAGTTTGAGTCCCGAAGAAGGTTAAAGGATAGGTTTCATCCCGAAAATCTTCCCTTTAGGGGGTAAAATGGGGGGGGGGGGGGGGGGGGTGAAAAATTGGATGTAACCCATTTTGATGAAATTTGGTTTAGAGGTAGTTTAAGTTCTGGGGAAGGACATTGGATAGTTTTTATTCCGGAAATCTTTCCCTGAGGGGGTGAAATGGGGGCTGAAATTTTGGATGGACTCCGTTTAGATCAAATTTGGTATAGATATAGTTTGAGTCCGGAGAATGACAATGGATAGTTTGAATCCCGAAAATCATCCCCCAAGGGGATGAAATAGGGATGTAAATGTGGATAAATCCCATTTAGTTAAAATTTGGTATAGAGATAAAAGGAGTCCCAGGGAAGGACAATGCATAGTTTTTATCCTAAATCATCTCCTGAGGGGGTGAAATGAGGGGTGAAACTTTGGATAGAACCGATTTAGATGAAATTTGGTATGGAGAGAGGTAGAGTCCTAGAAAAGAACATAGAATATTTTTTATTCCGGAACACATAAAAGAAATCATCTCTTAAGGGGGTGAAATGGGGTATGAAAATTTGGATGGAACCCATTTACGGTATAGCGAGTTGGAGTCTTAGGGAAGTACATAGGATAGTTTACTCCTGAAAATCATCCCATAAGGGGGTGTAATTGGGGGTGAAAATTTGGTTGTGACCCATTTTGATGAAATTTGGTATAGAGATAGTTTGAGTCCCGGAGTATGACAACGGATTGTTTTAATCCCGAAAGTCATCCCCTCAGGGATAAAATAGGGGGTGAAAATTTGGATAAAACCCATTTAGATGAAATTTGGTAAATAGATAGAAGGAGTCCTAGGGAAGGACAATGCATAGTTTTTATCCCGAAAAATCATTTCCTGAGGTGGTAAAATGAGGGTTGAAGATTTGAATAGAACCCATTTAGATGAAATTTGGTATAGAGAGAGGTAGAGTCCTAGGAAAGAACATAGAGTATTTTTTATTCCGGAACACATAAAAGGAGGAAATCTTCCCCTAAGGGGGTGAGAAATGGTGGATGAACATTTGGATTGAACCCACTTACGATATAACGATAGTTAAGGAAGGACATACGATAGTTTTTATCCCGAAAATCATCCCCTAAGGGGGTGTAATTGGGGGTGGAAATTTGTTTGTGACACACTTTGATAAAATTTGGTTGAAAGATAGTTTGAGTCCTGGAAAAGGACATATAATAGTTTCTATTCCAGAAATCATCCCCTAAGGGGGTGAAATGGGGGTGAAAATTTGGATGTAGCCCATTTACATGAAATTCGGTATAGAGATAGTTTGAGTCCTGGAGAATGACAACGGATAGTTTTTATCCCGAAAATCATCCTCTAAGGAGGTGAAATAGGGGGTGAAAATTTGGATTGAACCCATTTACGGTATAGCGGTAATGGGGAGTCCTGGGGAATATGAACATTACATAAGTAAATATATGTATGTGACGTTCCAAGGGTAAAGGTACCTTATGGCGGCCTTAGTTTTGAAGATGTTTTCTAAAACGGGGTAAAAAAGACGTTTTGTTATGGCTATTTTGAAAACTATTAGATGTAACATTTTGTTGAAGTATTTTTATTTTTAATATAAAATGTTTAAATTACAAGTCAGTTAATTTAATCCTACGGTTTAGTAGAAAAGGTCCTTACGGCCGTGTGATATGAAAATATGCAAAATAATACTGAAAAAAGCCTAGATGCATCTATACCCTTTCCTTCATACAATCCATACTAATATTACAAATGCGAAAGTAACTCTGTCTGTCTGTTACCTTTTCATGCTTAAACCGCTGAACCGATTGAGATGAAATTTGGTATATAAATACTTTGAATTCCGGGGCCTTCCCAAAGAGTCCTTACTAAAGATAGTTTTTATCTGGAAATTCATCACCTAAGGGGGTGAAAAGGGGGGAGAAAGTAACGATATAAACGAGTTCCGCGCGGACGAACTCGCGGGCAAAAGCTAGTATTATATAATTTGGAAGATCTACTAACGAATTGTCTACTTGCAAATGTTGTGTTAATTGAAGTGGTTGGTATTATATTATTATGTCTTCTTCTATTATGTGTGATAGTTGTATATTGCATAGATTTGTGTAGTCTTAGAATCGCAAATGATACGTAAAATTTTCTAACAGATAAGACGTCGGAGAGAATATAGAGATCTAACGTAGGATGTCTAAAAGGTTTGTAGTGCATAACTTTTAACACTGATCTTTGAGCTCTTTCTATTTCTAAGAACTTTGTTTTTGTTGCGCCCCCCCCAAACCGGTATGCAGTACGTCAGAATAGATTGGACAAGTGTTAGGTAAATCTGCTTTAAAAGTGTCTTCGTTGCTATGTGTCTAAGGTTTTTAAAAATCCATATTAATTTTCTGAGTCGGGTCTTAATCAATTCTGTATGTAAATGTCATGTTAGGCGTTGGTCAATTAAAACACCCAGATATTTAGTACTTTCAACCTTCGTGATAATAGAACAAGAGCAGTTTTTTGGATTATTACAAGTATGTATTTTAATTCTAAAGTGGCATCCTGGTTGTGAACAATTGTAATTTGTGAAGCATATATAATTGGTTTTAGAGGTATTTAAAGTAAGTAGATGAGAATTTAACCAACGAGCAACTTTGGATAGTCCCTTTTCTGCTGATTCTCTCACGTCTTCCCATGAGTCCCCAGAGAAAACAATGGCAGTATTATCAGCATAAGAGAAAATACGTCCATTATTGATTTGTATATCACAAAGTTGGTTGATGTATACTAAGAACAGGGTTGGTCCAAGAACGCTTCCCTGGGGCACGCCAAAAGTGATGTTTAATTCATTATTCCATGGTTACCTATTTTAACTTTTTGTATACGGTTATTGAGATAATCTTTCATTAATTTTAGTGGGATATCTCTAATTCCGATATTTTCTAGAGTACCGACGAGAGACGCAACAGAAACGGTGTCAAAAGCTTTTTTAAGGTCTAGAAAAACTGTAATGCATTTTTTGTTTTTATCAATGTTATCTGCTATTAAAGATGAAAGTGCTGTAATAGCGTCTTTTGTGGATAAGCCCTGTCTGAAACCATATTGTGAACTCGATAAGATGCCAAATTTGTTCAGATAATTTAATATGCGGTTATTAATAAGCTTTTCTATGATTTTTTAAATAGCTGGTAAAACTGAGAATGGTCTATAATTAGACGCATCATCTTTGTTCCCGCTCTTAAACACTGGGGTAATTATTGCTTTTTTAAGTGAATTTGGGAAAACTCCATTTTTAAAACATAGATTTACTAATGTTGTGATAATAGGTACAACTATGCCACTTGCCATTTTCAAAAAAATTGCAGATATATTATCCCAACCCGGTGCACTATCAGATTTCAAGCTCATTAAAATTATATGAACTTCTTTGGCATCTGTTTCTAAAAGTACAAAGGATGCTAGAGAAGGGTTTGATGGTTTATTGACACTAGGAAGTTGGTTCGTGTTATCAGACAAGATATTTTCAGCTAAGGTTTTCCCAATACTAGCAAAGAAGTTATTTACAATATTAACCGATTCAAGTGGAGTGTTTCTGATATCTAGTAATTCATTATTTTCGGTCTTATTTGGTTTACGGCTTGTAATATTGTTGATTGATTTTCATAAGAGCTTTGGGTTTTTGCCAGCTTTAGTTAATTGTTCTTTATCATATGAACGTTTCAATTTCTTAATTAAATTATTGCAATAATTGCGGTATCTCCTGTATGTTATTTTTAGTGTCATGTTAGCGGGATCAGAACGTAGTTTCATCTGCATCTTATTTCTATTTCTGATGCATCGTAAAATTCCTAAGGTTATCCAGGGTTTAATAATGCGATTGTTTCTAGGAATTAGAGTAGTAATTTCCAACAAGCATTTTCTTAATTTGCTGACCAGGAGATCGGCTAGTATGTTAGGATCGGTAACATTGTGTAGGCCTGAAAGATTTTCTTTAGATAAGTTGCAGAGTGCATTTTCGAAGTCTATAACTGTTTTTAACAATATACAACAACAATACGTAAATACATGTTACAATACGGACCGGCTGGTTAGGTACTTACTTACTTATTACTTTTAACGGGATACCTACAGTAATTTTCTTCAAAATGTAGCATGGGTTTGAAAATGTATTGTAATGTGCCAGCAGGCAAGTGTGACACATGCTTACGTCGTCACAGAATAAGTAATAGTACTACGTACAGAAGGTTCTCTGTTAACAAATTCCCTGTTTAGGTACGCCAAACGTGCCTGAATGTGGCCATCCCGTTCTATCGCATGCAACGCGCTGCGACCCGTGCGAGCGTCCTGTACCAACACGTGGCAGCCACTGAATAGAGCCCTTCGAAGGGGCGACCGGCATGTACTTGTAGCGATAAACACAAATCGCAAATGAGCCGCGCCTGACATCGTCGAAAAACGCTCGTATATACGAGTATGTACCTACCATGGGGCTTGTAATGTGTAGGTACAAGTACAAACCAAATGTTAATAAACTTCTTTCTCAATCACAAATTTTGGCCCTCATTGCTGTTTTCTTGGCGTGACAGCCCTAGCGCTACACGTGCCGTGCGTGAATGAATACAAGTTATACGATAGACAGAAAAGGAGAGATTAGGCACGTTTCTTATGCCTAAACGCCGTTTTTGCTAGGGAGTGCAACTTCTGTACTTGTACTATTACTTATTCTGTGCCTAACATTCTTAGCCCTATATAGGTCCATGAGCGCAAAATTGCAACGGCAAGTGACTTTAGGACATACCTACGTTAGTAGGGATTGCGAGGGTCCCCATGTGTAGTACTTACTAGGTAGTTACCTAGTACCTACTTCACTCCACGGCAGGTTTCATATTATGTACAATACAAATACAACCATGAAAGTGTGAATGACATAGTAGTCTGGTGTCAGAACTCGGTCATCCATATACTACGTTGCCTGCTATTTATTTATTTATTTCGTTGTAGTAAATACTTAGGTAGGTACTACAGAAAAATTGTTAACGATACTATTAACTCAGAGGCTGTAAAGACCGAACCTTGACCAGGTTTTTACTCGAACTGACCTTGTAGCTCTAGTAAAAAAACATTCCACGGGCCTTAGGGAAATATTAGACGTTAGACGTATGCTATGTCAATATAGGCACAATTAATATGCATAACATAACTTAATTATAATCGTACCTACTTACTTACTTAACATGATAAGCCAGCATGTCATCAAATCTTTATTAATTAGGTATGCAGATTAGTGCATTCCGTAAAACTACACAACGATAGTCCAGAGAGATAGGTAACGAATACGCGTTAGGACAATCCAACTGTGTAGTAAATTACTAAGGCTTCGCTGTCCGTCCGTCCGTCCGTCCGTCCGTCCGTCCGTCTGTCTGTCACCAGGCTGTATCTCAAGAACCGTGAGAGCTAGAGAGTTGAAATTTTCACAGATTTTATGTATTTCTGTTGCCGCTATAACAACAAATGCTATAAGGGGGCTCCCATACAACAAACGTGATTTTTTCGCCGTTTTAATAGATAATGGTACGGAACCCTTCGTGCGCGAGTCCAACTCGCACTTGGCCGGTTTTTTAGTATTTGTTGTTATAGCGGCAACAGAAATACATCATCTGTGAAAATTTCAACTGTCTAACTATCACGGTTCATGAGATACAGCCTGGTGACAGACGGACAGACAGACAGACGGACAGTGGAGTCTTAGTAATACCCGTTTTACCCTTTGGGTATGGAACCCTAAAAAAAACATTTAACTTTAATCATTTGTTACAAACTAAATTTCTGTTGTTACTCAAATAGCAAAATTCTCTTGACTTAAGTGCTTAAGCCCTTAGCCAGAATATAGGTATCATATGTACTTAAACACTATTAAGTGCACATTTCGTCATTACGACTAAAAGAGGTTTAGACTAGCAAGATCCTCCTGCAATTTATTGACCAACTACTTGCATTCGTGTTAACATTACATGCAATATCTGTAGCACAAGTGGGTACCTAAGTATTATCTGCAAGCTAAGTACAGTAGTACCCAACTGATATGGCGCGCGGATTAAGCAATAATAGCCTTTCAGTCAACGAATTAAGCGCTTTGACGCGCGCCATATCAATTGGGTACTACTGTAACAAGTTCTTACTGAAAGTTTTTGCAGGACTGTTTAAACTAACGAGAAATTGCAGATACTTTTGTAGCATCAATATGTTGATTTGTTTACACTAACTGCAATGTTTATATCGCAAGTCTCCTTCAGAAGTCATCCTCATCAGCAAGACTTTCTTCGCAAGTTGTTGCATGGTTGTTTAGACTACAACAACGCGATTTATCAATATTAACCGTTTTTAGCGATATTCAGGTTACTATTTGTATTGCTCAACAGCAAGCAGATCTTAAATGAATTAAAAATGCCCTGTTGCAGTAATTTTTTTTCCCGTAGTAAATTTTAGTAATTGGAAATATTCCCACTTGCTTGTATATAAACCTGGGTTATCAACGGAAAGTACCATCCTCTGCTTGAAGCAAACTTTTCAGTATTACACGGAGAGGAAAACACCTGTATATGCGTGTTTCTTGGATTTGTCGAAGGCGTTCGACTTAGTGTCCTATGATGTTTTCTGGCAGAAGCTGACGGCAACGAGCACACCCATTGAAATAGTGAATTTGTTTAGGTTTTGGTATGGGAACCAGGGCAATCAGGTTCGCTGGACGGAAGCGTACCTACTCAGACATGTATACTGTATAGGTTGGAATGTGGGGAGAGACAGGGGGGTTTGAGCTCAACAAGGCTTTTCAACTTATACATGGATGATCTTATTATCGAGCTCGGTAATAGCAAGGTCGGATGTTCAATTGGTGGTGTTTGTATGACCAACATCAGTTATGCTGATGACATGGTTTTGCTGAGCCCGGCGGTAAGCGCTCTTTAAAAGTTGCTTCCGGTCTGTGAGAGCTAGGTACGTTGAGACGCATGGCCTTAGGTACAATGCGTCAAAGAGCGAGCTTCTGGTGTTTAAAGCGGGAAATAAGACGCCAAAAATATTCCCTCCGATTGCGCTCTGCTATAGTCAGAACTGAAAAGCGTGGCGAAATTGAAGTACCTGGGGCACTGGCTCAGCGAGGCTCTCACAGATGATGCAGACATGGAGAGGGAGCGCAGGGTGTTTGCGGTGAGGTGCAATATGCTGGTCCGTATTAGGTTTGCAAGATGTGAAAAAGCTGTTAAGACGACGCTCTTTAAGACCTTCTGTCAAACATTTTATACCTGCAGCCTATGGACCAAGTATACCCGAAAAACCTACGACTCCCTGCGCGTCCAATATAATAATGGGTTCAGGATGCTGTTGGGACTCCCACGATATTGTAGCGCGTTAGGTATGTTCTGCGAGGAGTTGTTTCTGTGCGATAATACGCAAGCGCGTGTCCTCCCTGATGCGCCGCTTTCGTGACAGTCCCAACAGCCTCCTTGGAGGCTTTTCGGAAAACATGAACATCCCACTATGGAGGCACTGGAACTCAATACAGTAATAATATTTTTCAATTAATTAATTAAATTTTGAGTTTATTATTGTTATTGGACATACCCTTAATTAATTTTATTTTATTTTAATTTAATTGTTTAATTATTGTAATTGTTTTGTGTTTAATTGTGTTGTGATATGGGCAATGCCTGAAAATAAAGAATAATGTTAAGGGGCTACCCGAGGTTTTCATCGATTTTTGACTAGTTTTGAATCGATACAAATACTTTTGCACTACAGATAGAATTGTAAGGTAAACGGCTATCGATTCTTCAATCTTTAATCTCCATTTTTGTGTACCATATTTTGAAACAAATGAATAGTTCTTTTTTTATGATTTTTTTAAACATTGTCTAAAAAAACCCATTCTTTGTTATAAGATTGCTGTGAAACATCTAACATATACGAAGTCTACATATTTGAGTTCGTCTCTGGTGTCTCTATAAACGTGTGTAGGGTTTTGATTTTAAACTAATTAAGGCAAAAGTTATGGCCAGAAAACCTGTTTTTTGGTCTATAATTGCCCAGTGATGTTTGAAGTGAATGTGGGATAATATATTGCTTAAAACTGTTGTTGTTAATATGATTAGCTACAAAAAAACATTAGAAAACTAAGGGATTCATATTGAAGGTCATTGGCGTATGGGATCCCCTTTTTACGACGTTGCTCTTTCTTTAATTCTTGGTCAAATTGCGTTTTTAAATTATGTAGTTTTTTGTTGATTTCAGTATCAGTTGTGTTAAATTCTGCGGGTAGAATCTGTATAGTCGAATTTTTCATAATTCTTTTTGCGGTGCGGTAGCCCTTGCACTTTGTGTCCCATAATTCAGCATGTTGCTCATACTGCGATATCAATCGAACAATTTCTTCACTTTTTTCTCAGACTTCTTGCTGGGCCAAGAAAACTTTATTTTGCAAACAAAATAAATACACAAGTTGTCGCTACAATATTTGACATGTAAACACATGTGTAAGTATTACGTGTAAACACACGTAATACTTGCAGTAAGTGTTGCAAGTTAAAAAACTTGCAAAAAGTCTCATTGGCGCGACAGTTTACACACTGGTATTTGCTTGCAGAAGTATTATTCTGCAAGTTCTATTGCTGGTCTAACCGTGCAAGTTGCACAAGCTATACAACTTGCAGAAGTAACTTGTCGAGGCTTTATTTTACTGTTAACACTTTTGTTGTTAGTTGAAAAAAATGCAGAAGTTGGGTTGCTGTATACTGTTTACACAATGCAAGTCACTTGAGGAAGTCAGCTTCTGCAATTTTTATTGCTAGCCTAAACCTCGCTTAAATAATGTACCTATGGCAAGCGACTTCCATCGATCTGACCCAATGCGGGCATTATGTTTTTTTTCATTCCAAGTTCCAACCATCATTCCCATTTGTGAAAAAAAAAACTTCGGGACAGTTCATTCGTTATTTGTTAGGAGGCATGTAAACGTAACGATCGATTTAAAATATTTTTTTATGGATATGACTCCGAATGGAAATGTCATTGGTAATATGGGATTGCGCAAAAACAGTGTTATTGAATGAGAAAAGCTAACTCACATAGATAAACTAATTAGCATGTTTGTCGTATTTAAAATATAACAAAATAAAAAAAACATCTTGCACCACCCATGCGATGCCGGGGCGGGCAGCTAGTATTTAAATAAGACTAAAGAATATGGTTTAAAATAATACTAGTGTCGTCAGCGTAAAGATAGGGGGTTCCATATCTTAAAAAGTCTGGTAAATCATTAATAAAAATATTTAAATAGTAAAGGGCCTAAGACTGACCCTTGTGGGACTCCAAATTTAGTACATTTTTCAACATATCTAGTTGGGTGCGTACATGACTGGTCACTAATTTCCACGTATTGACAACGATTAGACAGGTATGATTTCAGCAACGCCAACGCATCACCACGTATACCATAGAAATCAAGCTTGTTTATGAGAATTCTGTGATCCACACAGTCAAACGCCTTAGTCAGTCAGTGTCCTCGTCGTATGTCCAAGAGAAGAAAATACATTGATTCCCAGCACATTTCCATGCTAACGAAGTTTACGGGTACAACTAGTTTGGACAAAAATATTGTCATTCAGTTTTAATAGTTAGGTAACAAACCTTATAAAATGAGAAGTTACTATTAATTACAAAAAGGGATTTAATTCTTTTGGTGGTCTAAGCATCAATTTGGCTGTGTTTTAAAAAAAACTGTACAACCCTGTTAATGAACGAATGCACCTTTTTGATACATCTAGACACGCGGCAGCGTGTCAAGCCAAGTTCAAGCAAAGGAACTGGCTAGCCAGCGCCGAGTGTATCATTACACGAACCACATGGTGCCACTTTTGACCCTTCTATAACTCAAAACCTCTTTAACGTAAACACATAAAACTACGTATGTTTAATTATATCCATAAGGACATCTAGAAGCCCAAATTTCAAGAAGCTAGCTCAAACGGTTATAAAGAAATGAAGGTCAAAAAGTCGTATAGTTTAGCAATGACTGACTGACATATTGTACCTAAACCTAACCTACTTCCAGATGACCTAGAAGGATGAAATTTGGAATCCAGCTTGGTAATTGTGTGGAAGCGTAGGAAAAAATTTAAAAACTAGAAAAAGTACTAAAGTACCCCATACAATTTTTTTTTTAAATTTTAGCGTTGGAACCGGTACAAGCAGATATTTGAAACTATCCCATAGAGTTTAATACTTGTTCGTAATGTTATTTTGTTCCTATAAATACATATTTGGATTTTGCATACAACTTGGCACTTATTTAGATCTCCATTCTTTTTGCGGCGAAGCCCACAGCCAAGCATTATTTTTGTATTGAACTTGGCTCTCCTTTTATACATTTATGTTTTTGGTGGGTATGCCTTACTGCGACGTGCAAGGTGCAAACGTATCGTAATCGGAACTTCGATGTAAGGTGACATTTATCGTTGTGAGAATCATCATTTTTCAGCCCGTAATCGCCCACTGCTGAGCATAGGAATAGAATAGAATGGAATAGAATTATTTTACTTCCCAGAATACTTATAAACATAGTACCTAGTCCACCCATCGTGCTGGTGGACGACCGATATGTGTGAGAATTTTATATTTATTTTATGTTCTGAGGAATACCCTAATGCCGGGCGACTCAATGAATTGTCGCAACTGCTTGTTAATGATAAGTGGCGCGGCGCTTATCGATGCCGACGGTGTAGGCCAACCTTGGCCTGCTTTTCAGCTTGCTTCACCTATTAGGTACCTTATAAAAGGCGTAATACCAAAAATCACGCAAGATAGGTATTTACTTACACAGGGCGACATTTTGGGGTGATGTTCCCGACGTTCCACGTGTATAAATATTTATGAAAACCTAAATGTCCTCTTGTAGTTATAATTATTAATAAATAAAATAAAAATAGATAGGTATCTAAAATAATTTACTTTCAAAACAAAGTTTTTACCAACTTCAATTCAGTACTTCACCAAGCCACATTAACATTTCCACATTTTTTTTCCAATTTACCACATGAACTGATTTTCGAGAACAAAAGCGTTGACTTTTAGACCAATAAACCAAATCGCTGTATGTGGGCCGATAATATTTGAGGACTTCCGTCGATTCCTCAAGGATCTCAGAATTACCTTTGGCACTTCATTGTTTGCTATTTCAACGGAATAATATCATAATCTGTGACGTACTTATATAGTTTGAAGTACATCATTGAGAAGTTCCACAAGCCATCTGTGGTCTTCATCATCACTTCCACTTCACCAAATTTATGATTTCCGGGTGTAAATACACGAGTTATAATAGAAAATACCGAAATTACTACACACGTGCCTAATATATTTGAGGAGTTCCCTCAATTCCTCATGGTTCCCATCATCCAACTGGGGTTTTGGAAACAATGGGACCAATCTGGAAGCCGGTCACTTTCAGTTAAAAAAAGAATTGTACGAATCGGTTCATAAACGACGGAGTTCTGAGGTAACAAACATTAAAAATAAAAAATAAATACATCCGAATTGAGAACCTCCTCCTTTTTTTGAAGTCGGTTAACAATGGTCATCCTACTTTTCAATCTAAAACCTGTTTGAAATCAAACAATAATGCTTAGTTACTTCACGAAATAACGAGTAATAATGTGATCCCATAAAAAACATTCCATGTAAAAAAGCCAAGTCTCGAAACTCTTTCTCAGTAAAAAGTGGTGAGATATTTCGTAGAGCCAAGTCAGGCATTATTATTAATCTTTATTTGCTTGCTAAATAAAATTCTGCAAATTGGGAAATACACAACTTTACTGCATTTACTAATTTTTGCATAGGACCTAAAACTATGTAAGTGTGATTGCCAAGTCACAAAATAATAAGAATGCCTGACTTGGCTCTACGAAATATCTCACCACTTTTTACTGTGAAAGAGTTTCGAGACTTGGCCTATTTTTTACATGGAATGTTTTTTTATGGGATCTAATTTCTTTTTGTATGGGAATGTTATTTTACCAACCGCAAATAACGTTTGTATAATTTTGCAGGAAGGAATTGCAAAAGTAACTTTGTAATCGCATGTATTTTACGCCATGTGCCGTACTTATCCTATACTATTAAACGAGCAATATATATATATATATATATATATAAATATATACGTTCTCAGAAACGGCTCTAACGATTTCGATGAAATTTGGAATATAGGTGGTTACGGGGCGAGAAATCGATCTAGATAGGTCTCATGTCCGGGAAAATTCGTTTTCTCCGTATTTTCACCATTTTCATCCGAGCGGAGCTCGGTCGCCCAGGGACTTGAAATT
This sequence comes from Epinotia brunnichana, assembly GCA_963854355.1. NCBI lineage: Eukaryota > Metazoa > Arthropoda > Insecta > Lepidoptera > Tortricidae > Epinotia > Epinotia brunnichana. The sequence continues at coordinate 32,899,688 of OY977935.1, read as the reverse complement.
ATACGTCGTCATGCGCTACTATTGTGCGAGTGCGATAATTACAAATTCAAATGATAATTGTTATTATTGTTACACATGTAGTTGCAAAATTGAGTCCTCGTTATTGTTTTATCATTTGTATTTAAATTATATATATATTGTATTGATAAAATCTTAACAGCGCATAGTAGAAGTTACCGTTATGGGTACAGCGTCATCTATCGGTGCATTTTGTTACTAACCCATGAATATAATATATGATAATGAAGCAATTTTATTGGTTGATTTTTCAGCGATAACTGTTTATCACGTGGACCGATTTGTAAAGCTATTCTATTTTATTTGAATAAAAGTAAGTAGGTAGACACTGTAGCTTAAATAAACAAGAACAAGCCACTTTATTAATGAACTCACAATGAAGGCGACGTAGGCTCGTGCTCTTCTCTCCCTCTCACAGAGCATAAGCGTGAGCGAGATCTAAGTGCGTGTTCGGAAGTGCGGCTCGGATATCATGTTTTTTAATTTAAATTTTTTGTGCGTTTTAATAAATAAAAAAGCGGCCAAGTGCGAGTCGGACTCGCACATGAAGGGTTCCGTGAAATAAATTGCGGTTTACGATTTATTACGTATTAAAAAAAACTGCTTACTAGATCTCGTTCAAACCAATTTTCGGTGGAAGTTTGCATAGCAATGTACATCATATATTTTTTTTAGTTTTATCATTCTCCTATTTTAGAAGTTACAGGGGGGGGGGGGGGGACACACAATTTACCACTTTGGAAGTGTCTCTCGCGCAAACTATTCAGTTTAGAAAAAAATTATATTAGAAACCTCAATATAATTTTTGAAGACTATCCATACCCCACACGTATGGGTTTGATGAAAAAAAATTTTTTAAGTTTTAGTTCTGAGTATGGGGACCCCTAAAACTTAATGTTTTTTTTAGATTTTTGTGTGAAAATCTTAATGCGGTTCACAGAATACATCTACTTACCAAGTTTATAGTTTCGGAAAAAAAGTGGCTGTGGCATACGGACGGACAGACAGACAGACGGACGGACATGACGAATCTATAAGGGTTCCGTTTTTTGCCATTTGGCTACGGAACCCTAAAAAGTAATAGCAAAGTTACCTCAAACATAATATTGCCGATTTTTAGAACCAATTTTAATGTTTAGCTGTTGTGCATAATTTCGTGCTTTTTTTTTCAATCGAGCGAAAGTCAAAAATTCCGCATTCGAATAGCTGTTGTCCCTCGAGAAAGGCCTCAAGATTGCTAATTTAATTTAGGGCAGCCGTATTGTAATTCAAACAAGAGCTACGACTTTTTTAAAATCCGTTTTTTGAGCTCACGTCGCCTTAAGAGTAAAATAAGTAATGGTAATAAATACAAAACAAACAATTTCAAATCAACCAAGCATTACAACCTCGCTCGCTCGCTCGGTTCACTCGATCAAGTATAAAAAAAACCGGTCAAGTACGAGTCTGACTCGCGCACCGAGGGTTCCGTACAAACTTTCATACACCATACCCGTCATGTCAGGACCCCATTCATTCTGGAAGAATCTTAAACAGCTCATAGTAGAAGTTACCGTTGCAAAGCGCCGTCTGCATTTTAGTACTAAAAACTTACAACCTACTTTTTATCACGCGTACCGATTTCGATTAAGTATTTATTTTTTATTTGAAAGAAGGGACTTTAACGATAAGGAATTTGAAGACATAAAATTTCATACAAAAATAAGTAAATTACAAATTGAATTCTGAAATTATCTTTGATAAATAAAAAAAATAAGCTAGATAGAGATATCGTTTTATTTTACCTGTATTATTTATGTTACTCTTAATTATATGTAATTATTTCAAAATTTTCGCTTCGTAAACTTCGGAGATAAGGGGGGGAAAGGTATTTTTTTTCTACATTTTCCTTAATAAATCAAAATTTAACCATTGTAGAAAAAAAACGGTTTTAGAAAGTGCAACTCAGGCCCTTTCATATGATACCCCACTTGATCTATTTACTAGACTTTGATTTTTTAACCCCTCTCATATTCGTAATTTAAACAGTTAACCCCTCTCATATTCGTAATTTAAACAGAAAATAAAAATGAATATTTATTTTTTTCAGTTTCCTTACACGTGTCTTAACCCTTTTAACAGTTGTTCCAAATTTCATATTGATAGCTTAGTAGTTCCTGAGATATTTAACTTTGTGACAGACGGACGGATGGACAGACGGACAGACGGACAGACGTACAGACGGACAGAGTCGCACCATAAGGGTTCCTTTTTACCTTTTTGGTACGGAACCCTAAAAAATGTCACTCGTCGGAAATCACCTAGTTTTCGAACTTGTATCATAGTTTACTATTTCATTTCACCCGCTACTGTAATGTAACCGAGCGGTAAGGTACGCGACTTTCAATCAGCCCAGCTATTTACTAGACTTTGATTTAATATTTAAAATTTTCATTTTCTATACACGTTTCTTAACCCTTTTAACAGTTGTTCCAAATTTCAAATTGATATGTGATAATTCATGTGGTAAATGGGAAAGTAAATGTGGAAATTTACATGTATACCTATGTGGCTTGGCAAAGTACTGAATTGAAGTCGGTTTAAATTAAACTTTGTTTTTAAAGTAAATTATTGCCTTTTTTAGGGTTCCGTAGCCAAATGGCAAAAAACGGAACCCTTATAGATTCGTCATGTCTGTCTGTCTGTCTGTCCGTCCGTATGTCACAGCCACTTTTTTTCCGAAACTATAAGAGCTATACTGTTGAAACTTGGTAAGTAGATGTATTCTGTGAACCGCATTAAGATTTTCACACAAAAATCGAAAAAAAAACAGTAAGTTTTGGGGGTCCCCATACTCAGAACTGAAACTCAAAAAAAATATTTTCATCAAACCCATACGTGTGGGGTATCTATCGATAGGTCTGCAAAAATGATATTGAGGTTTTTAATATCATTTTTTTCTAAACTGAATAGTTTGCGCGAGAGACACTTCCAAAGTGGTAAAATGTGTCCCCCCCCCCCTGTAACTTCTAAAATAAGAGAACGATAAAACTAAAAAAAATATATGATGTACATTACCATGCAAACTTCCACCGAAAATTGGTTTGAACGAGATCTAGTAAGTCGTTTTTTTTTAATACGTCATAAATCGTAAACCGCAATTTATTTTACGGAACCCTTCATGTGTGAGTCCAACTCGCACTTGGCCGCTTTTTTTTGTTCGGAGCTACAGTACGAGTAAGTATGATAACTACCTACGTCAGTTTCATTGATAACGTCAAGGACGCAAACTAAACCTAATCTGACGTATAGGGATTTCACAACTCTACTGTTAACAAGGCGATCCTACTTGCTCATTACGATCATAATATGTTGCATAATCGTGCAGCATTATACTGTTACAGACACCTCATTGCAGAAGCAAATTAAACATCGCTGATCCTCCTGAATTACAGATTGTAATTTTAGTTTCATTTTATACTGGCTTTAGAAACATGCATTAGCTATCTTTCTATTAGAACTTCATAGAATCCACAACGCTTGAATTGTAGCTAGTCCAGTTCCTAAGGTATCATAATAAAATTGAAAATTTATTTACTACAGTCCGTGTAGTGTAGATGCAAATAACTACACATAGTATCTCGCAAAACGAGCTTAGTGCTGCGTCGGTCGGAGCCTAAATTGAATCTGATTGAAATGCTCCAGATTTCATTCACTACGTTCATGGTAAGTATTCGTGGCGGTTTGTCAACTCGTCCAAGACCATTAGCCTATTGAAAGATATAATAACTTGGATTTGTGAGTTAAATTAAAAATGGGAATAATCCAGTAACTGTATCTATTCATTTGACATATTATAATTCTATTTTTGACATGTAAATTTTTATATTTTATGAATAAATGAGTATGAGTATGAGTATTCTTCCCATTTTTTATTTTAACCTTTCTTAAAACCTATATAAATCTACAAGCCAAAATCTATTAAGTCTCTGTTATAAATAATAGCTAGATTGAACAAAACTTGCAATTTAATAACAGTAAAATTGTGCTGACCGGATATACTAGATTTTTGCAGCCAGCGATAACACAAAAATGTGTGTTTTATAATCTGACAAAATATTCTAACCACCACATAATATGTTTTGCCAGGCAACCAAAATAATCAATAGTTAAAATTGTTCCAAAGCAAAAACAAACTAAGTGTAATATAAGCGGTTGTGCTTGTTACGTTTCACTCTCGAAATCACACATTATTCATTCAACCAAAACCTCTTAAGTGAGCTTTGATGCTTCTTGCATGCATAATGGTACTATTGTGCAAATATGCATATGCATACTCCCATTGCAGCAAAAACCGCCTAACTGCTTGAAACCTAGTATTGAACAAAATGCAAATGAAGGTGAAGGGCCAATAATTACTAATGTATTTTCGTGTTTTACATGAACAGTCGTTTTGCTAAACTTGTATGGTAGTTTGATGAAATAGACTAGACCTGAGAAGAGAGGCGCCGCTTTGCTGAACTTGCCTCCCGTGAGGTAGTTTGGTTAAAATGGACTGGACACAAGAAAAGGGTAACCACTTTGCTGAACTTGTAACCCGTGAAGGTAGTAATGTAAAGTGGACAGGACCGGCAATTATATTACGTTCTATACTCGCTAAAAGACTGACGCTTGATTCCCGCACTGGAATATAGATATATAATTTGAAGTACTCAATTCTCACTAAAAAATAATTTAATTGCCTGCATTTGGTAGTATACTTATAAGTAGTCTGAATAGTCCTATGTTAAAAAGTCTGCTTTTACTGTGCAAATATAAATAGCATAATAAACAAAGTTGTCGCTCTCGATCACGCATAATGTGGCTCAGTGAGCAGTACAACTCGCAAGCATGATTTAAAAAAAAAAGTTTTATTTTTAATTTTGAAAAAGTAACTCAAAAAATTAATTCTGTATAATTAAAGAACCTGTTCGATGAACTACGAATGATTTTCGGCCCAAGCTGAAGCATAGAACTTCGTTCGCTTAAGGAATGGAGACGGCATTTTACATTGTTTGCAAGAAACTCAGGCCCCGGTCAGCAGTATAGTAACGAAGTACCAGTGTTTCTAATGTTACAAATTTGACAAAAATTAGTTAAGAGTTTTGATGTAGCTTACTATTACAAAATATAATGTAATTAAACCACGCAAAATTAAAAATTAGTGATAAAACCTCACGTTCCAAATCATTGTACACGTATTCTAGTTATAAGTGCTTCTTAATTCTTAAATTTCAAAATAATTTCTAGCAAAACCTACTAACTGTATTGTGATTTTTAAATAAACTCAAATACTTAAGAATCTGAAATCATTTGAAGACTTTATTCAGGTCAAACGGTTATAAATTTACATCAAAAAGTATTATAAATCGAAAATTCCGATCTAAGGCTATTATTTTAGGAGATAAAAAAAGTGTCTTCAGGAAAAAGTGCTTAACTGCAGCACTTTTTACGGTTAATTGGCCCTTCATAGAAATATTTACATGCGTTTTTCTCGAAACTACATGTCATGCAGTTAAGCGGTTTTCGCAGCCAAGGGACGATATGTCAGTCAGTCAGTGCTAAAATTTACGACTTTTTGACCGTTATATCTTTATAACCGTTTGAGCTAGCTTCATGAAATTTGGTCTTCTAGATGTCCTTATGGATATAATTAAACACACGTAGATTTATGTGTTTACGTTAAAGAGGTTTTGAGTTCTAGAAGGGTCAAAAGTGGCACCAAGTGGTTCGTGTAATACACTCAGCGCTGGCTAGCCAGTTCCTTTGCTTGAACTTGGCTTGACACGCTGCCGCGTGTCTAGATCCGGTAATTTACCGAAACACGAATTATCAGTACTTACCTAAATACTTACATTTAAACAGCAACCCTTTTAAGCGAATTTATTAGAAAGAAGGAGGTTTTCAGTTCGTCTGCATGGTTGCTATTTTTTATTTATTGTTCAGCAATAATTCTTTACAATTTTGTCGATTTTAATATAATAGTTCCTTTTTGTCCCAAGCAAATCCCATGTAAATTTGGTGACGCTTCGATATTTTCTGTGGCTATTTTAGTTATAGCGATATCCTAAGAAATGACTTTCTTCGTAGGATCGTAAGATCAGAGGGGTAATCACGTAATGTTCCGAACGCGCGTCGGTACAATTTAACTGTCAATTTTCCATATAAAAAGTGACATTTAGACCTACCCGACGTTCGTACAATGCGTTACGTGATCGACCTACTGGGGAGCAATTTTTGACTTTCGAGCGCTCGAAAATTAAATAAAAGTAAATACGATTGTAGTGATAAAATCACAGGCACTTACTCGTACTTTCTACCGATATAATTAAATACGAGCGGTCAATGCCACTCGTTTTAAAAGGGTATAGCCGTGTTTGTATGGCGAAACTGCCTTTGACGAGAAAATTGTTTTCCTTTTGCTCGGATAATTATCTATATTTAAGTACGTTGTTATTTCACCAAACGATTTTGGGGCTGATATTTGGTGAAATTAATTACAACGTATATTTATAAAGATAATTATCCGAGCAAAAGGAAAACCATTTTCTCGTCAAAGGCAGTTTCGCCATACAAACACGGCTATACCCTTTTCTATTGCTATTTCAAAATAGCATTTCATAATTTTTGACTGTTTTCGAGTGAAAAAGTCGAGCGTTCGAAAGTCAAAAATCGGTCCCAGAGGCCCTACCGCTAAACTTCGTTCTTGTATTTTATTATCTTTTTCCCTCCGCCCTACATTGGCAGTTTGTTAGGGCAGCAGGTCGCACACTTCACACAGTACTCAGGTCATAGATTTAGTCCTACCACTTGCCTGCTAATTCTAAGAAACGTTATATATAGTTAGGGAGCTGGCGAGCATTTCGGTATATGATTTGCACATTTCACGTCGAGGTGGATTGCAGTTTAAATCATTACGAATTGATTTGGTCCAATCAATTAAGGTCTTATGTCGCTGCGTTTTCGCGTTACAGCGGATTGAAGTTGCTTAAAAAAATCGGGCGTATTAAACCATTTGCACATGTATGCCTCTGGAGTTCATGGTCCCAATCATCTTGGAAACGAATAATATCGAAGAGGCAGACATTCAGGACCAGAGTCCTGAATCTTCATAATGCAAAATTATCATGGGACGGAGTTGTAAAAATGTTAAAAAAACAAGCTCTACTAAGTTCGGTTCTCATTGCGCCCATTCGATTCACCATGACTCCGTGTATTCGAAAAAAAATGTGGCAGACACTTTGCTCACTGATTTTCAGCTGTATAACTGTTTGAAATTCACGGAATCAAGGGAGTTAGGAGGTTAGTCATTTTTAGATTTAAATGCACAAAAGCACGTGCCTTTAACGTATAATAGTCTTCGTACTCGAACTTGTCAATGACATACTCCGGTAGTGCGTTTCGGAACGTTTTAAAAAAAATGAAGGCGGGTTGTGGTCTTGTCTGTAGCATTTTGATCAATTCAATTTATCAATTAATCATTTATCAATCAATCATTTATTTTATTACAGATAACGAAGATCCATACATTACAAGAAAAATAAAATCATTAATGTGTTAGTTCAAGTAACTTAAAAACGTATGTTAGTAGGTATACAATTTACATAACATGGAGTTGGTCCCAGTGCTTCATTATGGGACAGTCCAGCCTATTTGCTATAATTGCTAGGCGGCTATTATACCTGCTTAATTTGGCGCGAGCGTCGGGATAAAAAAAATCTGATGGTCTGCCTTTGGAATATCAGAGGCCTGAACGTCTGCCTCATCGATGTTCTTGGTTTTCATAAGGAATTCAAACATCAGTCCAAGAGCGTATAATATAGCACACCTTTTTTTTACATTTTTGTAGCACTGTCAATAGACAACGCAGAGGCAACATGTTAGCAGACTATTTTACCGTGGTTCTTCTCATTGTTTTTGATCGAACAATTCAAATCTGCCAAGTGTGCACTTCATATCCAGTTTTTTTAATCCTAAAAATAAATAAAAAAATTGAATACTACAAAAGTTAGAGCCCGGGATGTTTGCCTTTTCGATTATTTGTGTTTCCAGGATGACTGTGAGCATCAGCCCCAGAAGCAGGCGTGTGTGCATAATATAGCACACCTTTTTTTTACATTTTTGAAACGCTGTAAATATACAACGCAGCGCCACCATGGTGGCAGACAAGGTCCTTGATGTTTCTTAGGGCATAAATAATTATCACTATTAATAACGTCTGTGTGCTGATCATATAGAAATTTTGCTCGCCAGCTCCCTATAACTATTATCAATTGTATTTTGTGCTCTCGTACTAGTGAGCAACATTTACCTAAATTATAAATCTCCACTTATAATAAATCTCTAAATTAAAAAAAGAATCAGCCAGTTTGAAACTAAGCTTTGCGCGGTTCGAATGTTCTCAGCATCCCATGAACGGAAAAATATGAAACATTTTATATAGGTACATTATTATTCTAGCTGCAACTTAGGATAGTTTTTATCCGACTGCGACAGTTAATTAATTTTCCGAAATATACGACTTCATTTAATTTTTCATTTATTTTTATTGAAATCAAACGATGCTCCAACTGTCAGCTATAAGAACCGTCAAATTTTCGTCAAAATGGCGGAATTGCTTTGCCTTTCACTTATTAATAATTTAAATCCCGTCTACGATAGACCTTTACGAGACAAATGCTAAAATATAAACCATAAAAAAATATTCGATTCTGATATGAGAACTTATATGCGCAAATGTCGTTTTATGTCGTAATTTCAATATATGAAATCAACAAATTTGAACAATATAATTAACACGAATTTGTTTTTTTTGAATGACAATGGCACGCGCTCGGCGCATTCAGCCAAAGTACCTGCGGCGCTACCACGAAAACCGATACTCAATGTTCATATATTTGCATCCCTGTCACTCGAGTATGGTTAGTGCGATAGAGATAGAGATACCCGAATATTTTCGAATTCCGAAGTTCGTGGTTATAGCTCAGGAATCGAAAATATGGTAAATAATCATAATGTATTTTCTCGAAAAAGAATTTAAAATAAATATAGTCAAATGGAGAAAAAAACAAAGCAAGAGGTTATAATTCATTTATTTATTCAACCAACTTGGATCATACATTTAAATACTATACACAAACCATAAAAAATACAAATACATGTCAAGGTTAGTAGGTAAATTTCATCTTACATCTAAAGTGTTAGTAGACATTATTTCCCATTACATGCAGTGCACTGCAATGGTTTAGGTAGGCACCATCCAACCTGCCTGCAAACATTGCCAGAATGCTGTTGGTGCTGACCCTTACCCTATTGAGCAGCGATGCGGCTTTTTTACGTATTATGGCAGCGAAGCTGTCCACGCGCGCCTCCGCGAACATTGCCGACGCGCTGCAGCAACGAGGCAGCCCCATCAGCACTCTGAATGCATTATTGTACTGCACTCGCAAGACGCTGTACTGTTTTTGCGTGTAGTTCACCCACAGGCTACTCGTATAAAAAGATGTGCAATATGCTCTAAACAAAGTAATTTTTACTGCTGTTGAGCTTTGAGTGAACCTGCGGGCAATCATGTTTGCTCTAACAGCCAGCGCCCTGCGCTCCCTTTCGACGTCGGCGCCGTCCTTGAGGTCAGAGGTGATGACGTGGCCCAAATATTTAAATTGACTGACTAATTGAAGTGGACCACCATTCAACTTTAAAACTGGAACCGTGGACGGACACTTCCCTCTGACTCCAAACACCATTAGCTCACTCTTCGAAGAGTTATATTTAAGTCCATGAGAAATAGCGTATTGCTCACAGACCGCTATGAGTTTGGCGAGACCACATGGGGACGCGCTCAGCAGTACCATATCGTCCGCGTAGCTAATGTTGTTAACGCAAACGCCTTCCACGTGACAACCGATATGTGTACTGCTGAGCTCGGCAATCAGTGCATTCACGTATAAGTTGAAGAGCTTCGGTGAGGATAAGCCCCCCTGCCTCACCCCACACTCCAACCCATACTGTTCAGATAGAGCCCCTGCCCATCGAACGCTATTGACCTGTCCTCTGTACCAGAATGTAAAAATTGATATGAGTTCCTGGGGGACCTTCATATTCTGTAACTTATTCCAGAGTATATCATAACTGACCAGGTCAAAAGCTTTCGACAGGTCCAGGAAGCACGCATACACTGGTGTATCTCGCTCTGTGTAGTATTTGACAGTCTGTTTTAAACACAGTATCGCACTTTCAGTTGAAAGTCCAGGCCTGAAACCGAACTGGTTGTCGTGCAGCTGTACGTACTTATCTAACCGTGCGTTAAGCAGACTGTCAAGCACTTTCGCGACAATAGTGGCAAGTGAGATTGGTCTGTAGTTAGTCTTGTCCGATGTGTTTCCAGTCTTGTTTTTTACAATTGGTACAACTATTGTTTTCATAAGCTCAGCCGGTAAATAAGAGTGTCTCAAACACAACGTATACAACATGGCCAGAATTCGAGGTAAATGTGGGCCCGCATGTTGTAGGTGCTCGATGCTGAGACCATCATGTCCCGGGGATTTGCCCCTAGACATATTTTTTATAACCATAGCTACGTCATTAGCTGTAAATTCTGTTTCCACTATAATAGGCTCACTTATGGTTTCAGCCTCGAACACCGAACGTGATCCCAACGGTGAATGTATTGAAAACAACTGTTTAAATAAGTCAGCAATTTCTTTGGGATCACTGCCATCGACGCTCGCGGGAAGACCAGGTTTAGCATTCATCCTATTTGTAGACTTCCAAAACTGCTTAAAGTCTTTTTGAGAGTGTAACGATGCCATTTTATCGAGTTTGATTTGCTCTTCGTTCTTTTGGCACCATTTTAAGCGCGATTTAAATACTTTTCTACTCTCATTCATAGCATCATACACTGGACCAGTCTTAGGCCGATTGTACCACACCCAGGCTTGAAACATACGCCTGGCCTCCCCGTGAGCCTCGCTGACATACCGATTCCAACCTATGACTGTATTGTTTTTAGTTGAAGAATTGCTAATGGTAGCCGAACGTCTAAGGGACTCTGTTATATCCTTATATAATTTGTCAATAACAGCTTTATGCTCATATAAATCACATACTTTACGAGACATACAGCATTCACATAACTGTTCAGGAAAGTCTATGCTTCTTAACTTAAGGTTATATAGGTAATGATTAAGTTATAAGAGTCCAAAGTTTTAAGAGGGGGTATGTTCTGTCCCTTTTCCGCAAAACGCACCTTCATATGAAACGATTGTTTTTTACTATGACGCTCGAGTATATTGACGTCACAGTCCCTCATCGTTTTCTCACTCTAACAAGCGACATTAAAACGGATGTAGCTTCATAATTTTTTGAGATATTTGAATGGGAGTTTCATTATCTTCTATCTATTTATACATAATAAATGCCTATGTCCTGACTGACTTATTCACTCACTCACTCACTCATCAACGCACAGCCGAAACTACTAATCTTAGAGAGTTGATTTTTGCACAGTATGTTGCTTTTATAACGTGGGCTAGGGATAAAAAGGGACTTTTGAAAATTCTACCCCTAAGGGGGTAAAATAGGGGTGCAAAGTTTGTATGGGAGAACCTTTTTTTTTTGAGCTATAGACTTAAACTTTGTAGAAAAATTATTTATTAGAATACAAATTAAACACTTTCAGCGTTTTGGAAAATTCCACCCCTACGGGGGTAAAATAGGGGTGCAAGGTTTGTATGGGGGAAACATTTTTTTTTTAAATAGAGACTTAAAACTTTGTAGAAAGATCAGTCATTAGAATACAAATAAAGAACTTTCAGGGTTTTAGAAAATTCTACCCCTAAAGCGGTAAAATAGAGTGCAAAGTTTGTATGGGAAAAACTACTTTTTTTTAAATAGAGACTTAAAACTTTGTAGAGAAATTATTCATTAGAATACAAATAAAGTACCTAGATTCAGTGTTTTAAAAAAATCTACCCCTAAGGGGGTAAAATAGGGGTGCAAATTTTGTATGGGGGAAACAATATTTTTTTTAAATAGAGACTTAAAACTTTGTAGAAAGATTAGTCATCAGAATACAAATTAAGTACTTTCAGCGTTTTAGAAAATTCTACCCCTAAAAATAGGGGGCTAAAATAGGGGTGCAAAGTTTGTATGTGGGAAACTATTTTTTTTAGCTAGAGTCCTAAAACTTTGTAGAAAGATTATTTAAATACAAAGAAAGTACTTTCAGCGTTTTGGAAAATTTCACCCCTAAGGGGGTAAAATAGGGTGCAAAGTTTGTATGGGAAAAACATATTTTTTTTTAATAGAGACTTAAAATTTTGTCGAAAAATTACTTATTAGAACATGAAAAATAATACATTCGGCGTTTTACAAAAATCATTCCCTAAGGGGGTTAAAAAAGGGTGCAAGGTTTGTATGGGGAACACTTTTTCTGAGCTAGACACTTAAAACTTTGTAGAAAGATTACTTATAAAAATACAAAAAAAAGACTTTCAGCGTTTTGAAAAAATCTATCCCTAAGGGGAATAAAAAGGGGTGCAAAGTTTTTATCAGGGAAAGTTTATGTTTTTGAGTTAGAGACTTGAAACTTTGTAGAAAGATTACTTATTAAAATACAAAAAAAGAACACAAATCGTTTTAGAAAATTCCACCCCTAATAGGGTTAAAAAGGAGAGCAAGCTTTGCATGGGCAACACTTTTTTTGAGTTAGACTTAAAACTTTGCAAAAAGATTACTTATTAGAATACTAAAAAAGAACTTTCAGCGTTTTAGAAAACTCCATCCCTAAGGGGATCCTTAAGATCCTTAAGAAGGGTAGCCAGTGTTGTGTGGGAAAAACTTTTATTTTTACTAGACTTAAAACTATTCGAAATGTTACTTATTAAAATTAATAATAAAGTACTTTCAGAGTTTTAGAAAATTCCACCCCTAAGGGGGTTAAGAAAGCTTTGTATGGGCAACACTTTTTTTGAGCTAGAGACTTAAAAGTTTACGAAAAAAGTTCTTTCAGCGATTAGAAAAATTCAACCTCTAAGGGGGTTTAAAAGGGGGTTCAAATTTTAAATGGCGAGCAATAAAATTTTAAAGTGTGAGTAAGAGATTTTTAACTTCGGTCTTATTCTGTACGTTAAAATACTACAAAACTGATTTCAGAGTTATTCCAAATTCATCCCCTAAGAGTGTTAAAATTGGTTCAAAGTTTGAGTATTTCAAGGCATTTTTAAAGTATGAGATTTTTAACTTTGGTTTTAGACTGTTTGTTCACAAACTAGAAAATGAACATCAACTTTTTTTTTAATTATCCCCTAAAAGAGGGTTCAAATTTTGTATTGAGAGAAATCATTTTCTAAGACGATAAAAAGTTCTACGCGGACGAAGTCGCGGGCAACAGCTAGTATTATATAATTTGGTTGCCACGGCACATGATAAATGATAAGATTGATAAGTACTTAACTCTTTACTGTATCATTAATATTTTTTTCGATAAATAAGTGTTTTTGCGAAATTATAACAGCATTTATTTAACAAACTAAAAAAAACGGTAATTTACCGGTTTACCGGTTTGTCCCTCAAGTCGGTAATTTACCGGTTTTTAATTTTGCCCGGTAGTTGCATTCCCTACTTAGTATACAGGATGGAAAGTTAAAACGGGGCAGTAAGGGCAGCTACTAGATCCCTTGCCGCCACGAAAAAATGGCATTAGGATTTAATTCCTAACTTTTTAAGAGATGACAATCTACATTCACAGATTTTTGAAAAAAAGTACAGTCAGCGAGAAAATCATCAATTTTGTCGATTTTTTTTAACGCCATTCGATCCCATTCCTATTAAGGACTACTAGAACGCCCAGAAATCAAAGAAAACTTTTTCCATACAGTTAGTATGGGAATCCCAAAGTGCAAGTACTTAGTCCTTTAGTTAGACGATCATCAAATTGTATGGAGACGGAGATAACTTCATTTAAATTAGAAATGAGAGAATTCATTCCTTGTTTAAATTTCTTTTTTAATTCTGGTTTTATTCTATGACGGCCAGCTTTATTCCGTAATTTTTTTGTAAAAAGAATACTATAATCCATATTCAGAAATTCTGAAAATTTAAAATTTACTTAGGTTAGGGTTTTACAGCACCTGTCCGCTCGTGAGTACTGTCCACATATAACGTTTATGAATACGGGTGTAAATGCATTAGTTTTTTTTTACATTTTAATTTCTAAACAAATTTTGACTAAATTGGTAAAAGTAAATTTTGATGTTTTAAATAAATTATTTAAATACCTTAAATAACCTAAAGAAGCATAATTGTAACAATATTTTTATTTGTAAAAATGTATTTATTCTACAAAATTAGAATAATCGATAACTAATATTTAAGAGCGCTTCTAAGATTAAGGCTTCTCTCGTGCCTTTCGTTTGTATGAATTAAAGCTCAGGTACGGTCGGCCAAAAAAGTGGTCTACCAGTTTTGACAAAAGTTTTTGTGAAATCTGATTGTCGCTAAGGTTACTGTAATAATATTTATTGCAAGTGGAAATCGACCTTGTTTTTTCATGACGTTCAAATGAACCTCGACCGTAGGTTGGTAGACCACATTTTTGGCTGACTGTACCTACTTATAGTTACAAGTACATAGATGCCGTAACGCATAATTATATACAGAAAACCTGTCGATTGCGAATAACTAAGTGATGTGGCTGTCAGTTTCATAAGCCGGCCAGTTTGCTTTTTACGAAATAGGTAGGTACCAACAACTACCTAGACGTACCTGTAAGCAAGCAAATGGTCGTTCGTTCCGTCGCCCGAGCAATGCGCAAGTGTAAACGCGTATAGACGCAATGCGTTTGCGTATGTTGAGTATAAGTAATAGTCTTAATTTGCAATAAAAACAACAGTGAAAAAATCATTAAGTAGAATAAAATTTTAATAAACATAATTTACTTTGAAAACAAAGTTTTAACCGACTTCAAATCAGTAGCCAAAGTGCTTCAAGTTTGCCTATAAAATTTGAAGAGTTCCCTCGATTTCTCCAGGATACCATCATCAGAACTAGATTTTGATGACAACAGGACCAATCTGGAAGTATGCTTTCAAACAAAGAAAAATCGGTTCATAAATTACCGACTTGGTAATTTAATACCGAGTTATCACGTAACAAAGACACAAAAAAAACATACAGACGAATTGAGAACCTCCTCCTTTTTAGGGTTCCGTAGCCAAAATGGCAAAAAACGGAACCCTTATAGATTCGTCATGTCCGTCCGTCTGTCTGTCTGTCTGTCCGTCCGTATGTCACAGCCACTTTTTTCCTAAACTATAAGAGCTATACTGTTGAAACTTGGTAAGTAGATGTATTCTGTGAACCGCACTAAGATTTTCACACAAAAATAAAAAAAAAAACATTAAGTTTTAGGGGTCCCCATACTCAGAACTGAAACTCAAAAAATTTTTTTTCATCAAACCCGTACGTATTGGATAGGTCTTCAAAAATGATATTGAGGTTTTTTATATAATTTTTTTCTAAACTGAATAGTTTGCGCGAGAGACACTTCCAAAGTGGTAAAATGTGTGCCCCCCCCCCCCCCCTGTAACTTCTAAAATAAGAGAATGATAAAACTAAAAAAAATATATGATGTACATTACCATGCAAACTTCCACCTAAAATTGGTTTGAACGAGATCTAGTAAGTAATTTTTTTTAATACGTCATAAATCGTAAACCGCAATTTATTTCACGGAACCCTTCATGTGCGAGTCCGACTCGCACTTGGCCGCTTTTTTTTGAATTCGGTTAAAAACTTAAACCTTTACACATGTTTTCAAAAATCTCATAGCTCACAACTATTACGGCACGATTTCACCAAACTGGAATAAGGACTTTTAAATAACATCAGACTTAACGTGACGATTGTATTGACTAATTTTGGAAGAGATCTATTACCTCAATCATGTTTTATCGAATTGACCCCGCGTAGACTCCTAAATTGTCTGCTTTGCATACAAACATGGAGACTGACGGTTTCTTAGACAGAATAACAATCCATAGGAACTACACAACAAAAGTTCCAACCAGGGCTGAGTGGGCCAAAGGTATAGAACCACCAAAATCTGGTATCGAAGAGAAGAGTATATGGCACACGGACGGATCAAAAATGGGATCCGGTACGGGAGCAGGCATTTATGCAAAACACTATAGTAGTAGTGTAAGCATGGGTAGTTTGGCAACCGTCTTCCAGGCGGAGACATACGCCATAATGGGGAATGAATGGATCGCCACATTTGGCTCGTCCTAGGATGATGATGGTCGCCTTCCCTGGGGTTTTTAGGTGAGCGCCCCGCCCCCAGCCAGAAACACTGCGATCCCGATGAACCCCTTTAGTCGCCTTCTACGGCAGGCCTAGCCTGCAATGGGGAATGGATGAAAATTTTAGAAGTGCCTGATTATTTTTTTGGTAATAGGAATAACCTTCCTTAGCACCAGAAAAAAGTTGCAGATTTTTCAGCTGCGTCAATTATTTTTGAAAAATATAAACATTTTCCTCACTTACGTTTTGGGTTTAGGACGGCAAATGAGACTTGTCAGCTGCGTCAATTATTTTTGAAAAATATAAGCAGTTTCCTCACTCACATTTTGTGGTTAGGACGGCGAATGAGACACTTTCCTTGATCCCTCTCATATTACAAAAAATATTTTAAATATCTGACCCTGGCAATGACAAAAATAGCTGCTGCAGCTGTCAATATCATTGCCAGTGTCAGTTTACCACGGATTTTTATGATATTTTTTTGTAATACGAGACGGATCAAGCAAGATATCTTATTTGCCGTCCTAAACCCAAAACGGAAGTGAGGAAAGTGTTTATATTTTTAAAGAATAATTGACGAATCTGAAAAGTCTGCAATTTTTTTCTGGTGCTAAGGAAGGTTATTCCTATCACCAAAAAAAAATCAGGCATTTCTAATATTTTCATCCATACCCCATTGCCTGTGTACAGGAGAATATAGACAGGCGAACCAAAGGGCAGACTATCTATATACTCAGTGACAGTCAATCGGCCTTTAAAGCGCTTACGGCACCGAAAGTGGACTCTTATACTAGTTTATAATGGCGGCCAAGCACTAAACAAGCTTGGAAGGCACAATAAGGTGCAACTAGTTTGAATACCAGGGCACAAGGGCTTCATCGGCAACAAAAGAGCAGATGAGCTTGCAAGAGGGGGCTCTACAATTCACTTTGTAGATCCAGAACCATTTGTGGGACTCTCGCAGGGAACCATAATATCGGCCTTTAAAGCCTACGCCAAAACCAAACACCAACACGAGTGGAGGAATGAGGCTGGCTTAAGGCACTCTAAGCTCTTCATAGAAGGAGTGGACTCGGGCTGGACCAGAAAACTCTGGAAATCCAGTAGGAAGCAACTCACGATTATATCTGGGGTGTTCACAGGTCACTTCGGGGTCAAGGATCTCTTGACCAAGATGGGACTATCGAATAGTTTAGACTGTAGAATGAGTGGCGAGGAGGATGAGACTAATGGAACACTTATTGTGTGAATGCCATGCCCTTGCTAGACAAAGAATGAACTACTTTGGTAACGGCTGTCCGCAACCAAAGGAATTCAAAGGTGCTCCCAGTGAACTGCATCATCCGTTTTGTGGAAATGATGGAGCCTGGGAGCAGGTATAAAGGAGAGGGCAAATGCACAAAAGATCCCACTGGGTCGAAGTGCATCCGAAAGGGCCCTCACCTAGATAAGATAAGATAGGAAACCGTCATCGTCGAATAATGCAGCAATATATTATGCCAATATTGCCAATCACAGTCCTTCACAAGGTATCTCTGTGTCATCTCTCGAGTCCTCACACAACATTCAATCAAACTCGGGTTAAAACATCCATAACTAATAAATCGGCAACGTGAGCGTTTGTATTTAAAAACTTGTATTTTTTAGCAAAAACGCCGTAATTCTCGTAGGAGAATACGCTTGAATAAAATGTAGCGGTTTTTGTTCTGTAGGTGTGCAGTGCACGAACGAGGGAAGAGGGCTAGGTCGACACTCGGTGCCGAAACGCCGAATGCGAAACTAGGTCAAGATGATTTTAGAATCAATACTCGCGCAGCTCCGTCCTGTGAGGCGAGCAGCGGCCGACAGATTATTGTACGGTGCGGAAGCTTGAGGAGAGTTGTTGGACACCACACCTAGTAGGTAGATGTAAAACATCTGATATTTATTGGAAGACAGTTCAAACCAAACCACATGTACTGGATATTCGAAGGATTTGAAACTAAGGTTGTTTTTAGGCAAAATAGTGGTATCTTCTGTATCGTAACTGATTCTATCATTTTATTGTTACCACGATCAACATCGTTTAAAGTTGCAGGCACGGTAGGTGAGAACCAAAGTAAGCGAGCTACAGGGGCGGACGTATCAAACCCACGTGTCTAATGAAGAGCTGCCTGAAGGTCTTTTTTCGGATGCGCTAACTGTCGTATTAAGATTACACGGGAAAGGAATTGGTTGCACGTGCTCGATTGTGCAAACGCGAAGGCTCTGTGAGGGAGTGAGATCAGGTTGAATTTGAATTTTAACACGAATTTCATTTTGTTTGTTTAATTTTGTCTTTCGAGGTGCACATAGTGAAATTTAAAATGAACTCATGGTTTATGGAGTAGGCGTTATCCTAAGGCAAAACGGCTTTATGATAACCGAAAGACTCGCTCATCGCTAGGTATTTTAGGCCTTTGCAATCGCGACCTCGCGAGGCGCTTTTCTATATGTGTGTCATTATACTCGTATGTATTGTCTTGGTCCCGTTGTTATATTTCTTTATACGTAGGTAAACCGATTTCTAGGTACACATATGTAGGTACATCTAGTATTTTTAACTCCTACACACATCTATAGATACAGTATTTTTAATTTGATCAGGCGGCTAATATATGTATGTCGCTACGATCATTAAGGAGAAGTCCAACTTACTTTAATATTGAAATCTAACATTGATTGAACGTTATTATTAACGTGATGAAAATATTAGCGAAAATTTGTGCGTCTTTGCCGCTTTCTTTATGAACACTTCCCTCGAACTGGTCGAGTGAGAAGTCCTTACAAAATCCTTATTTGTAGATGTTTGTATTTCTTGTGAATTATAATTTACTTTAAAAACAAAGTTTAAATCGCCTTCAATTCAGTACATCGCTAAGCCACATAATACGTACCTACATAAAAATTTCCGCATTTCCTTTCCAATTCACACCATGAACTGCTTGCCGAGAGCAAATGCGTTAATATGGCTGATAATATTTGAGGAGTTCCGTCGATTCGACGAATTCTGTAGTGATACATGACATAATTAAGATTTGTATTTTGAGGGCTCCGTAGCCAAATGGCAAAAAACGGAACCCTTATGGATTCGTCATGTCTGTCTGTCTGTCTGTACGTCCGTATGTCACAGCCGCTTTTTTCCGAAACTATAAGAACTATACTGTTGAAACTTGGTAAGTAGGTAAATGTATTCTGTGAACCGCATTAAGATTTTCACACAAAAATAGAAATAAAACAATAAATTTTGGGGGTTCATGAGGAACAGAATCTCAATTTTTTTCAATCAAACCCATACTCGTGGAGTATCTATGGATAAGTAAGTCTTCAAAAATGATATTGAGGTTTCTAATATCATTTTTTTCTAAACTTAATAGTTTGCGCGAGAGAATGATAAATGAAAAAATGATAACGTGGTGGCACCAGTAATGGAATAGAGCCAGCAATGGTTACTTTTATTCTTTAACCGTTGAAAATAAATACTAGAAATTATTTTTTCGAATATGGCAACACTGAACCATACACTGTGTCTACCCTACTTTCATCCAGCACAATATCATTTGAGATAGGTAGTTTTGTTTAAAGATGGTGAATTAAAAATCAAGTGGGGTCAGTGCTTCTGTGAACAAATCATAATTTCTTAACCGAATGCAAGGAAGTGAGTGTAGATTTTTGCCAATTATTTAATTACTATGAAAGCTATTTGAATTTCAGTTTATTTTATGGATTGCTATAAATATCTTTCAAATTATGTTGTAATTGAACAATTTGAGCTTAGGTTAATTTATTTGAAATATATATTGTCCATCATTGGATCCGCAAAAGTTGCGTTTCTCCAATAATGGATACTTATCGATAACTATGATTTTTAACTGTACATTATAACAAAAAGTAAGTCTATTCGTCCGAGCGCGGCTGATAGTATACGGGGCAAAAGCTATAAGATAGAGCGAGACAGGAAACATTGTATTATCTATCTCACTCTTTCTTATATCGTATGCCCCGTATGCATTACGCCGCGCTCAGACGTCTGGGGCGCTACCACGAACTTCGTTTATCTCCGTCTCTGTCACTCGAGTACCATAAACCATAAGTGCAATAGAGACGGAGATATACAAAGTTCGAGATTCGAAGTTCGTGGTTATAGCTCTGGCCGCTGTCTTCCGTGCTCGGACATCTGCACAGCTGGCACAAGATCGAGATCTATACGTCTGTTTCTAAATAGAACACTTAGATAGACTGCCTCGGCGCGAAACAGCCCGAACGCGGTCTTGTCGCTAGCCTTTCAGCACTTTCAGCACGTGCATATAAGCTAGCTCTACACAATAGGCGGTGGAATGAGATGAAAGTACATATGTCTTTCTCCCTTTAACGCCTAGTTGCGTCCTGTCCTGTATGATGGGCCATCGTATTTCGCGGTAATAACCGCCCAACATTTTTGGTACATAAGCTTAAATTGCCAACTGTACTTTTCTGCATACCATCATCAACTACTCATTGAGACGATTCTAACGAGCTCAAACTCGATGGGGTTGTGTCGTTTTATTGCGGAGTTCCTATGACCACCTTCCAGTTCCAGCATCAGATCAGCTCCATGTCATCATAATATTGCATTGCGATATACGTATGCATGCAAAATTTCAGCTCAATCGGAAACCGGCAAGTGGGTCAAATTTAACTTGCAAGATTTGATTACATACAGACAACGGGACACGTGAAATAAATAAAAGCTTGTAATTGTAAAAATACACGATATCTTCGTATCCTGTCCTGTCCCGTAAAATATAAACCAGAATAAGAAATGACCTATACGAAAACATTGCGTTATCCTAGTGCCCATTACTGGGGTATCCATGACTGGGGTCTATCCATTACTGGGTCTCGAGAAGTATCCATTACTGGAGATTGGGTAACCATAACTGGAGCTTTGACATATTTTTGCTTATTCCAATTTTTCTCTTGATCTATGTCGCTTCAATTAAATAGCAAAAAGCAAATATTTCATTTCTTACGGATATATTTTATAGTTTTTTCTCATAATTATTGTTTCAAGTACTTATAAACATTATTATTTTATTGTTAATTAATACACGACCTCCTTAAAGTATATTACTGGTGCCATCACGTTATTAAGGTTTCTAATATATATTTTTTCTAAACTCAATAGTTTGCGCGAGAGACACTTCCAAAGACGTAAAAGGTGTGTGATAAAACTTTTATCATTCTCTTATTTTAGAAGTCACAGGGGGGGGGGGCACCATTTACGACTTTGGAAGTGACTCTCGCGCAAACTATTGAGTTTAGAAAAAAAAAATATTAAAAACCTCAATATCATTTTTGAAGACCTATCCATAGATTCCCATCCATTTCATCAAACCCAACACGTATGATGAAAAAAGAAATGTTTAGTGTTTCAGTTCTAAGTATGGGGAACCCCCAAAATTTATTGTTTTTTTCTATTTTTGTGTAAAAATCTTAATGCGTTTTACAGAATACATCTACTTACCAAGTTTCAACAGTATAGTTCTTATAGTTTCGGAAAAAAGTGGCTGTGACATACGGACGGACAGACAGACAGACAGACAGACGTGACGAATCTATAAGGGTTCCGTTTTTTGCCATTTGGCTACGGAACCCTAAAAAGACTGCATACATAAATGTGACGATCTGAAATGGAGTTATCATAAAACTAAAAAAAAAATATGATGTAGGTACATCACCATGCAAACTTCCACCGAAAATTGGTTTGAACGAGATCTAGTAAGTAGTTTTTTTAATACGTCATAATAGTCATATATAAATCTTAAACCGCAATTTATTTTCCGGAACCCTTCATGGGCGAGTCCGACTCGCTCTTGGCCGCTTTTTATTTATTTCGACATGCCTGCACTTTAACTTTAATTTTATGGTCTTATAATGTATATTTTAATAACGTAAATTCAATATTGTGGAATAAATTGTAATTGTACCTAATTTAATTTTAATAATAATTAATGTAAAAATTGAATTCCAAGTTTGATGTGTATTTAGAATATTTAAAGATAAGAGGATTGCAATGCTCGACAGAGCTCATGTTAAAACTACACCTACGTAGCCTTAAGACCTATTTTGTTACAACATGAACACAATAAAAATCTGATTCCTCAAGGATCTCAGAATTAACACTTCATTACTTAGTTGCTACTTCAACGGAATCATGTCAGAATCTTTAACGTTAAATTTGAGGGTTGCCCTCAATTTCCCTGGGATCCCATCATCAGATCCTGACTTGGTAACAATGACACCACATCAAAAGCATACTCTTTCGATTAAAAAAAATGTTGGAAATTGGTCCACAATTGACGGAAAAATCGGCGAAAATACATAAAAACAAATAAAAAACCAAATACATGCAGTGGAACATATAACCTCCTCCTCTTTTGAAGTCGGTTAAAAAATAAGTTCAACTAGTGTCCGGTTGTTATACTTACCGTGATTTGTAACAGTCCGTTAATTCCAGCTAATTCCATATGAGACTCGTAGGCAGTCGTAGGTCGTAGTCATGCAAAGTCAGTCAGTAGTATAAAACCGAACTTTTCGGAAACCTACGCGGCCTACGCCTTTGATGCTATACCAACTCCGCTTCAAGGGAATGTGAACTTGTTGCCCTTGAGCCCAATATTAATTAGTTCGTCCATTCGCATCACAATGTGTTTCGCATGCTCCCTTTGATGCACGCCGTCGTCGTGTGTGAACTAAAAACAAGTCTACGCATCATATTGAAATCGACAAAGCGAAATGACGATCCAAAATGATATCTCTGAGAGCCTATAATAACTAATGGCCCACGGGCTAGGTAGCAATAGATTTTCGGGACCAATTTTCCCTCCGTGTGATAACGTGTAGGAACTTAGGAAGCTTCAGAAAGTTGTATCATTCATTAAGAATCGTGGACGTGAGCTGCGGCTCCGTCGGTGAGTTGACCAGCGGCAGCCTCTCGAACAGGTAAAAAAAAATCGTCATTTCCCTCCGATTGATTATATCATCAATTGTAAAAATACCTAATCCAATTTCTTGACGAATAGAAATCGTCAGCTGGCTAATTGGCTATACAGTGGTGGAGAGAGATTACACCAGCTGGTCACACGAAAACATATTTTTTTATTTAAAAAAACAATAGTTTATCCTGAAATTAAATGTAGTCTGATGACAGTTTATGTGCTATTATCTATCTTCTATCTATCTTCTATACATATAATAAAGCTAAAGAGGGTCGAAAGTCTGTACATGGAAGATATTCGAAAAAAAATTGGCTAGGGATACTTAAAATCGATAACAGAACACGTTCCGACAGTTTTTAGAATTTTTGTCTGTTTGTCTGTTTATCTGTTTGTCTGTTTATGTGACCGCGCATCACGTGAAAACGGCTGTACCGATTTAGATGAAATTTGGTATTGAGATAGTTTGAGTCTTAGGAAAGGACATAGGGTAGTTTTTATCCCGGAAATCAACCCCTAAGGGGATGAAATGGGGAGTGGAAGTTTGTATGGAGCTACTTAAACCACTGCACCGAAATTTGGTATATAAATAGTTTGAGTCCCGGGGTGTCAAAGAATAGGTTTTATCCCGGAAATCTTCCCCTTAGGGGGTAAAACGGGGGGGGGGGGGGGGGTAAATCGAACACCTACTATGATAAATTAAAGTATGTCAAAACAATGCATTTTATTCATTTTAGACATCATGTTTCTTAGAGACATTTACAGCTTAAGACCTACACAGTCGATATTTAAATAGAAAAAGTGTAAGTTTATTTTTTCAAAACAACCGGGTTCGGTTCCCGAGCTGGGTACAGTTTTTTTTCAAATGTATGAATGCAGTTTTTCTTTTTATCAAAGTTTCAGACATTCCTATACTGACCGATTTGAATGAGCCACCCTGTATATGTAGTAGCTGTTGCCCGCGACTTCGTCCGCGTATAGAAGTCTAAGGAAGTTTGTCTAAGGAATGAATTAAAAAAAAAATTGAATTTAGTTTTGTAATCTTTTATTAAACAGTCTAAAACCGAAGTTACAAATCTCTTACTTTCAAAATGTCTTTCTCTCTATACAAACTTAGAACCCCCTTTGAACCTTCATATTAAACAGTCTGAAACCGTAGTTACAAATTTCTTACTTTAAAAATGTCTTGCTCTCTATACAAACTTCGAACCCCCTTTTGACCTTCTTAGGCGATGAATTAAAAAAAGACCTGAAATGAGTTTTGCAGTCTTTTAACAGGGGAATAAGTTTATTTGTTAAAACAATTAAAATTTTAAAACGGACATTAATAACAAACTAAAAACTAACTATAAATAAAAAATATCTCCCAAATCTGTGCCGATGGGTAGTGTGCCCAGAAGGCTGGCCGCATTGCCACGTTGTATGGTGATACTGACACGTTGTGCAAAGTATTGGCCAGCCCTCTGGTCACCAGTGGTTTCTTTTAGGAGCGCCGCCAAATCTTTATAAATGCGGCGTGCGCTTGGTCCCCACGGTCTTTTAACAACAGGCTAAGATCGAAGTTACAAATGTCATACTCTAAAATTTTATTGCTTTCCATACAAACTTTGAGCCCCTAGTACGCTTTTCGGGGAAAGATTAAAAATAAAACACTTTATGTTTTATTTTTATTGTAATAAGTATTTTTTTTACAAACTATCAAGTCACTAGCTAAAAAAAAGTGTTTTTTATACGAACCTTGCATCCCTTTTTTACCCCCTTAGCGGTCGAATTTTCCAAAACGCTGATATAATTTGATTTGTATTCTAATAAGTAAGCTTTCTACAAAGTTTAGTCTCTAGCTAATAAAAAAAAATCCTTCATACAAATATTGCACCACCTTTTTGGAGTGGAATTTTCTAAAACTCTGATACCTAGTACTTTTTTTGTATTTCAATAAGTATTCTTTGAAACATAAGTGTAAATTACACTGTGTCTACTTGATCACGTTATAGGTACGTACGTAGATTCCTATATCTGTTTTTTATTCTCACAGAACAAAGGTTCTAATAGCTCATGGCCCTACAATGTCCGCATAGACGAGCCTTGATATCGCAACTCTAGGTGGAATGCGTACGTAGCCTCAGGCTCGGCCTTCTGACATCATGCGCATTACGTCATCCAGTATTGAACACGGCACATGTTCTTCTATATGAGCGACGTATAATTAAACACAGGGTTACACGTATAATAAATTATAGACGCCATGCTCGACCTCTCCCTATGTGACGCTTAGAATCGAAATTTCATATAGCTACAGTTCCTACCCGGTTCTATTTACCAGTATTGGGGGGTCTATATCTACACCGGGTGTGTTCAATGAGATAACTGTAAACATGCATAGATTGACGAATCGAGCAACATAAAAACTAGTTTGATGTATTCACAGGCTACTTAAATACAAAATACAAAATAGAATATAGATATTTGCAATAATTATAGCCGTACTTTTTTAAATATCTATCGTTAAATTTAAAGAATCACAATTATTTACCATTGGCGCTAGTGAGCACGTTAATGGGCTCTTAATGCCTATACGTATGAAAATTATGAATTCTAATCTAGTTTGGCGGATACCCTTGTGTGTAAAAAGTTTCATGTTATTCTTGCATGTCTTTTTAAAATTCGGGTTTTCTGTCGGGTTTCGGGTGTGTCGGTTCATTGCTTACGCAAGTTACGCATCAGTAAGAGAAGAAATAAAATCAATAGGTAGTTAATAAAGTATAAATTATTAACTACTTATTTGATTTTCTGTCAGATTATTAACTAGCGAGTGCCATTCCCAGATAGGGGAGACCGGGGCAAGATGAGGTCCGGGGCAGGACGGGAAATGTGCTGGTGTGCGTGAGTTTTGCACGCTATTGAGCTACGGCAGCGCCATTGGTTCGAACTTCAGTCGCATTTCGCCAGTCAGTGGAAAAAAACGTGTCTCTGCTTGTTTTGGCTGCTTTGAACGACCAACTCAATATTTTGAATAATATTACGAAGTTGTACGACAAGTATCGATGTGTTACGAAGTAAGTAAGCACGTTTTTACAATATTTTTAACCTAAGCACCGTGAGGAAAGATCATTGTTTTATATTATGCACTGTTTATAACCTTCACAGTTTTAGGTTAGGAGTGCTTTGTATTGTTGCAAACAATGTTCGTTGGGGCAAAACGATCGGGGCATAACGGGATACTATTAAGAAGACTGAATCAAAGACTAAGAAAAGAAAATTGAAAAAAAAACTAGTAGCAACGCTGGAAAGAATAAAAATAAGAAGCGCAAGAAAGAAAGTGAGACTGATTCATCCCAAGAGGAAGATGAAAATGACTGCGCTTGCATTTACTGCGGGCACTTGT
Source organism: Epinotia brunnichana (assembly GCA_963854355.1). NCBI lineage: Eukaryota > Metazoa > Arthropoda > Insecta > Lepidoptera > Tortricidae > Epinotia > Epinotia brunnichana. Next base: position 32,872,970 of record OY977935.1, on the reverse strand, counting down.
ATTCACAGTCAGTCGAAGGATGGGTGATTTGTAATGTTTGCCTCGGCTGGGCTCACAATTCTTGTGCTGGGGTTGATGAGGATGATGAGGATGCGCATACTTGTGAGCGTTGTCAGCCCGATTAAAATGTGTGCCCGTTTTGCCCCGTGCAATTTCCCATTATGCCCCGGGCTAAGGGGCAAGATGGGAAAATTTTGTTCCTAATTGTTGTTCCTAATTAACCAAAATCAGAAGATTTAGCGAGTAAAACGAGTTGATTATATAATGTTGATTTATAAATGTTGCTGTCTATGTAAAAATTATACCTACCAATAAACAGTTTAATTTTCTTTATATGATTTTTTTCCTTAGGTATCCCGTTTTGCCCCGGTCTCCCCTACATATATTTGTAAGTAGTTATGTTATGTTATGAATGAACGTTTTCAGCTATAATTTGGGAGCCTACGAGTATTTCTCAGTATCGTAAGATCGTAACCTAATCTAAGGTAGTGGTTATCTTTAGTTACTTTGTTTTCGCCACACTCGACCTAATTGAGTAAATGCTGAGTAAACTGCAGTTTCAAAGTGTAAATTTGCTTTGATGCCACTGTGCGTATAAAGAGTATATAAGCCGCAGCTTGGCTCTCGCCGTAAGTCGGTCACCGAGGGTTTATCACCATGGTTACCACTCTATTGGAGCCAGTATCGATCCTCATAGCGTTCTCTGGCTGGAGATGGACCTTTCAGTGGCAGCAAGCGAACGATCTTCTGCAAATAGTTACCTGCAGGGCTCGACTAATCAAGAAAGGTTAATCCCAGACTCTTTGTTTTGCTCGACTTGGCTAACAATAACTAATTAATCTGGGGGCACGGCAGCGGGGGCACGGCAGTGTCTGCAGAGTAGGTAATTTGTTATGCAAGGCTGCAAAGTTGTTGTTTGGCGCAAGTGCTTGTATTGAAAGCAGAGCTAGCGAAGGATTGTTAGATCAAAAGTACAATCCTGAGCATAGCGAGGCTTTCAAGGCACGAGACGCCAAACAACTTTGCTGCCGAGTGAAACACACAACTTTTCACCTCACCACCGCGAGGAAAATTATTAATGTAATGAAAGTAATTTTGATCTTATAGGTAAGTACTCATTTTCAATAAACGTTTGTTTACATCTCATCATAGTTAACTTTCAAAACAAAGTTTTAACCGACTTCAATTCAGTACCTACTCCGCCAAGCCACATGAACATTTCCACATTATTTTTCCAATTTACCACATGAACTGATTTTCGAGAGGAAATGCGTTGATTTTTAGACCAATAAACCAAATCGCTGTATGTGGGCCGATAATATTTGAGGACTTCCATCGATTCCTCAAGGATCTCAGAATTACCTTTGGCACTCCATTGTTTGCTATTTCAACGGATTCATATCAGAATAGGTATGTGACGTTCTTATATAGTTTGAAGTACATCATTGAGAAGTTTCACAAGCCATCATCACTTCCACCTCACCAAATTTATGATTTACTAGCTTTTGCCCGCGAGTTCGTCCGCGCGGAACTCGTTTATATCGTTACTTTCTCCCCCCTTTTCACCCCCTTAGGTGATGAATTTCCAGATAAAAACTATCTTTAGTAAGGACTCTTTGGGAAGGCCCCGGAATTCAAAGTATTTATATACCAAATTTCATCTCAATCGGTTCAGCGGTTTAAGCATGAAAAGGTAACAGACAGACAGAGTTACTTTCGCATTTGTAATATTAGTATGGATTGTATGAAGGAAAGGGTATAGATGCATGTAGGCTTTTTTCAGTATTATTTTGCATATTTTCATATCACACGGCCGTAAGGACCTTTTCTACTAAACCGTAGGATTAAATTAACTGACTTGTAATTTAAACATTTTATATTAAAAATAAAAATACTTCAACAAAATGTTACATCTAATAGTTTTCAAAATAGCCATAACAAAACGTCTTTTTTACCCCGTTTTAGAAAACATCTTCAAAACTAAGGCCGCCATAAGGTACCTTTACCCTTGGAACGTCACATACATATATTTACTTATGTAATGTTCATATTCCCCAGGACTCCCCATTACCGCTATACCGTAAATGGGTTCAATCCAAATTTTCACCCCCTATTTCACCTCCTTAGAGGATGATTTTCGGGATAAAAACTATCCGTTGTCATTCTCCAGGACTCAAACTATCTCTATACCGAATTTCATGTAAATGGGCTACATCCAAATTTTCACCCCCATTTCACCCCCTTAGGGGATGATTTCTGGAATAGAAACTATTATATGTCCTTTTCCAGGACTCAAACTATCTTTCAACCAAATTTTATCAAAGTGTGTCACAAACAAATTTCCACCCCCAATTACACCCCCTTAGGGGATGATTTTCGGGATAAAAACTATCGTATGTCCTTCCTTAACTATCGTTATATCGTAAGTGGGTTCAATCCAAATGTTCATCCACCATTTCTCACCCCCTTAGGGGAAGATTTCCTCCTTTTATGTGTTCCGGAATAAAAAATACTCTATGTTCTTTCCTAGGACTCTACCTCTCTCTATACCAAATTTCATCTAAATGGGTTCTATTCAAATCTTCAACCCTCATTTTACCACCTCAGGAAATGATTTTTCGGGATAAAAACTATGCATTGTCCTTCCCTAGGACTCCTTCTATCTATTTACCAAATTTCATCTAAATGGGTTTTATCCAAATTTTCACCCCCTATTTTATCCCTGAGGGGATGACTTTCGGGATTAAAACAATCCGTTGTCATACTCCGGGACTCAAACTATCTCTATACCAAATTTCATCAAAATGGGTCACAACCAAATTTTCACCCCCAATTACACCCCCTTATGGGATGATTTTCAGGAGTAAACTATCCTATGTACTTCCCTAAGACTCCAACTCGCTATACCGTAAATGGGTTTCATCCAAATTTTCATACCCCATTTCACCCCCTTAAGAGATGATTTCTTTTATGTGTTCCGGAATAAAAAATATTCTCTTTTCTAGGACTCTACCTCTCTCCATACCAAATTTCATCTAAATCGGTTCTATCCAAAGTTTCACCCCTCATTTCACCCCCTCAGGAGATGATTTAGGATAAAAACTATGCATTGTCCTTCCCTGGGACTCCTTTTATCTCTATACCAAATTTTAACTAAATGGGATTTATCCACATTTACATCCCTATTTCATCCCCTTGGGGGATGATTTTCGGGATTCAAACTATTCATTGTCATTCTCCGGACTCAAACTATATCTATACCAAATTTGATCTAAACGGAGTCCATCCAAAATTTCAGCCCCCATTTCACCCCCTCAGGGAAAGATTTCCGGAATAAAAACTATCCAACGTCCTTCCCCAGAACTTAAACTACCTCTAAACCAAATTTCATCAAAATGGGTTACATCCAATTTTTCACCCCCCCCCCCCCATTTTACCCCCTAAAGGGAAGATTTTCGGGATGAAACCTATCCTTTAACCTTCTTCGGGACTCAAACTAATCATATACGAAATTTCATCCAAATCGGTGCAGCGATTTAAGTAGTTCCATACAAATTTCCACCCCCCATTTCATCCCCTTAGGGGTTGATTTCCAGGATAAAAACTACCCTAAGTCCTTCCCTAAGACTTAAACTATCTCTATACCAAATTTCATTTAAATCGGTTCAGCCGTTTTCACGTGATGCGCGGTCACATAAACAGACAAACAGATAAACAGATAAACAGACAAACAGACAAAAATTCTAAAAACTGTTGGAACGTGTTCTGTTATCGATTCTAAGTATCCCTAGCCAATTTTTGTTCGAATATCTTCCATGTACAGACATTCGATCCTCTTCAGCTTTATTATATGTATAGATGATACACGAGTTATAATAGAAAATATCGAAATTACTACACGCGAGCCTAATATATTTGAAGAGTTCCCTCAATTCCTCATGGTTCCCATCATCCAACTGGGGCCTTGGAAACAATGGGACCAATCTGGAAGCATATACTTTCACATAAAAAAAAAATTGTACGAATCGGTTCATAAATGACGGAGTTCTCAGGTAACAAACATAAAAAAAATAAAAATACAACCGAATTGAGAGCCCCTCCTTTTTTTTGAAGTCGGTTAAAAATCAAAGCATTTTATAATTATTAAATGTAACATAAACATTTTCGCATCTTGAAATAGACTCAAAAAGTCAAAGTATTTTTGGGTAGGTACAGTCGCCATCACATACATCGGAGCAAACAAGCACGTCACAAACATCCGAACACACCTCTATTTTCAAGGCATTAGGGTGCAAGTGCCGATATTTTTGAACACCTAGAGTGTACCTATGTATGTGATGGCGACTGTACTAGGTACTCACGGGTAAACTGAGGCTCAAAAACGCATACCTACTTATTTTACTTTTTCCGCTAACTCAGCAGGCATTAAAATGCATTTTATATATATCTTCTGCAATAAAATCTATAAATAACTTCCATTATTTTGATACTGTGGCTTTAGAACAAAACAAAACAATGAAAAGTAGGTACAACACGAGTTTTTTCTTAAATTATACTCGTAACTTTTTAAACGGTGCGTTCCAAATTTGCACGAAGCGAACTTTGAAATGTAAAACTACATTTTAAAATTAGCTATTTGTATTGTATTTTTATAAGTCGCGTCTAATTATTAATATTTCACATGTACTAAATTAAGAAAGATTAAATATTATTAAATTATTTTAAGAAAATAATAATTATAAATTATTAGCATTACACCATAAGTTTCTGAGCGCACCAGGGATTCTAGGGAAGCAACGGACGAGGGTGACGTGATGCTGGCGGTCTCCTTGGACGTTAAAAACTCATTCTACAGCCTACCATTTGAAACGCTAAGAGAGGCACTCCGATACATTGAAGTGCCTACCTATCTGAGGAGACTGTTGAACAATTACCTGGAGGATCGCCACGTTACGTGGGAAGATGGACACGGCTTGGTGTGTCCTAGGGGTCGGTCTTAGGGCCCACATTGTGGAATATTGGGTTCCACTGGCTCCTGCGGGGGCCACCCCAGCCGGGAATGAGAGTGCTGGCTTATGCGGACGACACGCTTGTCACTTTCCGGCAGTCCTCTTATGAAGAGGCAGCAAGGAAAGCTACAATAGGGACGTCCCTCCCAAAGACCGAAGCCCTTCTATTCCATGGTCCGAGAAGGCCAATGCCGGAATCAGGGTGAACGGGGAGGTTGTGGCGGTCAAGGCTCAAATCAGGTACCTGGGCCTTACTTTGGATGGGCGGTGGCATTTCGGATCGCTTTTCACTAACCTCGCTCCGAAACTGATATCTGCTGCCGCTGCCCTTAGTCGGTTGCTGCCCAACGTTAGTGAACCCAATGCCACGTGTAGGCATCTGTATTCCGGCGTCATCCGGAGCATGGCCTTATATGGGGCGCCTATATGGGTCGACGCCCTGTCAGTGGCTAACAAATCACTACTCCGGAGGCCACAGAGGGCGATTTCACTAAGGGCGGTTCGGGGATACCACACTGTCTCCTTTACAGCGGCGACGACGTTGGCTGCCGACCTCCCTTGGGACCTGGCAGCGCGGTTGCGGTTGCGGTGCACCAATACAAGTCTGAAAAAAGAGCAGCTGGAGAGTTTGCGGACTGGGAAGAGATGGAGCGCGCCCGGGCTTTGGCACTCGTCGATTCGCTACGTCAGTGGAAGTAGGAGCTGGCGACAGTGGCGACAGCAGAATTCGCCTTTTGACGGTGCGAGCAATACTTCCTCATCTGGAGCGCTGGGTTGACAGGCGTTACGTTCCATATGGTGCAGATACTTACTGACCATTGATGCTTTGGTAAGTATCTGCACCGCATAGGAAGGGGTGTGTAATGATCGGTATAAAAACAAATAATATAATTTCATTGGATATAATATAACCATTTTTGATATAATTTCAAAGGGTAGAATCAATTCATTGTATATAATAAACGTTTGGTACAATTGTTGCGAGTGTGTTTATTTTACTGCCCTTCACCCCTCTCGCCCCCCCCTTTTACTGGCTACTCTGGCTTGATTATATCAACTGTACATTAGACAAAATGAGCATTATATCCAATGTTTAATATAGCAAATATGCATTATACTTAATGTATGTTATCTCCACTTATAATAAATCTCTAAATTAAAAAAAGAATCAGCCAGTTTGAAACTAAGCTTTGTGTGGTACGAATGTTCTCAGCATCCCATGAACGGAAAAATATGAAACTTTTTATTTAGGTACATTATTATTCTAGCTGCAACTTAGGATAGTTTTTATCCGACTGCGACAATTAATTAATTTTCCGAAATATACGACTTCATTTAATTTATCATTTATTTTTATTGAAATCAAACGTTGCTCCAACTGTCAGCTATAAGAAACGTCAAATTTTCGTCAAAATGGCGGAATTGCTTTGCCTTTCACTTATTAATAATTGAAATCCAGTCTACGATAGACCTTTACGATACACATGCCAAAAGTTAGACCATAAAAAAATATTCGATTGTGATATGAGAACGTATATGCGCAAATATCGCATTATGGCGTATTTTAAAAAACTGTATCAACAAATTTAAACAATATAATTAACACGAATTTGTTTTTTTTGAATGGCAATGGCACGCGCTCTTTGCGCATTCTGCCAAAGTGCCTGCGGCGCTACCACGAAAACTGAAACTCGAAGTTCGTATAACTGCATCCCTGTCACTCGAGTAGTGTTAGTGCGATAGAGATAGAGATACCCGAATATTTTCGAATTCCGAAGTTCGTGGTTATAGCTCAGGAATCGAAACTACACCCCGTAAGCCGCGTCCGCTGCGCCATGTTTTCGTGGTTTTTAAACGTCAAACATGTTTTGCCAATCAAAACAAAACCCTATTTGTTTGCCGAACCTGACGGAAAACATGTTAGATGTTTAAAAACATGGAAAACATTGGTGCAGCGGACCCGGCTGTAGGTAGACACTAAATAAAATAATCATAATGTATTTTCTCGAAAAAAGGATAATAGAGAAAAAATCAACGGAAGAGGTTATATGTATAGGTAATCACTAAGTTCCAAAATTTGATGTTCTGTCCCTTTTCCACAAAACGCACCTGAAACGATTGTTTTTTACTATGACGCTCGAGGATCTTGACGTCACAGTCCGCGATCGTTTTCTCACTCTAACAAGCGACATTAAAACGGTTTTGAGATATTTGAATGGGATTTCCGTCATCTTCTATCTATCTAATACCTACATATAAATGCCTATGTCCTGACTGACTCACCCACTCACTCATCAATGCACAGCCGAAACTACTGGGGCTAGAGAGTTGAAATTTACACCAGAACTACCTTTTACAACGTAGGCAAGAAGTAGATACGTAGATAAGAAGGGATTTTTGGAAATTCTACCCCTAAAGGGGTCAAATAGGGGTGCAAATTTTGTATGGGGGAAACTTTAATATTTTAGCAAGAAACTCAATACGTTGTAGAAAGCTTACTTATTAGAATACAAATAAAGTACTGTCAGCGATTTGGAAAATTCAGCCTCTTAGGGGGTTAAAAAGGTTTGCAAAGTTTGTATGAGCGAAACTTCTTTTTGAGATAGAAGCTTAAAAGTTTGTAGAATGATTATTTATTACAATACAAATAAAAAAAACGGCGTTTTTGAAAATGGTATGAAAATGGGGTACAATGTTGGTAAAGGGGATTTTTTTGAGCTAGAATCTCAAACCTTTTTAAAAAGATTACATAATAAAATAAAATAGAATACTTTCAGCGTTTAAGAAAAGTCCACCCCTTAGGGGTGTATAAAATATATTTTTTTTAGCAAGCGACAAATCTTTGTTGAAAGATTACTTATTCCAATTAAACTTTCAGCGTTTTGGAAAATTCCACCCCTAAGGGTGATTAAAACGGGTGAAAATTTGTATTGAGGAAACTTTTTTTTTGAGCTAGAGACTTGAAATTGTGTAGAAAGATTATTTATTAGAATACAAATATATAGGTAAATTACTTTCAGTGGTTTGAAAATTTCCACCCGCTAAGAGGGGGATAATGAGGTGCAATGTTTGTATAGGAAAACTTTTTTTAGGTAGAAACTTAAAACTGTGTAGAAAGATTAAGTACCTACTTATTAAAATACAAAAAAATACCTACTGCCAGCGTTTTGGAAAATTTCACCCCTTAAGGGGTTAAAAAGGGGTGCAAGGTTCGTATGGGAAACACTTTTTTTTAGCTAGAGACTTGATAGTTTGTAGAAAAAATACTTACCTATTACAATAAAAAAACCGAGTGTTTTATTTTTTATTTTTCTCTGAAAAGCGTTCAAAGTTTGTATGGAGAGCAAGACAATTTTAAAGTATGATATTTGTAACTTCGATCTTAGCCTATTTAGACTACAAAACTTATTTTAGCATTTTTTGAAATATATCCCCTAAAGGGGATTATAAGGGTGTTCAAAGTTTGTATGGAGAGCAAGCTATTTTTAAAGTAAGGGATTTGTAACTTCGGTTTTGTTTGCTAAAATACTACAAAACTTATTTCAGCGTTTTTTTAATTCATCGCCTAAGAAGGTTAAAAGGGGGTTCGAACTTTGTATAGAGAGCAAGACATTTTTAAAGTGAGAAATTTGTAACTACAGTTTCAGACTGTTTACTATGAGGGTTCATAGTGAGATGGGCCATTAAGTCCTTTAAGCCATACAAGACAGCGGGACTGGACGGAGTAAGCCCCGTACTACTGCAACGTGGTGCTGACGTCCTCATCCCTCATCTGGTAAAAATTTTCAGGGCGAGCTACGCCTGGGGATCTTTACCTGAGATGTGGAACAAGGTTAAAATCCTATTCATTCCAAAGGCAGGGAAGAAGGATTACGCCCAGGCTAAGTCCTTCAGACCCATCAGCCTTTCATCGTTCTTGTTGAAAACCATGGAAAAGGTTCTGGACAAGTACATTAGGGAGAGCTGCCTCAGAACTACGCCTATCCATGACAGTCAGCACGCCTATCGGAGCGGCAGGTCTACAGAAACCGCCTTGCTTGAGCTTGTTGACAGGGTGGAAAAGGCGTTAGAGGATAGGGAAGTAGCCCTTTCAGCCTTCCTAGATATCGAGGGTGCTTTCGATAACACACCCATCAGGACACTGGTAGGGGGACTCCGATCAAAGGGAGTGGACCCTACCACCGTGCGATGGGTGCAAAGCATGCTCTCGAATAGAGTGGCTAAGCTGGAATTGCTCAATACCACTCGTGACGTTACCACTGCCAGAGGCTGCCCACAGGGAGGGGTACTCTCCCCTCTGTTATGGACTCTCGCAGTGGATGAATTACTGCATAAAATGGCGGAACTACGCATCGACACCCAGGGGTACGCAGACGACCTTGTGGTGACGGTGCGGGGTAACTGCCAAAGTACACTATCGTACCAAATGCAGAGAGCCCTAGACACTATTAACACATGGTGCGGGGAAAATGAATTATCCATTAACGCGGACAAGCCGGTTGTTGTGCCGTTCACAAACAAGAGAAAGCTCGATGGTCTGAGACCTCTGTCTATGAACGGCAGAACAATTCCGTTCTCCTCCGAGGTCAAGTATCTGGGCGTTACAAACGACCAGAAACTGACCTGGAATCCGCACGTTAACGGAATTTTGCAGAAGGCTAAAGTAGCCCTCTCAATCTGCTGTCGTTTAGCGGGGAATAGATGGGGTCTAAAACCCAAAATTGCCCTGTGGCTATACACGTCCATTGTGAGGCCGATGGTGTCATACGCCTCTGTGGTCTGGTATAGGAACACGACACAGAAAACAACAATAACTAACCTCAGCAGTCTGCAACGGACTGCTTGCATTATTGTTACTGGAGCCATGTCAACCTCTCCAACAGCTGCTCTGGAAGCCGTGCTGAACCTGCCGCCCCTGGACCTCCACTTGGAAAAGGAAGCGAAGTCCAGCATGCTCAGAGTAGCGTCCGTAATGAAAGGCGACTGGCTATCCACAGCCTTGAGAACACTCAAGGACTCAGTATACGATATACCTGTTTTAGGGATGCCACTTGACACAATGCCCCCAAAACTTTGCACGCAGATAAACTACTCTGTGGAACTCCTAAGGAGAGAGGACTGGTTGAACAGCCTCATAGATTGGAAACCAGGTAGCCTGAAGTGGTACACTGATGGCTCCAAATCCGGATCGGAGGTAGGATGCGGAATATATGGAGAGGCACCCAGGGCAGCGATCAGTCTGAACCTGGGTAAGCACACTTCTATATTCCAGGCAGAGGTATACGCCATTCTAGAATGTGCGACAACGAATCTGCAAAGCGCCTTCCTTAATCATACTATTTATATCCACTCGGATAGCCAGGCGGCTCTCTTGGCTCTTACCTCTAACGTCACGACGTCGAGGCTGGTCGAGAACTGCCGGGAACTATTGAATGACCTGGGTACCAAAAACAAGGTAATTTTACGTTGGGTCCCAGGGCATGCAGGCATCGAGGGAAATGAAAAGGCTGATGAGCTTGCACGAGCGGGGGCGAAGGGAACACACTGCGGACCAGAGCCGTTCTGTGGTATCCCTAAAATTCTAACCAAGCTCACTCTAAAAGCCTATTGTTTCTACAAGACCATTCAAGCCTGGAGAGCTAACTCAGGACTGAAACATTCCAAGGCACTTATTAGAGCCTTTAGCAAAAAGGCGTCTTCTGACGCCTTGGCGCTAAGTAGGAACCGTCTACGCATGCTGGTCAGGGTGCTTACTGGGCACTGCCGCCTAAATAAGCACATGCAAACGATAGGACTGTGTGACACAAGGCAGTGCAGATTCTGCTTTGAAGCAGAGGAGACGCCTACACACATCCTAACCGATTGCCCTTGCCTCATGCACAGTCGTAACTCCTTCCTGGGCAAACACATCATGTGCCCGGAGGAGATCAAATTTCTTGAGTTCAACAAAATCCTGCAATTCTTCGAGTTTGCAGGACTTGACCAAGAATTGTAGTAAGTGGCGATCACAATAGATCAGCGATGGTCACAGTGATATAAGGGCTTTGACAGCCCGAAAGCCACTACCAGAAAAAAAAAAAAAAATGAGGGTTCAGAGAGGGTTCTTAGTTTGTATAGAGAGCAAGACATTTTGAAAGTAAGAGATTTGTAATTTCGGATTTAGATTGTTTTCTAAAAGACTAGGCACAAAATTAATTTCAATGTTTTTTTTAAATTCATTCCTTCAACAAACATTTAGACGATAACATGTTGTCGCGGGCAACAGCTAGTACTAAATATTATTATATCAACTGATCGTTATATAAAATGATAATTATACCAAATGAAAATATATTCAGTGTTGTTATACAACTCGAGAATTATATCAGATGAGCGTTATTGCGATTATTATTATATCAAAAATATTTATAGCCATCGTTACGTACCCCATAGGAAGGGAGGAACCCCCTGTTGTCACGAGTGTGGCGCGCCCGTCGACGCAGCGGTTCACACTTTGGAAGAGTGTCAGCCTCAGCCTCAACGGGCGGCCATAGGGGCAAACCTCTCGCTGTCGAGTGTCATTAACGCCATGCTCAACAGCGAGGGGGCATGGAGAGCGATGGCCTTCTTCTGTGACGACGTAATGTCGCAAATGGAGAATGCGGAACGGGCGCGCGAGAACGATCCTCTCGCAGACCCGCTCCACCGGCGACGGACTGTAGGCAGAGCCAGGCGCTATGCGCATCTATTGCCTCCACTGTAGCGGAATCTTGCAGGGAGCCGGGGCAAGCCCTGCAAGCACAGAATAAGTAATAGTACAAGGGAAGGTTTCACAGGATTGTGGGCGCGTTGGCGCCTTGAAATGTCTGCGGCCTGTTACCGTGGGCCGCCCGCCGGGACGTACGCAATTGAAAGTCAAGAGCGATCCTGCGGCGCCCCCCCCCTTTTAAGGCGGAGCCGGATCTCGTTGGTGGTTTTAGACGGTAGTCCACAGCTTTATTGCTTCGGGTAGTCCGTCATACCCGACCTGCCCCGGACAGGACGGGATGCGTAAATGCATTTCCCCAACGTTAAAAAAGGGCATGATGATACTTTGAATAGTGTTAGGCAAGCGCCTCTTTATTGCTAAATATGATGGAACAGGATGACCATTTTTTTTTAATACAAGCTTACGGCCTGCCTGATGTTAAGCGGGTACCGTCGCCTATGGACACTTGTGACTCCAGAGGAATCACAAGCGCGTTGCCGACCCTTTATTCACTTGAGTATTCGCTGTGTTGGCAGATAAAGGCATGCAGGTCCCTCACTCCCAACACAGCGCATCCTAGGGAGCTCTGGCGACCTTACTCACCACCAGGAACACAACACCACATACTTCATAGCATGCAATAATATAGCAACACTACAAAGCAGTGGTGCTATTATGGCTGCGGTCTTCTGTAAGGTGGACGTACTTCCCCAGTTGGGCTGCTCCACACACGAGCGAGATGACATTCCGCACCTCGCTTAAAACTATTTTTGCTTATTATCTATGTACATACATAAATATACCTATTATTTGGTTAATTTATGTTGGGTCGACGGTGGTCTTTGTCATGACTAGGTACTCATGACGAGGCTGTTTCATCTGAACTAGACCAGTGTTATTCAACCTGAGGGTTGCGACTCCATGGGGGAGGGGCGCTCTGCCTCTTGAAGGGAGGTAACATTCAATCAAAATAATGTGCTATGAAAGTAAATGTCTCAATATTCGTAACTCCAGTAATAGAGACACCCTGTTGTTCACCTTTATTACTATGAATTTAAGATTGAATGTGCCAAGTATAGGGTCAGTGTCAAGCACTGGAACATTTACTTTTACCGCTGTTGTGTAGCATTCAGCCAAGATCTATAGAAGTCGATTGATATGCATATATTTTTAACCGACTTCAAAAAACAGGAGGAGGTTCTCAACTCAGACATTTTTTTTTTTTTTTTTATGTTTGTTATCTCAGATCTCCGTCATTTATGAGCCGAATCGTACAATTCTTTTTTTAATTGAAAGTATATGCTTCCAGATTGGTCCCATTGTTTTCAAAACCCCAGTTGGATGATGGGAACCATGAGGAATTGAGGGAACTCCTCAAATATATTAGGCACGCATGTAGTAATTTCGGTATTTTATATTATAATTCGTGTATTTACACCCGAAAATCATAAATTTGGTGATGGTGGAAGTGATGATGAAGACCACAGATGGCTTGTGGAACTTCTCAATGATGTAGGTACTACAAACTATAAAAGTACGTCACAGATTCTGATAAGATTTCGTTGAAATAGCAAACAATGAAGTGCCAAGGGTATAATTCTGAGATCCTTGAGGAATCGGCGGAAGTCCTCAAATATTATCGGCTCACGTGTACACGGTTTTTTTCTCTAATAATCAACGCATTTGCTCTCGGAAATCAGTTCATGTGGTAAATTGCAAAATAAATGTGGTAATGTTCTTGTGGCTTGGCGGAGTACTGAATTGAAGTCGGTTAAAACTTTGTTTTTAAAGTAAATTATATATATTATGGTATAGGTACAGTTCCCGGCAAACAACTTGAACATGCGGGACGAAGTGGGGGGGCAGCTCGCACGTACAATTCGCCTTTGCGCAGGCAAGGTCAAATGTTCAAGAAGTTTGACGGCATCTGTAGGTACCAAAGTATTTTTTTCACAGCTCTTGAAGATAATTGTTAAGTATAGTTTAAAATAGCTCCTGCTTTTCAGGTATTCTTTATACACAGTCGTTAGTTGAAGTAAGCTAAATAATGAAGTACAACCTACCTAATGAGTTTCCGGTGAGTATCCGGGCTTGTGTTCACAATGCCTAATTCGAATAACTCGCATACATGTGGCGATCGAGTGTATTATATCTGACCTACGATAACGTGTAGTTGTTTTGAATCTCGGCGACAAGATATATTTGGGGTTAGTGGTGGGGTGAGTCGATACTAGTTGTGAATAGCATACCTGGGCTGTTATTCGCTACGCGTTAATGCGGCTCACCCCGCCGGTCACCCGTTACGAAACTAGACCTCTACCTTCGCATAATTACTACGCATCGCGGTGTCAAGGTATAATTGTTGTTGAGCGTTGAGGTGAGCTTAAAACAAGTTACAAAATAGGGGGGCTCTGGTACGCCTTACCACTACAAGAGCGGGTCTCGTAAGCGGTACAGTGGGCCCGACTAACGGGACATTTTCGGCTATAGCGCACAACCAAGTTTTACTAATGCAATGTCATGATGGAATGTTGATATATCTTACTTGTCACGACGTCCCTAGAAATACCGTCTATGCAAATTAATACGTACACGCAAAAAGGCGAATAAGATATAGATCATATTCCACCCGCCAGAATGTAACCTCCTCCTTCTCGTTTCGTACCTACTAGTTACTACACTTCATATAAGTAGGCGCGTTGCACGGCACCTGTCAACTGTCATTTTTAGAAGGTGAAAGTTTCAGTTAATGTGTCCTAACGCTTGTTAGGAAAGTTATATACGCAATGCCCACTGATGGACTAAATTCTACTTCTAGTCACTAGAATAGAATTATTGAGATGAGTTGTGGTTAACCTAATTAACTGAATATTTCATGTATTCAGTCGATACAACAGTCATGGCATGTCATGGTTGTATCATTGCTGAATCCCTCAAAAAGTCTTAGTCTCACGACCCACTGAAATGTACAAGTGGGGCGCTTGTTCACCGGTTGAACGAGAACGATCTACAACTAACATCTGTAGCTATTCTAAAGCATTAAAAGGCTGATATCAGTAAATATTAATATTCGTCTCGTAATGAAGACCGGCACGCAATGGTTAGGTTATGTATCTGTTCAAAATGATTGAGGTCGGTATGATTCGGTGAATAGCGAGAGACACGTCATGAGGCCCGCGCGGTCCTCTCCTATCGAAATAATCGTTGTATCTAGGCCACTCCGGTGCGATGAACCGCTGATTTTCGGCGGAACGGCAACTAGCACGCGATAACAGCCCAGACAACGTCATCATTTAGGGTTTGTACAATATTAACACGTTCTAACTACGCGTTACGTCTATAGCACAGTTGAAAATATTCACATCCAACTCTGCAAAACATGGATTGAATATATACCTAGGCCAGTAGAAATAGAAATCAAAATAGCAAAGCATGATGTAGTTGTGGATTTTTGGCATGTTGTATGGACCAGTTACTATAAGGTAAACGTCCGAGTGCTCGACGCTGTAATATTTAGTATCTATATGGCATGCTGGGCACTCTATGTCAAAGTGACATGGCTTAAATTCGAATGAAGAAAAATCCGTTTAGTGCGAATGTAAACCATATTGCTTAGACATAAAGTACCCATGCCATATACTATAGTGCAGCGTCGAGCAATCGGACGTTTACCTTAGTGTGGACTGAAATTTTCAATTTCGAAAAAGTTGTTCTCAGTGACGCGAAAAACTGTGTCATTTTGGTTTTTTTTTTCGTTTTGGTCTAATCGTCATAAACTATGCATTTTTGACATACAACATATCACAGAGAGCGAAACTATGGTGCCGGTAACGTCATTATGACGCAAAGTCGCATATAGGATGTTTTTTTAAACATTATTGCAACACCTAAATGATTCTTAGTAATATAATAGGTAATAATGTAATAAAAAAATGTTTGGTATTTATACAAAAAAGAATGTAGGTAAATATAAAAAAAAACGATACGATTGTTTTTTATTGGGTAGGCAAGTAATTCTAACAAAAAATATTTTTCCTCAATAAATGAAACAACACAACAAATGTTTCGTGTGTACGAAGTATGCAGAAGCAGAACGCTTAACGTTTAAACATAATATTCGCATCTTCTTTCTTATTGACATATTACATTTCACACGTAATGTACGTGGCAATATAATTCTCGAACCTCTCGCCACTTATAAAAATTAGCCTTGCACTGGTCATAATCCCAACCGCACCTGCAGCAAATATTGTTGAATTATGGTCAACCTTTCTTCATCTAAATCAATTTCTTTTGATGGCAATGACTTTAAAAACTGTTCTTTGCGTAAAGAGGTTAAGTAACAGGTAACAGTAATAAGTTGTTAATTTATTAGGTAAAAACACTCTGTACCTATGTAGCCTGACGTCATACGTCTGTCATCGGCACCATAGTTTCGCTCCCTGTGTATCACATTTTTAAAGTTGATTAAATTTGCAACCTATTGAGCCAAACCACACCACCACAGGTCTGTAAACCCTATAGGGACCAAGCGATGGCCCTTCGAAGATGGTCTATTGTTCCCGAAAATTAATAACTTTAAATTATAAGTTTCGCTCCACCCAAAAAAAATGGAATAATCACTCGTCATCTCCACTTATATAATAAATCCCTGAGTTAAAAAAAGGATCAGCCAGTACCTATCAAACTAAGTATCCTGTCAACGATTGATCTCAGCTTCCGATGAACGGAAAAACATTAAACATTTTTCATAATGTACCTACTTACATTATTATTCTAGCTTCCGCTTAGGATAGTTTTTATCCGATTGCGACAATTACCTAATTAGTTTTCGTAAAATATTTGACAGCTTTAAATGTTTAGGGTTCCGTACTCAAAGAGTAAAACGGGACCCTATTACTAAGACTCCGCTGTCCATCTGTCTCTATGTCTTTCCGACTGTCTGTCTGTCCGTCTGACACCAGGCTGTATCTCAAGAACCGTGATAGTTAGACAGTTGAAATTTTCACAGATGATGTATTTCGGTTGCCGCTATAACACCAAATACTCAAAAACAGAATAAATAATAAATAACTAACCCTTCGTGCGCGAGTCCGACTAGCACTTGAACGGTTTTTCTTTTATTTTTCTTAAAGTAGGTATATCGCCGCCACATCTTTCAGCTATCAGAAACGTCAAAATGTCCGAATTGGTTTGCCTTTTACCAATAATTTAGATCCCGTCTATCCCGCATACCAAATTATAGAGCATAAAATTCAATCGATTCTGATATGAGAACTTATATGCGCAAACAGGTTTTTTTTCAGTCATGCATTTATCCTCAAAAATATAGCGTAATAGGTATATTCGCACACCTTCACTTTCATAATTTCATTCGAATTTAAAGTCATGTATCACGGTCTCGCTTTATCTATTCAATAGTTATTTATGCTACAATGCTGAAAGTAGGTAGGTGATTTCCGACGAATGTATAATTAATAATTCGACCCGATTTGGAAATCATCTTCTCAATACATTTACTCGTAACTAGTTCGTAACGTGCTTAGGTACGTCGCTTTTAGGCTCATAATCCTTGTTATTAAACACGCGTATAACAATACGGCACTCATGTTTTATGGATATACCCTGATTTAGACACGTTGGCACCTTGCAGCAAGGTGTATTTATGTAGACGGTGTTCTTAAATTAACCGGATTGTCCAGTTTTTTTTTAATTTTTCGGTACCTACCTATGACTAAACAAATTAAAACCATTTCGAAAATTAATTGATTATTTCTTCTTCGATATGATATATTTAGAAACGTATCATTTAGTCTACCTACCACAACCCTGGACGTGCCCCCTGGGTGTAGGGTTAGGTACCAGATTCAAAAGTACCTACTGACAAAATTCTTGATTTTCGGCCAAAATTCCTGACACGAGCTTGGCGCAGACAAGATAGTTACGATTATTTCATTATCATCATATCAGCCGAAAGATGTCCACTGCTGGACAAGGGCCTCCCCCAAAGAGTGCCACAATGGCCGGTCCTGTGCCACCCGCATCCAGCGGACTCCCGCAACATTTACCAGGTCATCAGTCCACCTTGTGCCAGCCTACCCACGCCGCGCCTTCTGGTACGTGGTCGCCACTCGAGAACCTTTCCGCCCCAACGGCCATCGGTTTTACGTGCAATGTGTTACGATTATTTATAAGTTACAATTTATGAAACTCCAAAGTACCTACTAGTGGCTTTACCTTTTTTGTTATTGTGATTAAAAATAAAAGTTTACAGTGTATAAAATTTGATTGTTTCATTTATTTGCCGAAAATTCCTGACATTTCCGTTTCCCGGCCGTATTCCTGACATATGTCTAAAATTCCTGACATCCTGGTCACCCTACCTGGGTGGTACTAAAGAGTGACAAACTCAAAGGCCAAACCAATTAATGTATGCCATACGATTAAATAAATTTAGTAAAATTACTTATTTTTAATATCATTTTACGTAAATTTGTATTGAATACGAAAATATTTATTTTATTTTGCATTGGCTGTTTAGATATTTAATCTAGGTAAGTCTCGCTTTAACACCTGGGCGCCAAGGCCAACGCGCACTGCGTGAACTTCATCACGAAATAAAATAGTTAAGTACGCGCTATTAAAGGTAATTGCATAAATATTTGTATACTAGCTGTTTCCCGCGACTTCGTCCGCGTAGAACATGTTATCGTCTAAGTGTTTGCTTAAAGGAATGAATTAAAAAACACATTGAAATTAATTTTGTAGTAAACAGTCTAAAACCGAAGTTACAAATCTCTTACTTTCAAAATATCTTGCTCTCTTTAAAAACTTAGAACCCCCTTTGAACCCTCATACCATAGTAAACAGTCTGAAAATGTCTTGCTCTCTGTACAAACTTCGAATCCCCTTTTAACCTTCTTAGGCGATGAATTAAAAAAAAACGCTGAAAGAAGTTTCGTAGTCTTTTAGCAAACAGTCTAAAATCGAAGTTACATCTCTCATACTTTAAAATTTTCTTGCTCTCCATACAAACTTTGAACCCACTATAAACGGTTTTCGAGAAAAAAAATATAATAAAAAACTATAAGATTGTTTTATTGTAAGTAATAAGTCATTTTTCTACAAACTATCAAGTATTTAACTCAAAAAAAAGTGTTTCCCATACGACCCTTGTACCCTTTTTTAACCCCTGAAGGGGTGGAATTTTTCAAAACACTGGCAGGTCTTTTTATGTATTTTAATAAGTAATATTTCTACAAAATTTCAAGTTTCTATCTAAAAAAAAGTTTCCCCCATACAAATTCACCTCTTTGTGGAATTTTCTAAACCACTGAAAGTAATTTACCTATATTTGTATTCTAATAAATAATCTTTCTATACAATTTCAAGTCTCTAGCTAAAAAAAAAAGTTTCCTCTGTACAAATTTTTACCTTATTTTATCCCCCTTAGGGGTGGAATTTTACAAATCGCTGAAAGTACTTTACTCAACAAAGTTTTAAGACTAACTAAAAAAATTTTTCCTCCATACAAATGTTGCACCTGTTGGAATTTTCTAAAAGTCTGAAAATACTTTTTTGTATTTCAATAAGTAATCTGTTTACAAACTTTTAAGCTTCAATCTCAAAACAGAGTTTCCCTCATACACAATTTGCAACCCTTTTTAACCCCCTTAGGGCTAGAAATTTCCAAAACGCTGAAAGTTCTTTATTTGTATTCTAATAAGTAATCTTTCTACAAAGTTTTAAGTCCCTTGCTACAAAAATTAAGTTTCCCCCATACAATATTTTCACCACTTTTTAACCCCCTTAGGGGCAGAATTTTCCAAAATGCTGAAAGTGCTTTATTTGTATTCTAATAAGTAATCTTTCTACAAAGTTTTAAGTCTCTAGCTCAAAAAACAAAGTTTCCCTCATACAAACTTTGCACCCCTATTGAAACACTTTGAGGGTGGAATTTCCAAAAAATCCTTCTTATCCGTTGCTTTCGTTGTAAAAAGTAGTTATTTAAAAATTTTAACTCTCTAGCCCCAGTAGTTTTGGCTGTGCGTTGATGGGTGAGTGAGTGAGTGAGTGAGTGAATGAGTCAGTCAGGACATAGCTTTTATATTTATAGAAGATAGATTACTCTTTCCTGCACGGCTATCACAAGATGGCGCGCGAGTTCTCTCGATATTTCTCGCGCTATACGTCTCTTTCTAAGTTTTCTAATAAGTGAGAGACGGATAGTGCGAGAAAAATCGAGAGAGCTCGCGCGCCGTCTTGTGATAGCCGTGCTGGATCTTTCGCTTGTCTTCCAAATAGGGGTGTAGACTCAAAATGTATTATTACTTAAAAAGAAAGAAGGCAAAAAAATATGCCTAATGACGAAAATCCCATTCAAATATCTCAAAAAGTCATAGCGTGCCATTGCCATTAAAAAAAAACAAATTCGTTTTATTTATAATTGTTCGAATTTAATGACACATATGGAAATTACGCCTTAATACGACATTTGCGGTTATAAGTTCTCATATCAGAATCGTTTTTTTTTGGCATGTGTCTCTTGAAGGTCGTAGACGAGAATTAAATTATTAATAAGACGTGAAAGGCAAAACCATTCCGCCATTTTGACGTTTCTTACAGCTGACAGTTGTAGCAGCGTTTGATTTCAATAAAAATAAATGAAAAATTTAATAAGTCGTATATTTCGAAAAATTAATTAATTGTCTCAGTCGCATAAAAACTATCCTTAGTTACAGCTAGAATAATAATGTACCTATAAATAATGGTTCATATTTTTCCGTTCATGGGATGCTGAGAACATTCGTAACAGCATAAAGCTTAGTTTCAAACTAGCTGATTCTTTTTTAATTTAGAGATTTATTATAAGATTTATAAGTGGAGATAATGTTGATGTTGGTTATTATCAAAAATATTGACTCGTGGTGAAAAGAAAAGTGATATTTATTGACGCCACTGGAAATTTTTGGTGATGATATGTAAGTACCTTCAATAACCTAATGATATTTTTTTAACCGTTAGTTTTGATAATTACATCTTCGGCTCTCTTATCACGCTCACCTGCAGCTCGCGTGAACAATTCATGTCATAATCAACATAAGTACCTAGCTTACTTGTATCACAATGTACCTACATCCTACATTGTATTAAATATTACGTGCGGTGCGTGTATACAACGTTTTACAATGCATTTTATGCATTGTGCGAGGAAATACTAATAAAGAAGTAGTAGATTGTACAACAAGCGCATAAAACGAGCCATTTAACCCGAGATGTTTATATCCACCCGAGCCACCGGCGAGGGTGGATAGTTAAGTCGAGGGGTTAAATCGCTAATAAAAACAAATAATTCCAAAAACAACAAATAATTGCAAAAGTATTAAATTAAATAATAGCTCATTCTGTCACTTAACTTTTTAAAGTTTTTATGTTTAATTTTCGACACGTGATATTAGACTTAGGTATTTCATACTGCCAAGGCATTTAATGGATCAATACGTTTTAAAATAATTATTATTATTAATTGACTCCTATTTTATCTGGTTTTATTAATTTAGTCATTGAAAACACAAATGTAAAATTTATTAAAGCAAATCAAATCAAATGACAGGTTTATTCTACGAAGTTTTATTGTGTGTGTGCTGTTGCTGTTAGGCCCGATTACTTTGTGCACTAGAGCATAAAATTAGCATTTTGTGCAACTTTTCATTTCCCAAACTATGAAACTGTAAATATTTCAGGATTTATTTCAGGGCCATCGTGTAGAACCCTATAGGTTAGGTTAGGTTAGTTTATAAAAATCCTGAAATATTTAAGAGTTTCAGAAATATTAAGAGGTTGGGAAATGAAAAGATTTGAAATGAATTAGGTTGCCAAACGTTAGGTTGCTAAACATTAGTGAACCTAATGCCTCCACTACACGTCCGCAGATGCATCCGCGGACGTCGGCAAATGCATCCGCAGACAAATCTCCACCAAGCGACCACACGTCTGTTGATCGTTCAGTCTAATTCCTCCTGATGATCCGTACCACAAAAACCGACAACAAACGGATCGATGGCAGATGCGTCTGCGGACGTCAAATACCTACCACAGATGACCAAATTACCCCCTCTACTCGTCCGCGGATGCATCCGGACTGGAGATGATCTGCGGACGTGTAGTGGAGGCATAATACTAACGTCCGTTTTAATCACTCTCAAGCAGGTATGTATTTAACAGTTTTGCCGCTGTCGATGGTTCGACTATGCCATTTGGCAGCGCCAAAAAAGGCCCGTTCACCAACAAAACCAACTTTCACTTCATGGCCCGTGAAAAAATGTACCGACCTTTCTAACACGTTGGTCTTTGCAACAATTGTGACGCAACGCGCAGGCGGATTTCTAAATGACGAGACAGGACCGACAGACTGCGCAGGGCTCGGTTATTACATACCACAGCTTTTGGACATCATCAATGAGATTTAAGTTTACGTGCCTGTGGTTGGCATCGGCCCAATACTTGACGTTTTCAATCTTATTTCATTAGCAACAGGTGGGGCACATTATACCTAAATTCACTAAGTAATTAGTAAGTATAAATCCAATTCAAAGATCTGAATATTAGAAAATATGGAGTAGGTAGTCCCCGTTTCCGTCGAACTAAAATCATGAAATTCGGCAAGGAACAAGTTCTTACATTGTAAGTAAAGGAATAATTGCGCACACTGATTTTGTATATATATCTCATAAAATACTGTTTGAATGTAACCAGCGTAAAGCAGGGGCACCCAGACGCGGTAAACACACGATATCCCCAAATTAAGTTTAATTAGCTACCTTAGCTACAAACCATGCGACAGTACGTGGGTACTGTACTGAACCCGCGTGCGCAAGTCCGACTCGCTCTTGGTCAGTTTTATTTTATTTTGGTTAGGCACAGACCCGGACCTAAGGCAATTCTCAAAAATCCTCCACTATTTTTAGAAACCCGTTTGGTGAGTCCAGCGCGGTGTGGGCTCAAAAAGCATTTGGAGGTGAATCTTGTGAGAAGAGACGGGCATGCGGCTTTTCTAGAGCAGGCAACATAGGATGGGGAGACGCCGAATTCTCGCGAGTTAGTATTCACTGTGGTCTGTTTGTAACACGTAGCTCCGCACCAACGCAGACAGATATACGAGTATATATATACCATAAAAAAACATTCCATGTAAAAAATAGGCCAAGTCTCGAAACTCTTCCACAGTAAAAACTGGTGAGAAATTTGGTAGAGCCAAGTCAGGCATTCTTATTAATCTTTATTTGCTTGCTAAATAAAATTCTGCAACTTGGGAATCACACAACTTTACTGCATTTACAAATATTTGCATACCTGGTGCCTATGCCTACGCCTATACAGTGGTGTGTCTTATGCGTGGCGGTTGAAGTCGCGAGGGTAAAAGTAGAATGCGTCAAGCGAACCTTTGGCCATCTCTGTAAGAGACGCGTGGTAGGGCAATCGTTGGGGGCTTAGAGGGTAGTCTGTCAAGCGACTCGTGACCACAGCATTTTTATCAAATTCTTTATATGGCACCAATTTTACCTATGAAATAAACTGTCAGTTATAAGTACTTACCTATTACGCAGCCATACAATTCGTGTTAACCAGCATGCGGTTTTTAGGGTTCCGTAGCAAAAAGGTAAAAAAGGAACCCTTATACCGACTCTGTCCGTCTGTTTGTCTGTGACAATCAAAACGTTAATTATCTCAGGAACTACTTAAGATTCCTAACTCCTAACCTAAGTCCTTAATAAGAAAAGAATTATCGAAATCGGTAAGCGTGATAAAAAAATATCGCTGATAAACAAACATACTACTCGTAGGTTGCAAGTTATTAATGCCAAAATGCAGATGGCGCTGTACAACGGTAACTTCTACAGCTTCTACTATGAGGAGATAAGATTGTTCAAGAATTAATGAGGTCGTGACGTGACGGGTATGGTCTATGAACGTTTGCACGGAACCCTCGGTGCGCAAGTCAGACTCTCACTTGCCCGGTTTATTTTAATTTGCCACCATTTTCCAGGGACACGACTCGCTTGACAGACTCTAGGCCTTCTGTCCGGGAGCACACACAGTCACACACCCGTCCAGTCCCCCTTTCCATCGCGGGGAATGCTTTGACGCACCAAAGCATTCCCCCTAAAAGAAAAAAAGTGTTAATCGAGCTGCGTCAAAATCGCAAAAGTAAGTTAGCTTAGCTTCAGTGTGAGCGAATCTTAATTTAAACGTGGTAGGTACCTAATAAGGAAAACCGAAATGTTTCTTTGTAAAAGTATATTTGTCAAGAGAAAATTCATAACAACAACAAACCATAGTAATGTAAACACGGATATAAAGAGTTAGGAATATAAAGCTGCTGGAAGCACAGTTAACTGGAAGTGCTTCCGTAACATTCCCTCTTCTTTTTCAATCCGAACTCTTCACCGAGTTTCACCAATTTTGGTTTGTATGTAAACCGGTTTGGTAAAGATGTCGGCAAGTTGTTGTGCTGTCGGTACTTGCTAAATAGTTATGTCCTTTTCCGAAACACATTGTCTCAAATAGAAGTGTTTTAACTTTATGTGCTTAGTTTTTCGGTGTTGCTCATAAAGAGGGTTGTATGCCAGTTTAATTGCAGACTCATTGTCGATTCGCAAGATAGGTACCTACATCAAGGTTGGTTTTTAGGTCTTGAAACAATCTCCTTAACCAAACAATCTCACGACATGCCTCACTGGCCGCTACTACCTCCGCTTCAGTGGATGATAGTGAAACCATGGATTACTTTGAACTGCGCCAGGATATTGCCGAGCCAGCATACAAACCTGCCTGCGGCCTGAAAGTACTTTATTGGTACTCTAATGACTAATCTTTCTACAAAGTTTTAAGTCTCTATTTAAAAAAGAAATTGTTTCCCCCATACAAACATTGCACCCCTATTTTACCCCCTTAGGGGAAAAATTTTCTAAAAGACTGAAAGCACTTTATTTGTATTCTAATGACTAATCTTTCTACAAAGTTTAAGTCTCTATTTAAAAAAAGATTGTTTTTCCCATACAAACATTGCACCCTATTTTACCCCCTTAGGGGTGAAATCTTCCATAACGCTGAAAGTTCTTTTTGTTTTGTATTCTAATAACTAATCTTACACTCATACAAATTTTGTACCCCTACTTTACCCCCTTAGGGATAGAATTTTCTGAAACGCTGAAATTCTTTTATTTGTATTTCAATGACTAATCTTTCTACAAAGTTTTAAGTCTCTAATAAAAAAAAAATCCCCCATACAAACTTTGCACCTCTATTTTATCCCCTTAGGTGTGGAATTTTCCAAAACCCTTCAATTTATTTTCTTGTATTGTAATAAGGAGTCTATCCATACACAAGGTTTCAAGTCTCTCACTTAAAATTGTACTCCATCCCCATACAAACTTTCAACCGCCTTTTTACCCCCTTGAGGGTGGAATTTTCAAAAATCGCTTTTTAATGGGTACTTACGTTATATAAACTACTTATTGTGAAAAAATCAGCTTTCTAGGTTCAATGGTTTGGGCTGGGCGTACTTTGTGGAGTACATTGCAGTAAAAGCTTTATCTTGTATCTCCATGTGTGCCAGTTAGTAGGACCGCCGAGTCGACCGATCTCGATTTTTACGCCTGTCGTTTGCATAATTATTAGAGTCTTTACGAATAAACAATCAATAATATTGCTCTGCTACCATAATAAGGAAAACCGAAATGTTTCTTTGTAAATTCAGAACAACAGCAAACCATAGCAAAGTAAACACGGATAAATATAAAGAGTTAGGAATATAAAGCTGCTGGAAGCACAGTTAACTGCAAGTGCTTCCGTAACAGTAACTACCTACACGCTCATTTGGCATGATCATTTATTTGATTCGGGGTTTTGTTTATTTTTCTGATTTCAAATTAGATTGATTCTGGTATTTTTTAAATATATGAACTTCGGTATGTAGTAGTAGTAACGGCAATGCCGTTACGGCATGTTCTTGGTTTAATATTTATTTACACACAACCTTCATTCCGCAAGTTGCAAACATCGAGAAGTACCTATTCATCTGAGCGAAAGACGTTTTTATTAACTTTCAATGGTTCATAGGGAAAAATTCAATTTGGCTACGACAAGAATACCAATATTAACAATTTTAATTAGGTGCGTGCACCATACGCGATAACCTCCTGCCGTTTTTTTCTGCTAAATTTGCTTCTTTTTCATAAAACTTCGAGCATTATCGGACTTCTTATCGCTTTTAATGTGGCATGGCCTGTGCCTGTACACGTTATTCGATCATGTACACATGAATTAGGTGTCGCATTAAATTTACTGTGATATTTACGTTAGAACTGAAAATTACTGATTCAATTTATTACATTTAGTGCGTGTTTTTAGGGGATTCTGTGAATTCTGTCAAACAAATACTTTACTTTCGGATACCAGCTCCATATTTTAGTATGTTGCCCTGAATTCCAAAACTGCCGGGAGACAAGCTCTAAGGAGTCTGTCTCCCCTGTAATGACGTCATCAAAAACGCCGCGGCCACGTTTGGAAAAGTTTAAATTACACCCAAACCAGGGAACGTACATACACATGTGGGGTACCAAATGAAAGCTGAATAAATTAGCAAAGGTTCATTGATACATTATCTCCACTTATAATAAATCTCTAAATTAAAAAAAGAATCAGCCAGTTTGAAACTAAGCTTTCTGTGGTACGAATGTTCTCAGCATCCCATGGACGGAAAAATATGAAACATTTTATATAGGTACATTATTATTCCAGCTGCAACTTAGGATAGTTTTTATCCGACTGCGACAATTAATTTATTTTCCGTAATATACGACTTCATTTAATTTTTCATTTATTATTCTTAAAGTATATCGCCGCCACATCTGTCAGCTAAAAGAAACGTCAAAATCACAGACTAATAAGAAATACTACGGACAAAATGGCGGAATTTGTTTGCCTTTCTTTCGCCTATTAATAATTTTAATCCCGTCTACGATATACATTGACGAGACACATAGGTACCAAAAGCAAATATAAAATTAATCGATTTTGATATGCGAACTTATATGCGCAAATGTCGAATTAAGGCGTAATTTCTACAAATGTAACAACAAATTCGAACAATATAAACTTGGTTTTTTTGAATGGCACGCGCGCGCGCTCTTTGCGTATTCAGCCAAACCACGAAAACTGAAACTCGAAGTTCGTATATCTGCATTCCTGTCATTTGTTAGTGCGATAGAGATAGAGATACCCGAAAATTTTCGAATTCCGAAGTTCGAGGTTTAAAAGAAAATACGGATGTCGGATAGATCTAAATTAATATTTTATGTGTGAATATGGTTAAAATTATTTGGAAATACTATTGTTGTTATTGTTTTAGTATATTTGACTAGCTTTAAGTTTAATATTGTACGTCCGAAATGGGCAAGCTGTTGGACTTTATTTTACCCAAAACAACTAAATGTACACAGTTCTGACAATAAAGAAATCTTATTTTATCTTATCTTATCGAAAATAGGGATGTAGACACTAAACAAAATAATCATAATGTTGTATTATCTCGAAAAAAAACAACGCAAGAGGCTAATATACTATACTCGTATAGGTAATCACTAAGTTATAAGTGTATAAAGTTTGAAGAGGGGGTTTGTTGCGTCTCTTTTCCGCAAAACGCACCTATATAATGAAACGATTGTTTTTTACTATGACGCTCGAGGATCGTGACGTCACGGTCCCTGATCGTTTTCTCACTCTAACAAGCGACATTAAAACGTTTGTAGCTTCGTAATTTTTTGAGATATTTGAATGAGTTTTTCGTTTCTTCTTTCTTTTGAAGTGAGTCTACAGCTACACCTCTATTTGGAAGATAAGCGGAAAGAACCCATACTATCCATACTAATAATCCATACTTCCATATTAATATTATAAATGCGAAAGTGTGTCTGTCTGTCTGTTACCTCTTCACGCCTAAACCGCTGAACCGATTTAGATGAAATTTAATATACAGATAGTTTGAGCTCCGGGGAAGGACAAAGGGTAGTTTTTATATCTGAGGGGCTGAAATTGGGGGTGGAAATTTGTATGGAGCTACTTAAACCGCTGCACCGATTTAGATGAAATTTGGTATATAAATAGTTTGAGTCCCGGGGAAGGACATATAATAGGTTTTATCCCGGAAATCATCCCCTAAGGGGGTGAAAAGGGGGGGGGGGGGGGTGAAAATTTGGATGTAATCTATTTTGATGAAATTTGGTGTAGATATAGGTTAAGTCCTGGGAAAGGACATAGGATAGTTTTTACCCCAGAAATCATCCCCTAATGGGGTGAAATTAGGGGTGAAAATTCGGATGGAACCCATTTTAATACAATTTGGTATAGAGATAGCTTGAGTCCTGGGAAAGGACATAGAATAGTTTTAATTCCGGAAATCACTCCCTAAGGGGGTGAAAAGGCGGGTGAAAATTTGGATGAATCCCGTTTAGATGAAATTTGGTATAAAGGTCGTTTGGTTCCCGAAGAATGATATTAGATAGTTTTTATCCCGAAAATCATTCCCTAAGGGTATGAAATAGGGGGTGAAAGTTTGGATAAAATCTATGTACCTAGATGAAATTTGCTATAGAGATAATTTGAGACCCTTCGAAGGATATAGAATAGTTTTTGCCTCGGAAATCATCCCTTAAGATGGTAAGTAGAAGTTTGTTTGCATTATATTTTCTAAGTATAAGTTCTACGCGGACGAAGTCGCGGGCAACAGCTAGTATTCAATATATACGCTAGTTTAAATAATAACCAGTAGCAAAAGTATAAAAATATTCAAAGAAAAATCTAAGGACTTTCAGACTTAACTAGAAAAGATGCACGATAATAATGTATGACACAAATGATATATATATATATATATATATAGCCTACTAGTTTCTGCCCACTACTCCGTGTGCGTGGAAGTCGCATATATCGTAGCTCCATACAAATTTTCCCATTTCACCTCCTTAGGGGATGATTTACGGGATAAAAACTATCCTATGTCCTTCCCCTAGACTCAAACTATCTCTATACCAAATTTCATCTAAATTGGTTCTGCGGTTTAAGCTGAAGAGGTAACAGACTGACATACAGACACACTTTCGCATTTATAATGTTAGTATGGATTGGATTAAATAAATGGCGAACATGAATTCTTCATGTGTGTCATTCGCCTGACCTAGTGCAGTGTTGAGTGGCGGCGATATCTTTTCCAAGTAAGAGGGTTAATGGATAGTCAATAGTAGAGAAGTGCTAAATAATTCAGCGAGTAGTTGGCATGCTGACGTAGACCTACACTTGAATTTGACGACCGCTTTAGCCTAGTTGGTAGTGACCCTGCCTACGAAGCAAGAGGTCCTGGGTTCGAATCCCGGTAAGGGCATTTATTTGTGTGATGAGCTCGAATATTTGTTCCTGAGTCATGGATGTTTTCTATGTATTTAAGTATTTATTTCTCTATATAAGTATCCATATCGTCGTCTAGTACCCATAGTACAAGCTTTGCTTAGTTTCGGACTAGGTTGATTTGTGTAAGATTGTCCGCAAATATTAATTAATATTATTAATTCGCTAACTGCCGTATTTTATGAGACAAATGGCGCTGTCAGCGACTTTGCGATCGCTTCTGTACATCAAGCTCAATGTGATCCAGAATTTGTACGTTGATTTAAGTAGACTCATTTTATTAACCCCTGACACAAACGAGGGGGAGACTCGTTAATAAAAAAAAGGTCGGGCAGAGGGGCGACGAGCGGCAGTTCGTTCATACATTCGAGCGACATGTCGCTGCCCGCTGGCGTCCAGACCGCAGCCTTATATGCTTAACATGGCTCTCTGTGTGTTTATCTGTGGTATCGTAGCTCCCAAAAAGATGAACCTATTAGAGCTTGGCTTTTTTTTATCTAATGTTTTGTCTATCTGGATGGTTTTTATTACCGCTCGGCCACGACTTTGGTCTTAAGCGACCTGCGATCAGCGTTTTATCTGTTCATTGCGCGTGATCCCAACTAACCACAGTGCGTTGCGCGTCTCGACCGCGCAATGAACGGATAAAACGCTGGTCGCAGGTCGCTTAAGACCAAAGTCGTGGGCGAGCGGTAACACATGTTTGTTGTGTATGGGGTGTTTTATTTAGATTTAACTCCAAAACTCACACCATTCAAAAAACAATTTTAATTGTAGGCAAGTCTTAAACTTTACTGAGGCGTTTCGCTATTCGTGAAAATCTCGAAAATTTTCAGCCTTGTTTCGATGTGGTTCTCGCTGTTGCCCATATGTTGCTCGCAAAACAATAAATATAGACATCGGGATCGGGACCAACTGCAAACGGGACCAGTCGCGAACGGGACGAGGTGCGTTTCCGGGACGAATTGCGAACGGGTCGATTTGCGTACGGGATCAGTCGCAAACGGGACGAGGTGCGTTTCCGGGACGAATTGCGAACGGGACGATTTGCGTACGGGATCAGTCGCGAACGGGACGAGGTGCGTTTCCGGGACGAATTGCGAACGGGACGATTTGCGTACGGGATCAGTCGCGAACGGGACGAGGTGCGTTTCCGGGACGAATTGCGAACGGGACGATTTGCGTACGGGATCAGTCGCAAACGGGACGAGGTGCGTTTGCGGGACGAATTGCGAACGGGACGATTTGCGTACGGGATCAGTCGCAAACGGGACGAGGTGCGTTTGCGGGACGAACTGCGAACGGAACGAATTGCGAACGGGACGAAATGCGAACGGGACGAATTTCAATCGGGACGAATTGCGAACGGGACCAGTCGCGAATGGGACGAGGTGCGTTTGCGGGACGAATTGCGAACAGGATGAATTGCGAACGGGATGAAATGCGAACGGGACGAATTGCTGAACGGGACGAATTGCGAACGGGACCATATGCGACAAAAGGGGGCTTGGCCACATGTCTGCGGCGCCGCCGCCGCAAAGTTTTGCGCAGAAAGCCGCGTTTACCTATTACCGAGAACCACCGCACCGCAGACATGTGGCCGAGCCCAAACAGCTACTTTCAAACATAGAAATTGCATAAATATCCCATTAAAGTGAATACAGCGTACAGTCAAGGAATTTGATACCATCTTACAATGATGTAATATAAAATATAGGTAGATATGTTATAAGCGCTCCAAAAGTGGCACACTAAAACCTGGCTAACTGACACGGTTTGCCATAGTTTCGCGTTGTCAATGGAAACGAATGCGGTCAGAATTTGGTGGCCATTTTTAAACACGGAATTTTGTATAGACCTTACCTCTTTTTATATTACATCATTGCCATCTTAAGTCTAAATTGAGACACGTGCTGAAGAGTTTTGTGCAATTTTGTTTGTATAGGTATGTGTGCGTGAGCGTATGCTAAACTTATTTGGTTTGTTTTAAAACAGGCTAGTGAAGTGGTTCGTCATGCTCCGTCTATCTTTTTTTCTTGGCCTGAGGGTTTACGTTAGGTTAGATCGGAAAAGAAGTAGTTTAGCTAAGGTAAATAAAACGCAATTTGCACATAAAATTTATACCGCTTGATCGTTATACAATATATCAAATAAGAATTATACCCTATAATAGTTATAAGAAATAAGCGTTATACCGAATGATAGTTATACTAAATAAAAATATATATTTTGATAATATACCAAACGTTTATTATATACAATGAATGATTCTACACTTTGAAATTATATCAAAAATGGTTATATCTAATGAAATTATATTATTTGTTTTTATACCGATTATTACACACCCGCCATTGCCATTCAAAAAAACAAATTCGTGTTAATTATATTGTTCAAATTTGTTGATACATTTATTGAAATTACGCCATAATACGACATTTGCGCATACAAGTTCTTATATCAGAATCGAATATTTTTTATGGTTTATATTTTAGCATTTGTCTCGTAAAGGTCTATCGTAGACGGGATTTAAATTATTAATAAGTGACAGGCAAAGCAATTCCGCCATTTTTGACGTTTCTTATAGCTGACAGTTGGAGCAGCGTTTGATCTCAATAAAAATAAATGTTAATTAAATGAAGTCGTATATTTCGGAAAATTAATTAATTGTCGCAGTCGGATAAAAACTATCCTAAGTTACAGCTAGAATAATAATGTACCTACAAAAAATGTTTCATATTTTTCCGTTCACGGGATGCTGAGAACATTCGTGACAACCCAAAGCTTAGTTTCAAACTGGCTGATTCTAGAGATTTATTATAAGTGGATATAATTTTTAATATATTTAGTATTTAGCACCATTACTTTCAGACACAGCTTGGAGTCGGGCCGGCATCGATTGTACCATCCGACTACAAATGTCATTACGATTCCCATACTTCGTAACAATGTTCCTGCAAGGCTTGTTTCGTTCTTTCTTGCCCATTTTCCCACATTTGCACTATGATGCCCCATATATTTTCGATTGGGTTTAAATCGGGAGATTTACTGGGCCAAGGATTTTCAATTACTAAGACGTAGTATTTGAAAATACTTAGTATGTCGGGATGTTGGCCAAACTAATTTTTGGTGACCCTTGTCTTATGAGCTGGACAATTATCGTGAACAAAGTGAATGTTCGGAACTTCTTCCTGCGGATAAACGCATCGCACAGTAGGAACCATGATTGTATCCATTGTCTCTACATAATCTATAGCATTAGCTCGCGAAGGCCACTGGGCAAGCTCGCTGACCCCCGCAGAAGATATCCACCCCCATATATTTACACTTATACGGCCTGACGCTCGGTTCGGACGGGACAACATGTTCTTCTGCATACCGCTTCTTGACATATCTCCATAAACTCAACCGTCCGTCTTGGGAAGAACGAAAGGTTTTGTCATCCGTGAATATCACAGTGCTGCAGTCAAAATGTTGGTATCTGCGTGCAAAATTAGCTCTTGAAGTTTTGTTTGCTTCAGTCAATGCTACTTTTTTCGCGTGTCGCCTCCTGTTGTGAATACCGATATCGTGAAGATAATTTCGAACTGGGGGCCGATTTTTGACTTTCGAGCGATCGAAAATTAAATAAAAGTATATACGATTTTAGTGTCACAATTGCAGGCACTAACTTTATACCGATAGAATTGAATACCAGTGGTCAATACCACTCGCTTTTCAATTTTCTATCGCTATTTCAAAAGAGCATTTCGTAATTTTTGTCAGTTTTCGAGTGAAAGATTCGAGCGCTCGAAAGTCAAAAATCGGTCCCCAGCGCGTAAGCAAACGTCAAACCGATCAGCACAATATCTAGTTTGCGTGAAAGGATGTTCTTTATAACGTTGCCGAATCACAATAATTTGTTCAGCCGTCAACCACTTTGAAGCGTGGTTAAAACGGCGGCGGTCTTCTGTATTCGTATCGAACGTTCCATAGTCTTACAGTTGTTCGGGATATACAGGGTGGAATTTCATAAAGTGTACATAATAAAATGAGAGAAATTTCAGCCAATTTTATCGGTAAAACTGTGTAAAAAAAATTACTAGGCATTATTTTTTTTTACAGATTTTTTAACATTTTATAAAAACTCGGGTAGTACACCTAATTCAGACGGTATAACTTTTGATCCAATGGTGCTAAAATGGAAATAAAAAATGCAGATTATTACCAAGGGACAGGTTAATAATTATTAATAACAATTAAAAACCAACCAGAAGAAAAAATCCGTAAGAAGTTGTATTGTTTTTGAAATATGGCTACCAAAATTACGATTTTTCAAAGAAAAACCCAATTTCCTAAAGAAAACGCAGATTTACTTACCGTTTTTAGGGTTCCGTAGCCAAATGGCAAAAAAAGGAACCCTTATAGATTCGTCATGAATTCTGTGAACCGCATTAAGATTTACACACAAAATCGAAAAAAAACAGTAAGTTTTGGGGGTCCCCATACTCAGAACTGAAACTTAAAAAAAAAATCATCAAACCCATACGTGTGGGGTATCTATGAATAGGTCTTCAAAAATTATATTGAGGTTTGTACTATAATTTTTTTCTAAACTGAATAGTTTGCGCGAGAGACACTTCCAAAGTGGTAAAATGTGTGTGTCCCCCCCCCTGTAGGTAACTTCTAAAATAAGTGAATAATAAAACTAAAAAATATATATGATGTACATTACCATGCAAACTTCCACCGATTATTGGTTTGAACGAGATCTAGTTAGTAGTTTTTTTTTAATACGTCATAAATCGTAAACCGCAATTTATTTTACGGAACCCTTCATTTGCGAGTCCGACTCGGACTTCGCCGCTTTTTTTTTGCTTAGTATTAATCCTCACGTAAAGTCAATTCTAAAACCGTTTTCAAATTGTTTCGGACTTTGAAAAATACCACGCAAATCGGTGCGTAAATCTAACCATAATTTTATCAGTTTTTATTTTCATTTTAGCACCATTGGATCAAAAGTTATACTGTCTGAATCAGGTGTAAGTACCTACTACCCGAGTTTATACTAAAATGTTAAAAATTCTGTTAAAAAAAAGCGGCCAAGTGCGAGTCGGACTCGCACATGAAGGGTTCCGTTAAATAAATTGCAGTTTACGATTTATGACGTATTAAAAAAAACTACTTACCAGATCTCGTTCAAACCAACTTTCGGTGGAAGTTTGCATGGTACATCATATATTTTTTTGAGTTATATCATTCTCTTATTTTAGAAGTTACAAGGGGGGACACACACATTTTACCACTTTGGAAGTGTCTCTCGCGCAAACTATTCAGTTTAGAAAAAAATGATCTTAACCTTAATATCATTTTTGAAGACCTATCCAATGATACCCCACACGTATGGGTTCGATGAAAAAAAAATTTTTGAGTTTCAGTTTTGTGTATGGGGACCCCTAAAAATTAATGTTTTTTTTCGATTTTTGTGTAAAAATCTTAATGCGGTTCACAAAATACATCTACATAGGTACCAAGTTTCAACAGTATATTAGCTCTTATGGTTTCGGAAAAAAATAGCTGTGACATACGGACGGACAGACAGACGGACATGACGAATCTATAAGGGTTCCGTTTTTTGCCATTTGGCTACGGAACCCTAAAACATTACTAGAAAAAAAATTAAACAGTTTTACGGATAAAATTGGCTGAAATTTCTCTACTTTTATTATGTAGGTACCTACACTTTATGAAATTCCACCCTGTATTTAATGACTGAGCTATATCGTGAATGTGCTCATGCAATGTAATTATTTGGCATCTTTTTTTGTTTAGTTTACAACTTTACACAATGCATTTTCAAAATTTTACACATTTTAGTTTGTCATTAAAATTTGACCTATGTGTCGTCACCAATTTGGCGTCGGCGAAGAATTATTTATTCTATTTAAAATACGAAACTATACAAATAGGTTTTTATTCAGAGAAGACATATCGAGAACGTGAAATTAATCTAGTGTTGCATACCTAAGGTTAAAGTTTGCATACCTTATAACTTTCACCCGAACATGTGTAATTTTAATTAGGTACGCAAAACACTTTCGCTTGCTGAAGCGAATATTAAACCTTAAGATATGTCCATCTTTCAAGCGAAAAGGTACGCGAATCAAATTCCTTGACTGTACAATGTAGTAGGGCAGATTCACGTGATAATGTGGACACGCTGGACAAGAGCAACAATTTTTTTCAGGAGCTTTAAGTTTTTGATAGGAACCAACTCCTCCATCGGCCATCTTTATTTTATGGCGGTCATTTTGAATTATATGTATATTATTAATATCTCGGGCTCTAAATCACTGAGAATCACAAACTTGGGTGTCTAAATATACTTACATATTTATTTGAGGTCTGGGAATTCAACTTGATATTTTTTTGTGTTTTTGAGGGGCGATACGGAACCCGTTACTATAAGCCTCCGCTGTGGGTCCGTCTGTCTGCGTGCCAGGAAAAGTTAAAAAAGTGATTTAGAATCCGAGATATTAATAATATAATTACCTATAATTATATAAATACCTATAATTTAAAATGACCGCCATAAAAAAAGATGGCCGACGGAGGAGTTGGTTCCTATCAAAAACTTAAATATGTACAGTCAAGTGCAATGTAGGTGTGCCTACACCTAACTTGTAAATGAAAAAAACGGGTGCTTTTGTCCGGCATATCCACATTTACGACAATTTGTTCCGGCACTAATGCACTTAAGAGCAGTGGTATCGGGAGCCTGATTCGAGTTTCAAATCATAGGGATATCCCAATTTTTCAAATCAGACTGAAAGTGAATTGAGAGAAAAGCGATATCCTAGAGCCGTTCTCTTAGCTGCCAACAGCTGCTGCATGTGTGTTAAAGTTGGCTCTAGCTAGATTCAAGTTATCCAAATCAATTAGGTAGGTAGGTATTGTCTATTAAAATGCATTTTTACACCCTATTATAATTTACTCCAGGAAGTGTGGCACTAGTCACGATACTTACTATTGTAAACGGAAATGCATAGGATACCTACAGCCTTCCCCGAAACCACGCAGCCGGCTACCTGTGCTGTTGATTTGTGGCCAATGGTGCAGTAGACTGCATGGAGGTACCTATGTACCTATTAATTATATTGTAATTTATCTAGTAGCGATTAGAATGGGATTGAAGGTGACAGTTTTGGCATACGCTTACGTCAAAGTGCATAGGAAATGACAGCTATTACATTCCCAAACTAATCGCGGTCGAATTTTAAATGTATATAATGTCAGGTTGTCACGTAAGAGGGTCCGAGTAAAAATGTTGTGAACTTTTATGCTTAGGACTGTCTGTATAACAATAAATCCCTCATTTTCGTCGATTACGATTTTTGACCTCCCCCATTGTCATCCTGTTAATTCCTTGAATGGACCCTCCCCGCCTAATAAAATGACTACCAATGGTGAAGCCCTTCCCCCTTTTGAAATGACGGACATATAAAGATAACCTAATAGGTACTTTAAAATTTTCGTGGCGTTATGGCCTGAATTACACTGGCGGCTTGCGGTGTCGGTCAATAGCAAAATTGACAGCAATTGTCGAATTTACTATAGATTGCCACCGCAGACCGTGCCAGTCTGTGAGAGGCTATAGGTAATAGGACAGGTACTACCTATAACGACTTTTTTCCGAAAAATGATTTCCTGTTACGCTTACAGGTATTCTATATTTTCTATCTAGTTTTTTACCGTATGTTGTACCTGAGTAGTGAGTAAGTACCCGGAACACTGAGTTTAATAAAAAAAATTCGCTCGCTAGAATTATTTAATTCCAATATACCTATTTTGCATTTTTAACTTTTTATAGTTCCAGTAAAGTTAATGTACATTCGCGAAGCCATATTTTTGAGGATACCTAATAATAATTTTAAATGTTCTTTGAGAAATTTCGTGGAAGTGGCGAAGGTCGAGCAGAAAAACGGGCCCCGATTGGGCCGCGCGCCCGAGGGCGGAGCGCGGGCGCAGGCACCCCGCGCACCCTTATCCCGCCAGCCATCTTTTTATTACCCCTGTGATAATTTGATCATTACAAAATAATAGACTACGTAATTTTTCTATCAACATGTACATACTTACTAACCTAATCAGTGAAAATCCAGTTGAAGGTACGTTCAATAATTTAATTTAAAAAGCGATAGCATACATAATCGCAGAGACTGAGAACACATTCGCAAACAGCAGTAGGTACTGAATAGGAAAAAAAATGAAGAGGACGCGCTGATGATTGTAGGTATATTGCTGAAACAATAAAGATAATGTATGTTTAAATTCGTAATAGGTCGGTGGAGTTCGCGGCTGTCCGGCGCGGCGGGCGCGCGCGGGGCGCGGGGCGCGCGGCTCGGCACGTCCGCTCGCGGATTGCCCAATTCCTGCCGCGCGAGCGCGCCCGCCTCCACGATTATTTCTATTTCGTCATCTTGTATGTAGGTACGATGACTCAAACACGCTTACGACACCAAAATTCCTACCGTGCGAGCCATTATCAACCTATATTCACCAGTAAGTATCATCCTAACGAATCAAATCAGAAATTAATAAGATCAGTAAATATACATCAGAGGAGTTACCTAACTGAAAATAAAATGTGTACAGGTCATAAGTTACATTCATGCTAAAATATACAAAATATGAATTATTAAATATATAAATCGGCCGTCTTTATCAGAAAATTCAGTGATTTCGCAGCCGAATTCAATGGACAGCTTGCGTAATCTCCGAGGTCACTGCGAGACTGAGCCTGGCGGCGTGCGCGCGAGCAGCCGGGCGCGTGGTGGTTGCGCGCGCGCAGCCGGGCGCGTGGTGGTTGCATGCCGACCATATAGGAGAGAGAAAAAGACTGACTGATATAGGGTAAAGTCGCGTCAATTTCTCTCCCCGACACGACTGACATTTATTTTTCTTCAACGCACTAATCTTCATCAGCAGCTGGAAGTTAAATAAAAATTCAAACGACGAAATCACGCCGTATTTCTTCAACCTGTTTAAACGACTGCTGTCTAAGACTGGACCGAGTCACACGTCGAAGCTGGAGATCAAGTAATGTAAATAATTGTAGAGCCCGTGCGACGTTACGCTCACTGAAGTATTGTAATGACTTAAAAACTTATTTCACGCGATTGATACAAAAAATATCAAAATGGCGGCTCTGCTCTACCACATTGCGGAAGTTACAAAAGTAGGTCGCGAACATCTCACATTTTTTAAAAAATATTATTAGTATTTGATTAGATAAAAGCACTTCCTCTTTCGATTAGTAACACCAATACTTTATATCTCACAATTTGTTGAACGCTATTCACGAGAAAACTTTTTAGTTATGAAATTAAAAGTAGAGTCAAAGTTAAACAAGTGCAAACTGATAGAACAAAGTGAGCAACCGTTGCGGACGACGTCCAAAAGGCGAATGTGTAGTGTAGGCGCGTAGCCAAACGACGTCGTAGTGGCAGTCGCGAGGCGGGCCCCCCCCCCCCCCCCCCCCCCCCCCGGGGAAGCGCGCGCGGGGCGGGTGCGCGCGCAGAGAAAGGACGCAAGTGGTGATGTAATCGCGATCGATGGACTCCGCTCCGCGCGACGCGTCCGCCGCGCGCCGACACTCTGCCACGACAACCCGCGCTAGCGATTAAACCTAACTGCCAGCCGGCCGCCACACGCATCTAACTAATCACTGATCGGACTTAGTGTTCTCGTACCCCCGTTGGACTCCAGCATAGGAATAGCCAGCTTATCAGGTGACTTAGTTTATCGAGAGTGCAAAGAAAGGGAGACGAACCATGCAGGTCAGTGAACCCTCCTGTGTCACGTGCTTGGCTCGCCTCCACGTGCTGCAACAAAGAGCTCTCCAATACTGCTGAACTAAAGCTATGCGTGCACTCATCGTTGCGACAGGAGAGATATGAACTCGTATCGTAGCAAGAAGAGAGAAAGAGCTAAGATAATGTTGTAACGTTCAGTATCGATTAGCAGAGCGTAGAGCGAGCGCGACGGTCGCTCGGAGGCCCTCGTGATTGTCCGCGGGCGCTCGGCTCCCTCCCTATCTAGGTCACACGTGGAAACGTTATCCCCACCACGGCGGCCTTGGCTTACTTTAGGCCAAATGGCATAGCACCTCCCCTTCTCTGGCGGCGCGCGGAGACAGGCCCGCCACTAACTCTTCTAGGGACTACATTATAAGGCAAAGTACTTCTAATACGTTGATTTGATGATTATGGAATTAAAATGTACTAAAACTTACTTTGCCTTTTGACTCGATAGAGCTTGGATATTTATGTTAAACCTTCTAAATGTCTATAATAAATGGGTTTAGTTAACAGTAAAGCTGTCTACTAGTCTTATTGTCTTAGATCTGATTTCGTTTAGGTACACTGAAAAACCAACAGCAAGAGCAGTAATAATAAAATTCAAATATTATTTAGTTAATTTATGCTAAAGGGCGAATCTCCTAATAGCGTTTGAACCGCTCGGTTCTAAAGTCATTGTCGGCTCCAGATTATTACAGCCGAGGTAAAACATACCGCGGAAACTTTAATAAAAAAAGACTCACTACCGGCATTGGCTTACGTCTTCATCAAAAGTGGACTCTGATATTCGTCTCTTTTAATACTTTAGTATTTGCTGTCGACGACAATGACGATAAAAAAAACGCCTTAAAAACGCTGAATATTCGCCCTAAAATTCATCTCTACATGCCTTATAGGTAATTCAACTTAAACATAGGTTGCCAACTTAAGATCTTATTATTTTTAAGTAAGATAATAGGAGAATTCCAGCTCTAGGTACTTATACCTTACGAGTATATTACATTCGAAGTGTGCTCTGCGCCGCGCTAGCTGCCATCAATATTGCGGCACCTATTCGTTCGGGAATCCTCGAATAGAAGGTTAAGCAATGCTGAATTAATAGGATCTAAATGTTCGCGTAGAGCGTTTTGGCAATCCATTTCGTGTATTCCACTCCAATATTTGAAACTCACCGCTCTACCACCGTGCATTATTGCTTCCAACTACAAAATTAAATGTTTATACATTCGAAATCGATCTCTAGGTATGACCCTACCTAGAGATCGATTTCGAATCCAAGCGGTGTAACAATATTGTTTACGTCATACCTGGCCATAAAGTAGCAAATACCGCACGCTACGCTTGTGGAAAATCTCAGCCAGGCTCCCTGGCCAGGGAGAGACGTAAAACGTTGTACTCACCACGGGCGGTAATAAGGAACGCCTCAGACCGCATATTTATCGCTCTTGCCTTCGGCTTGGGCGTCAAATACCTGCGATCTGAGACATTCTATGTTTTACCGCCCTAGGTAAGAAATGTAGGTACTATTGTTTTTAAATATCCAGAGGAATCCAATTATTAGATTGTTTCTCTATGTGATTTTGGAAATTGTGTCATTATTTTGTAATGTGTCCTCGGGAGACCGAGCTTTGTTGAGTGAAAGCACGGAAAAACTAATTTTATTGGAAATGAGAGCCACCAAGATTGATTTTTCGCCCCGTAAATCCTAGTATACTGTTTAAAGACCCTTTTACAAACGAATAAATACAAAATATGCAAATGTTTCTCGATAATAGTTTAATAGTAGGTAGTCGCCATCGCATACATCGGAGCAAACAAGCAACTCACAAACATCTGAACACAACTCCATTTTCAAGGCATTAAGGTGCATGCTCAGTTATTTTTGAACACCCAGTAGTGTACAGATGTATGTGATTGCGACTGTACTTGTTTAGGATAGGATAAGTAGAATAAAATAAAATGTGCACGTTAAATTATCAACTTATCACGTTATACATTAACGAAACAAGCAGGTCGTT
The DNA here is from genome assembly GCA_963854355.1 of Epinotia brunnichana. Taxonomy (NCBI): domain Eukaryota; kingdom Metazoa; phylum Arthropoda; class Insecta; order Lepidoptera; family Tortricidae; genus Epinotia; species Epinotia brunnichana. The sequence goes on along the minus strand of OY977935.1, from coordinate 32,831,914 downwards.
TTGTAGGTACTTCATTTTGCTAGTTAGGTATCTTTTGGAGTTAATACACTCAAGAGCAAAAGTTTCGGGTCGATGAAATACCGTCATATTTCCTAAAATAGTCCAAATGTTGTACAGTTTCTTAATCCTTTCATGATCTTTATTAAATTTTACATCTAAACTGCAGAAATAACAGTAAAAAAGAAACACGTAACAAGGTTTAAATCGGTCTCGTAAAAACCCATGAAAAAACAACGTTAACGGAGCGAGATATCGCAAAAATCGTCATTTTTGGATGTTGATATCTTTATGATAGGATCCCGGAAATTGCTAATACATTTGGGTATTACGAAGACTAGTATGTTATGTAAACTAGTGAAAAATATTTAAAAAAACCTATTGCGGTTATTTAATTTAGGGTGACCCGAAACTTTTGCTCTTGAGTGTAGTTTGAAGGTGTTCAACACTGTAAAATATAAACTTCTACAGCTAGCTCTGAATAGGTACAGACAGCAGCAGAAGTAGCTACGCAAAATAACACGTTCAAAATGATCTAGACAGTTCTTACCCATAAAAAACATTCCATGTAAAAAATAGGCCAAGTCTCGAAACTCTTCCACAGTAAAAAGTGACGAGATATTTCGTAGAGCCAAGTCAGGCATTCTTATTAATCTTTATTATTTGCTTGCTAAATAAAATTCTGCAACTTGGGAATCACACAACTTTACTGCATTTACTAATTTTTGCATAGGTACCTACCTAAAACTATGTAGATAAGTGTGATTGCCAAGTCACAATATTTTATTTAGCAAGCAAATAAGAATGACTGACTTGGCTCTGCGAAATATCTCACCACTTTTTACTGTGGAAGAGTTTCGAGATTTGGCCTATTTTTTACATGGAATGTTTTTTATGGGATCTTATTTCTTTTTGTAGAATGATAATTATATTAAAAAAAGTAAAAAAAAATGTTTTTTTTAAGAAAAGGGCACACTGTTTAAATAAATTGAGTACGTCAAAAAAACATAAATAATTCATTGTATAAGTGTCTAGGAGGATTTAACGGTGTTCTTGGTAATTTAGGAGAAAAAGATGTTGAAATAACGGCGCTATACATTTTTTTCGAAAAAAGATCATTACTCAAACTCATTTTATATCGTCAAAAACATGAGTAAAACGTAAATCAAACAAAAAAGTACAAAAAAAATCCTAAAATAAACTTTGATTTTACAAAAAAACGGCACCTATTCTTTAAAAACTAAGTACGTCAAAAAATCAGAAACAATTAGTATTGTAACCATCCGCGAGGATATTACGGTTTTCGTTTTACTTTCAGAGAAAATCCGATTTTTCACATACACTCCATACAATTTTTTTTTGAAAAAATTATAAGGCATTATTTAGGGGGCCAAATTATCTCAAAATCATTTTGTGGTATGATAATGACTAGAGGAAGCCATTTCCCGAAAAAAAAGTAATCTAAAATTTTTAATTGTCTATTTCTATGGAGAGCCAATTCTCAGCCCACAGTGGGCCGTGCCTCTTTGTTTTGCTCGACTTGGCGGGGGCACTACCGTGGCCCCAGATCCTCTTGGCATTGGAGTCATTTTGAGCATTTGACCCACTTACCTACTTTTGCTGCTGACTGTACGTAAGTGCAAAGTAAATGAACTCTTCTTCTTTGTTCTTCAATACATAGTATAAAACAAAGTCGCTTCCCGCTGTCTGTATGTCTGTCTGTCTGTCCCTAAGTATGTATGCTTAGATCTTTAAAACTACGCAACGGATTTTGATGCGGTTTTTTTAATAAGTAGATAGAGTGATTCAAGAGGAAGGTTTATATGTATAATACATGCATGTATTAATTGTATTACACATATAAACCCGTGCGAAGCCGGGGCGGGTCACTAGTATCTTAATAGTCGTTTTAGTTAATTTGTACACCATTCGAGAACGGCTGGACCGATTTCTATGATGTTTGATCTGTTATATTTGTCTCAGCACAATACCAGAATAACCAGAAATGAAATGAAAAAAACCGGTCAAGCGCGAGCGCACCGAGCGTTCCGGACGACCCCGTACAATAGAAACAAGTCCACTATAAACTGACACTCACTAAGTATGTATTCACATACTTAGTGCGTGTCAGTTTATACTGGACAATAAATTATCAGTGACATAAATAAGAATTTACTGTTTTCGCAATTTTTCCTTTATTTTATAAGACGTTGTTTCGTACCAAATTTCAAGATTCTGAGTTCACGGGAAGTGTACCTCGGTTTTGATTCCCTTGCGAGCTTTAAAATTTTGCGGCATAAACGGTTGTATCTTTTGATTGCGTTGGCTTAGAAGTTTGATTTTTTCACAGCTCCAAGAAACAGTAGACTTGAGTATTTGGTATAAATTTCAGCTGGACGTTCCTGAGAAAAAGGGTCTTGACAGTCGGACGGACCGACGTACGGACAACAAAGTGATCCTAGGGTTCCGTTTTTTGCTTTCGAGGTACGGAACCCTAAAAAGTGATGAATAAATACTTTCTCATAGATTTTGTATGACGCATTATGGCGATACGAAGTTCGCGGGGTAGGTACTAAAGTACACTAGTTAGTAATAAATAAAAAGTATGTGAAAAATCGGATTTTCTCTGAAAGTAAAACGAAAACCGTAATATCCTCGCGGATGGTTACAATACTAATTGTTTCTGATTTTTTGACGTACTTAGTTTTTAAAGAATAGGTGCCGTTTTTTTTTGTAAAATCAAAGTTTATTTTAGGATTTTTTTTGTTTGATTTACGTTTTACTCATGTTTTTGAAGATATAAAATGAGTTTGAGTCTGTCTGGGCTAAAGACTAACGAGTAATGATCTTTTTTCGAAAAAAATGTATAGCGCCGTTATTTAAACATCTTTCTCTCCTAAATTACCAAGAACGCTCCAGAATTACAAGATTCGCGGGGTAGGTACTAAAGTACACTAGTTAGTAATAAATAAAAAGATTATAAAGCATGTCCCGCTTCCTGTGCGGCGCGCGCGGCGGTTGGGGGCGGGACCAATGTGCCCACCCTCCCCCTTACATTTTTTGTCCATGTGATGTGATAGATAGTTACCACTAATTCTAAGAAAAAACGGTTCGGCGTTTGATAACCAGCGGAGCACGCAAACGGGACATGGCCACGGGTTCTTTGTTATAGATAGGTACCTACCCACCTAATAATGTTTTATACGACCAAATACATACTTACCTAATTCAGCGATTATATATTAATACTATGTATATACAAAATACATTTTATTAAGCATACCCAACAAATAAAATCTTGCAGTACTTACTCATCTTCTATTTTTAATCAAGACTCAAAATAAAAAATTGTGACCTACGTACCTACTGCATTTTGTGTACAAAGCGCGAACTGAATGTGTCTAAGTCGGTATAGATCTGCGATCGGACATCCCACGGTGGCCCCTCGAATAAAATTCACTGGTGATGATGAAAACGGCGTTTCGAGCGACCTCGTTTAGATCTAGGACAGCACCCGAAATAACTAGGGCACTGTTACTGCGCAGCCGCGAACATGACTCGTAGCCATAGTACGACATACCGACCAAAATACGGGGAGCCCTGACGCCTCAAGTTTTGCCACTCCTTTGTACCAAACTCATTAGGAGACGGGGATGGGTCGGGTCGGGTCTACATAATTTGGTGGGATTCGTTGGCGAAATCGACCTACCATGCATACACTGCGGCAATTTTATGCACAAAACAGTCGGATGAAATAAGCCATTCGTATCGAGATTTTGAATGAATAATTTGAGTTATTTATGTAACAAATTATTACGCCCTTGAGCCAGTTACCTTTTGGGTGTCTTTCCTTTATTTTACATATGTAATTTATTATTATTGTACGTAGGTACTTACGTAGAAGATTTTCTTGAACAGACTTTTGTTTTCGAGCGTATGTATGTTTTATTATTCTACTCACAACTTATTTTTATTTTATCCTAAACGTAAAGTAGTTGATAAACAGTCCGATAGAACACACATATATATGCCAAACCTGAGAAAACTGCGTTTTAGGGTTCCGTAGTCGACTAGGAACCCTTATTAGTTTCGCTTTGTCTGTCCGTCCGTCCGCGGATAATCTCAGTAACCGTTAGCACTAGAAATCTGAAATTTGGTACTAATATGTATATCAATCACGCCGACAAAGTGGTAAAATAAAAAGTGATTTTATTTATTTATTAGGGTACCTCCCCTATACGTAACGTGGGGAGTGTTTTTTGTTTCATTTCAACCCTGACGTGTGATATATTGTTGGATAGGTATTTAAAAATGAATAGGGGTTTGCTAAAACCATTTTACGATAATGTTAATATTTTCGGAGATAATCGCTCCAGAAGTAAAAAAAAATGTGTCCCCCCCCCTCTAACTTTTGAACCATAAGTTTTAAAAATATAAAAAAAATCTCAAAAGTAGAACTTTATAAAAACTTTCTAGGAAAATTATTTTGAACTTGATAGGTTGAATATTTTTTGAAAAAAATTACAAAATAATTTCACACACTTACTGTGACGGACGAAAAACTATGGAACCCTACACTGAGCGTGTCCCGACACGCTCTTGGCCGGTTTTTAATATTGTGCAAGAGGGCCAAACCTGCTTCTGCGCTATATAATATCCTAAACCTAACCGAGTACTAATTAGAGAAGCAAACCTAATTGGCTATGTGCCTTTTCGGGTAATATCGCGTCGCGTGCGTTCGAATCGAACGGATGACGTAGCGCGCGAACAAAGAAACCGCGCGCGCGGATAATGCAGCGCATGTAAGTACCTACCTATGCGTTGAAACAAATGAAACTGAAACTCATTACATTACTGTAACGGCTTTGTTACGTACCAAGCTGCTGTTGGATTAACAGTCGACCTTGTTAAACGATTAGCTACAATTGCGTCGGCAAACAAAGGAGCTCGTACTTAATACCGATGCTTAAAATAAAATAATTTACCTAGGTAGGTACTTTTCTAAATTCTCGTTTAGTGAGTTGTTGTGTGAGCAAGAGAATAAAATGTGTTGTTAGAAATTAATTTACAAATGTCCTTATAAAACAGTATGTGGGACCAGACGATTTCATTTTTTCTTTGTATTACCTTCGGATATTTGAGTTATTCATGGTAAAGGTTCGGGGTTGTAGTATTCGGGACGGCAATCATTGACGGGTGGTATGGATTTTGATGTCTTATCGAGGTCTGATATAATATATATCTACATAACAACCGCTGTATTGGAGTTGATTTACATCAAAAGAAAGTACTATTCTTATCAAATGAACGTATAGATATTAGGTATAGAAGAATTAGCAATGTAGAGTGATGATGGTCTTCCTCGTACTGGTATACGAGGAACTCTACTTTGTAGTTTGTAAAAGGAAGTCAACATAAGAAACTTGGTTTAGGTATAGTTAAGTACAAGTCCCTGGGCGACCGAGCTCCGCTCGGATGAAAATGGAGAGAATACGGAGAAAACGAATTTTCCCGGCCATGAGACCTATCTAACCACCTGTATTCCAAATTTCATCGAAATCGTTAGAGCCGTTTCCGAGAACGTGATTGCAAATATATATATATACATACATACATACATATATATACAAATATTGTTCCCTTTATAGTATAGGAGTATATATCATCACCAGTATATGAATCGATGAGGTTTTTCATTTTTCGAAAGTGTATATAGGTAGGTACCTACTCGTATAAATAAAGTAAGGTGCATTCGGGTATCTCCGAAAATCGGGTTATTCCGAATGATCTACAATAGTGAGTCTTAAATAGTTCTGACACAATGTACATATTCCTTATTTATTCGGAGTTACCCCCCTAAAAAAATACTATTGGATTGGTTGAAATTATCGGAATTACCCGATTTTCGGAGTTACCCGAATGCACCTTACAATAAATGTCGAAAGCAGCTTTTTAATATACTATGATAACTAGGTATTAGTAGATACTTAGGAAATACATTAGTCTGACTGACTGCCTAAGAAAATAAAATAGCGTAAATAGGTACCTACTTACGTAGTATACCTTTTATACCTACCTAATAATAGCTATAGGTAAATAGGTCAACATTAAGCAACATCCTATAGAGGTGCTTACGTAATTATAACTTTACTTTTAATATTAAGTACAGTCGCCATCACATACATCGGAGCAAACAAGCACGTCACAAACATCGGAACACACCTCTATTTTCAAGGCATTAGGGTGCATGTGCCGATATTTCTGAACACCTATAGTGTACCTATGTATGTGATGGCGACTGTACTTGTAGGTAGGTACTTCATACAATAATGCAACATATTAACAAGAATAAACATTATGAAACTTTAATAATCAACTTACTTAATCCCATTTACATGCAGGATCGGATAGTATGTACTTAAATCATATCAAAAGATGAAATCCCTATAATCTATATATCCCAGGATGATAATTAAGTATCAATGTTATTACGCATTTCCATGGAAATATGGAAGATTTCCAACAGTAACTGTACGATAATTGCGACGTAACTAGCTACAGAGTGGCGTCACATAGCCTCGACATCTACTCATTGCACAGAGATGTAGGTAAGTACCTTAGGTTCCACGCCGCGACCAGCTGTGATTCACAACCGGTCTCTCCCCTCACCACTCAAACCCAGTATATCTTGACAGCGAGATTCGTAATAATTATGCGCGATCGTCAGTCAGTCTCACACTGGGGTCGATGGTTGTCGATAGGCATTGCGAATAGCAGCCTAGAGACAATCATGCGCTTATTACTCGTACCGTAGGTACGTCTCGATCGAGTCCGCCCCGTAAACGTTGCAATCAATCTAAACGCTGCTAGTGCTGTCCTCGTTAACTAATGTAATCTAATGTCATGTGGTAAAATCTAGTCAAACAGACTACAAATTCCACATGATGATTTCATTACGACGATAAGATTGCAATCTTATCGTCGTAATGAAACGGAGTAAAATTTGTAAAACGGAGTATAATTAAATTAATTAACTAATATCTCAGACTTTGCATGAACGCGTGGTTTCATTGGGCCTAATCTAACTCCGGGTTTATCTAAGTACAATATAGGTATAGGTACTTAATTAGATAACACCTAAAGCTATTTTCTTTTAATTACCAATAGCAAACAAAACTTTTTCGAAATTGTTGATGGCGTGGCGGTGGCGGCATTTTTTACACAAAAACTAAACAATTTAACTATTGAAAAGCAAAATCTGGATAAGGTGATTTTCACGTATCTCCCCGAATAGATTTGTTATACGAGTTAGTACTGAAATATATGTCGTCCGATATAAGTAATTCGTACTTAATGAAACGGGTATATTTAATAAATAAGTCGATTGTATGCCAAGCGTGCCTTTCATGAGTAGTTCACTGTAAAAGGCTACACGAGCGGCTGATAAGGCCGCGATCGCGATAACCCGTGCGGTGGAAATGTCGCCCGCTAAGCGTGGAAGAAAATCGCCAGTTATAATGTAATTGTATATATACTTAAGATCTAATAGCACGCAGCGGGACTCACCTGGAGACGGGACGCTGCGACTCTGCGGCTGGCGGCAGTGTGGCGGTGGCTACCATGTTTTGTATATTTATGACGGTTGCGGCGGGCAGTACGCTGGCGCGCGGGCCCACGTCGACGCAGAACGATGCCGCATTGTGCTCTCTACGTATGCGCGACAGATCCCCCCTCGCCCCGCCCCGCTACCCCGGGCCCACTCGTAGCCGTAACGTCCTAACCGCAACTAGAACATTACAATTCGATTTACACCCTTCAGGCGTACTAGGCAAGCACTTCACGGCGCTACAACCGCCTATAATATTATATATATATATGTATATATATAGTTACATAATGTCCTTATAAAGAACGTTTGGGTAACTGACTGAGTGCATTAAAATAATAGCAGCAATAGCTCCTCCTAATTAAATAACAAGCGATAAACGGTATATATGAGAAATTACTGAAATAAGTGACCCAATTGTGTTGCTTGCATACCTATGTACTTTCAGAAGGGTAATCGCGTAACTTTACGAACGCGCGTTAGGACATTATCAACTGCCATTTTTGAAGGTGATATACATACGCTAATGTATCTAATGCTCGTTCGTATAGTTAGCAATTACCCTGCGTATTTCTTCAGTGTTTACCGGGTCACCTCTCGATTCGCAGCTTTAGAGCCTTAGCTTTAGGGTCTTAGGACCGGTGTTGTCTTAGGCAATTTTTTTTTATTTGTCGGTTTAAACCCAAAGGGACCATTTCTCGGAGAGAAATTAAGTAATGAGAGTTTAAAAAACCGGTCAAGTGCGAGTCAGACTAGCGCTTTCAGGGTTCCGTACAAACTTCCACACATCATATTTTTCACGACTTATGACCCCATGAAATCTGGAAGAATCTTAACCGCCGGTAGGTAATATACCGCCATCTATCGGTACAATTTCAGCGTTAATCAAAATTTAATATATTTTTCTACAATATAGGTTCATAGGAACCTGAAGAAAAAATACCGGTCAAGTACGAGTCTGACTCGCGCAGCGAGGATTCCGTACAAACTTTCATACACCATACCCTTGACCATGACCATCATGTCAGGACTAGCAATTAGAGCCCGCTCCCGGGAAATCCCGGTTCTCAATTTCCCGGGAAATCCCGGGAATTTTACAGTCTCCAAAGAACCGGTACTGAAGACTTCGTCCCGGTTCTTTCCATAATTGAAAAATATTAGTGTAATTTTAGTATTTTCACGTCTATTCGTTGTACAATCGCGAGCCGCGACACTACTGATAATGCAATTTTCGTATACAAGTAAATATACAAGATAAACACGCCGTTTTTGACTTGCTAGATAGAATCCTCTCAATGAGTATTTGGTGGCTGTGCTGTGTGTAACAGTGGATAATAAAAACTTGTACCTAACCGAAATGAAATTCTGGACAAAATTTTTGTACGACGATGATGATGTGATAATGATGGTGCTGTCCTGCCTGATCGATTTTGGCCACAGCAATTGTGTGTTCTGGATTTGATGTTAACGATTAGCAATATGACTTGAGTGTTGTTGTTCTCTCTCTGGTGCGCTTTCATGTGGCTTGCTTACCCTATCTTTTTTGCAAAGGTACAAGCGCAAGTTGGGCAGGTTAATACCCCGCCGACGAAGTTGTATTGGATGGTTGCCGGTAGGCGAGCCTTGATCTCGTCTTGCTTTATATCGAGCTCGTTACGACGTTTAATTAAGAAGGACCTGTTGATGGAGTAGACGTCGCCATTCGGGCCACCGTGCTGCCTTCTTCTCCCACTCAGAGGGCGCTAACTTGCATTCCTTCAGGTGTCTTTTCAGAACATCCTTTATAGCGAATTTTGGAGTTCTGAAAAGAAAATGCGCTTCACCACTCGGTCATCCGACATTCGCGACACGTGTCCACACCACTGCAGCTGTCGCTTCATCAGATACACGTCAATGCCTCCGACATTTGCGCGCATCAGGACATTTGTATTCCTGACACAGTCCCTCCACCTGATGTTCATGATGTCTCGGAGACATTTGAGGTGGAATCTGTCTAGTATGCGGATGTGTTTACGGTAGAGGACCCATGTTTCGGAAGAGTATAAGAGATTAGGCAGCACGACAGCCATGTAGACGTTAACTTTTGTGGCAAGTTTAAGGTCGTGGGAGAGGAAAACCTTGGATCACAGCTTGCCGTAAGCGGCAGCTGCAGCACCAGTTTTACCATTAATTTCTGACTCCAGGTCGCACTTGGATTAAACTTATCCACTTCAGATCACGCTCCTCCGCCGATGCTCACACTGGCATTACTGGTATTAGGCACGTTGTGAAGGACATCCATGGCAGTCATGACTTCTGTCTTTTTCATATTTATCTTAAGGCCAAATAAGTGCAGTGACAGTGGAGATTTGACATTAAGCTCTGCAAACCTTCTGCAGTATCAGAAACGGAGCAAAGGTCGTCCGCGTACATTATTTCAGTCGTAACTGCATGAGACACTTTAGTACGGGATTTAAACCTAGCGATATTGAACAGTCCTCCATCCAAGCGAATGTCGATACCCTCGGACGAATTCTTCATGGACTCACGAACCACTACAGCGAAATACAAGCACAAACGGAGTCAGTGCTAAGACACACAGCCTTGCGTGACCCCACAGGTAACGGAGAATAGCTCAGACTGCTCATCGCTGACATAAATGCAGGACCTCATGTCATCCTGTAGAAGCCGTAGCAGTTAGACAAACTTGTCGGGACATCTCAGTTTTGACATAATTATCTGGGTAATTTGGGCTGGGCTGTACGAGAGACGCTGTTGAAAGTAGTTCCTAATAAAGACGTTCAAAAAGCTGTTTAAATTGCAGTACTGTAAAAATAACTAATTGCACCAAAATAGTGTACCAAGAACCGGGAGAACCGGGAATCCCGGTACCAGCAGGACTCAAATTCGGGAAATTGACATCTTAGAACCGGCCCCGGTACTGCAGGCCCTAGTAGACTAACTCAGGACCCCATTCATTCTTGAAAAATCTTAAACAGCTCATAGTAGAAGTTACCGTTGCAAAGCGCCTTCTGCATTTTGGTACTAACAACATACAACCTAGTATGTTTGTTTATCAGCGATAGCTTTTTATCACGCGTACCTACCGATTTCGATTATTTATTTTTTGTTTGAAAGAAGGGACTTTAACGATAATCTGATAGGAATTTGAAAATATAAAATTTCATACAAAAGTAAGTAAATTACAAATTTAATTAGAAAATTATTTTTGATAAATAAAAAAAATAAGCTAGATAGAGATATCGTTTTATTTTTACTGTATTATTTATGTTACTCTTAATTATATGAAATTATTTCAGAATTTTCACTTTGTAAACTTCGGAGATAAGGGGGGGTATTTTTTTCTACATTTTCCTTAATAAATCAAAATGTATCCACTGTAGAAAAAAAATCTTTCATATGATACCCCACTTGATTACTAGACTTTGATTTTTTAACCCCCCTCATATTCGTCATTTAAACAGAAAATAAAAATGTATATATTTTTTTTCATTTTCCATACACGTGTCTTAACCTTCGTAACAGTTGTATCAAATTTCTAATTTATAGCTTAAGTAGTTCCTGAGATATTTAACGTTGTGACAGACGGACAGAGTCGCACCATAAGGGTTCCTTTTTTACCTTTTTGGTACGGAACCCTAAAAAGTACAAAACAAGAAACACTAGTTTAGAAATGATTGTAATGAATTAAACAAAGTACGCTTGATAGAGGTAGGTAAAGTTATATTTTTCCAGTAATATTTTCACTAATTATTATTTTTCCAGTAATATCTATAATATGTAAATTAAAATTAAAAATGTAGGTATGCTAAACATTTTTCATGGTTATTGGTGCGGTAGGACAAACCTCTAATACTCACTGCCAGAATAGCAAGTCGCACTAGGAAGAAACTGGTTAAAGTGTACATCTGGAGCACATAGCAATCTACGGCTGCGAAACGTGGATCATAACGCAACGGGACAGAGAGAGACTGGCGCGGCGTTTGAAAGGGGGGTTTGGAGGAGGATAGAAAGGATCAGTTGGACGGAAAAGAAAACTAATGAGGAGGTTCTGGATTTAGTCAATTAAAAAAGAAATCTGATAGACATCATTGAAAACAGGAGAGGAAAAATGATAGGACACATGTCAGGCAGGGAAAAATAGAAGGGAAAAGAAATAGGGGAAGGCCGAGGATATTTTACATGGAGCAAATAAAAGAGAAAATAAACGCTTCATCGTATAGAGAAATAAAAAGAAAGACAGAATGTAGAACAAGTTGGAAATTACTCCACCGACAAGAGCCTAGCTCTTAAATAAGAAGAGAAGAAGGGACCAACCTTTTAATAGTTTTAATCGGCGACAGCCGGCAATCCAGTATTGCGTTCGTGTTTCAGCACACACTCACTTCTACATTCGCATAATCATTCGTAATGCTTTTCCGGAATAATATCTTGAACGAATATTACAGGGATGCTTTTTAGCCATGTGCGCAGATTATGAGCAAATTTTGGGATATATCTCAAAAACGTAATATTTACAGACAGAACAGTGATACCTAGTTTTAAAAGTTAGAAAGAGGTGAAAACTTCATCAAGGGTACCAAGTAACTTCGGCGCGCAAGGTGAAACGGATATTAATTGTAATTAAGTATTTCACCTGTTTTCTTTTTTCTATTCAGGCTTTAACATTTTTTTAAAGGGTCTTCATATGGTCATTTGTCATATGATTAAGTACTTTAAATTTGGTACATTTAAAATAACACTATCTATTGATAAGTTATTTAAAATCAACAATAAATAAAATGTACTCTAAGTTAAAGTATCTAAAAAAAACTAACAGGACGTAAATAGGTACATAATTGTTACTTTTTAAATTTGTTGCATTTTAAAAATTACAGCTATAAAACTAAAATCATTTTTGTAAATTAATCATTCGTCTAACGCCATATAGTAGTTTATGTGACTCTACATAATGAAGGACATTAAACACGAGTGTGGGTTCATAATAACATCACACGAGTGTCTTAACGCCTAATTATGTACAGTTACATACATTGCTTTATCTATACACATATCATAAGCCTCCACGATGCATTCAGGAACCGCATATTATGACCGGCATCGCGGCGTTGTTTTCTGGCAGCTGTCAAAGTTTTTTCTTAATTCAGAGACAAACTAGAGTCGGATCTAATCTCGTTCGATATCTTACTTACATGCGACATTTGTCAAATTTGTATGCAAATTGACAATTCATTCCGAACTAAACGTCATCTCGACTGATATTAGAATAGAGGTCAAATCAAATTTCTTTGATTTCAGAGATGTTCGAAATTTGAATGAAATAATATTATCGAAATCGATGTTTTTATTTAGAAATAATAACATTTTCACAGATAAGAAATTTGTTCTAACAAAAGAGTCTATTTTTATGGTGGCCATAATGTGCGGTTCTTGAACGCATCATGGAGGGTTTATGATATTTGGATAGATAAAATTATTTAAAATCAACAATAATTCGTACTCCAAATTAAACTAGCTAACAAAACTAACCGGAAAGTAGAAACAAAAAAAATTGCTACTTTTTAAAACTCGTTTTTATTACAACTCTTTCTTCAAATAAAATGGTCTGAAAGCCTAATATTTAACTTTGGAAGATTGACGTGTTGTAACGAGCAACCGCTGTTAAATATTATTCGTGGATTTTTTGGGGATTAAAATTTGAGGTAATATTAAACATACAGGCTGTATACGCATACTACTGGAAAATTAGTGAATAACGATATATCGTATCCTGTAAGCACGTTTACACAAGGTATGGAAACGGACTAAGAATGAAGACGTCTAAATATTAAAACAGCCCACGACAACTATGTCAGTAAAGTTTCTCGCAACCTTACCACAGATCCGTCTCTATTTTGGCAATTTGTAAATAGCTTGCGATGTCGAGGAGGAGTTGAACCCGTTGTCACACTCGGCGAGTCTGAATACCGCGGAGCCGAGGCTGCCTCTGCGTTTGCTACTCATTTTGAGTCCGTTATCCTTCCCTGACTTGCCGAGTCTCGACCCCGAAAAGGCCAGCCCAGAAGCTGTTTCTGGAGATAGACTTGTCGACATCCGGACAATCGGTCGTGACGCGGGGAGCCCCCCCCCCCCCCCCCCCCCCGTGATGTATAATACAACCTTAAGGTGACCTCCTTAAGGTGACCTTGCCTAGCACAAAATAATCAATAACTTTCATAACAGTCAGAAATTTGCATATTCACAATAAAAGTACTTGAATTGAATGCATGGTGAGAGTCAGTGCAATGTGGGCACCAAAAACACTCAACTACGCTACTTGAAGATTTGGAAATCTTTTTGGGGTTACGTGGAGATATATATAGAACAAATGCGTTGCTTTTTAGACCAATAAACCAAATCGCTGTATGTGGGCCGATAATATTTGAGGACTTCCGTCGATTCCTCAAGGATCTCAGAATTACCTTTGGCACTTAATTGTTTGCTATTTCAACGGAATCATATCAGAATCTGTGACGTACTTATATAGTTTGAAGTACATCATTGAGAAGTTCCATAAGCCATCTGTAGTCTTCATCATCACTTCCACTTCAACAAATTTATGATTTCCGGGTGTAAATACACGAGTTATAAGTAATAGAAAATACCGAAATTACTACACGCGTGCCTAATATATTTGAGGAGTTCCCTCAATTCCTCATGGTTCCCATCATATAACTGGGGCTTTGGAAACAATGGGACCAATCTGGAAGCATATACTTTCAATTAAAAAAAGAATTGTACGAATCGGTTCAATAAATGACGGAGTTCTGGTAACAAACATAAAAAATAAAATAAAAATACATCCGAATTGAGAACCTCCTCCTTTTTTTGAAGTCGGTTAAAAAAACATAAAATGTTGGTACTTACTGGATATTTTAACCTACTAAAATGTTTTTTAAATTGACAACTTTTCATAATTTTAACCCTTAGTTCGATTAGCTCATTGTATTCTACTCGAAAAGAGGAACACGCTGGTTGTTTTATATTTCCAGTATTATATATGTTCAATTTTTTACGATTTTTTAAAAATGCATTCATAGCAAATCCAATTTTCTCGAGTTCGAGAAGACTCGAGCAGAAACCCTAGTGATATACTAGGTTGGTATGGTCAAAACAAAAAAAAAACACCATGTTGCTCCAAGCCGATTGATTTGAGACAAACATAGAGATGTCACTAATGTGTAAAAAAATTGTAAGTGTCGCTGAAACACAAGCCAAAAAAAAAATGCTTGAAATATTTGTCATCAAAAATCACCAAGTTAATGTTGACCTAGAGACGTCTGTTTTTTTGCAAAATTATTCCCCTTTATGTCTTTAACAACATACCTTAATTACAACAGAAACGGACCCGTAGTTTGTAAAATATTTTGAAAAGTAAAAAACTTTGATGTGACATTTCAAGGAAACTGTCAATAGTTATGAGATAAAACTTGGCAGAACTAACATTATGACCAATACATAGAATATATTCATTGGTTAATAACGTCAGGGGCATTTTTTTAAACTCTATTAAAAACTCAACGAACAATTACCATAATAACCAAGTTACGACCGCTGTTCCATTTACCCTTCGGCCCTGACCTGGCCCTAGTTATACTCTTTCCCGGGGAGCACGATATAATTTATTCCCGGAAATATACGCGGAGGATATCATACTGAAGGTGCAATTTTGTATGGCAGTCGATTTACGGGTCCTGCGCGGTTGAAGTCGCGGACAAGAGTTAGATTTAAATAACCTGATCAATTGGATGATTGCTGCAAACATGACAGTGAAATTAGCTAGGAATGCATTACTTAGTTACCTATCTGGTATCTTTTTATATGGCTGGAAGGTCACGAGGGTGTATTAGGTACTAGCTTTTATAATTTTAGTTATCCTACACTAAAAATAAATCAACAAATATATAGATGCGACGTCCCTCCAAGATAACTGCAAGGGCACAGACCAGACGAAGGAGGCATCACGTAAAGCAGAAATTAAATAGGTCGCGGGGGCACGGTCGCCGGCGAGGATGGGGCGAGGTGGCCCGCTGTGAAACTAGGTGCCCTACATGTGCACGGAACCACGGGCACGGACCCGCTGTACACTGCTGTTTCATCGAAGCCATACCAACCGCTGTAAATGAATTATTCCACGATCCTATCCTACCGGCCCGCCCCGAGAACTGGGTCGTCGTGTTACTGTGGAAATAGGACACTACTGCACTACTAACTTTATCTGATTAATTTTCATTTATGGGTAGGTTATTTCTACATATATGATGCATTAAAAATCCATATGAAACCGTCGCCGTTGTGGCGCTGATAAAACTCAGGGAGACATTAGATTCATAATTATTGTTTAGTTTATAGGAAGGAGTTCGAATACAACAATTACGAGTAAGAACAAAGTAAAAGGTGTAGGTACACTTCGCATAAGAATCTTAAGATACAAACTGAATTGATATTTCTGCAACTTGGAGTATATTTCCAACCAATCCAAAATCCATTAATTATTCATTAATAGGGCGTAAGGAAATAGTTATTTATGATACAAGTGCAGAAAGTTAGGTAATTCCCAACGAGTGGCGATGACCAAAAACACGACCGCCACGGAGTGTTTTTGATCGACACGAGTTGGGAATTACCTATCCGTACGTGTACCATACAACATTTTACAATGCATCATGCGAGGAAGAGAGAGAAGAGGAGGTGAAATTTTGAATCGTCACGAACTCCCGAAATCTCATTCCCGCATAGTGTGCGGGAATATTGTACTGAAATCCATACTGCACGGGGAGGTGCCGCCTGGCGCTGCTCGTGCTGGCATCGTCCACTTCCCGTGTTTATGTTGAACCATATAAAGGGGCACATTCAGAGCAAGTGCATTGTAAAGATATATACTTAATCAAGCAATTATTGGTTATTTGACCAAAATACCCGCTACGCGCTGCGACGTTTGTAGCGCGCTCGTAGCAAACTTGCGCGGTGAAAATAAACGCGATAGGTACAATTAATTGCACGTGCGTACTTGCACAATTAGGTACACTTAAGTAGTTAAACTGTGTAAGTATTTTCAAGGCTGTTTATATACAGGTTGTGTATTATTCAAACTCTGATTTTTGGACAGATTTGACCGTGTTCACTTTCCGGCCGTGTATGAAGCTTTTTTGAAAATCTTTGAATGCATTTTTTTTGAATTGGTCTCGTGACTCCTAAGAGCAAATTAGCTTATCTCTTATAGTTTCAGATTTTCCCTCACTGCCCCGTTTGAATAATACATCCTGTGTATTCGAAATGTGCATATTCGTAAAAGGGAATCAGACCCTTTTTACAAAAAAAATAAAGTGTGCCACTTTAACACGCGTTACCCAAAGAGACTGATATGCCCAAGAACATACATAGATTTACATAGAAGAAATTGTTATAATGGCCATTCGTTTATTCAATAGGCTTGTTGCGTGGTGTTAAAATTGATAACGTCGTGTTGCTAAATGGATAGTAAACCATCAAATGATTGTAATAAAGTATAAATTACAAAATATAATTAAAATCATAAAAAGATATGAATCTTGAAAGTTTAGAAAAAAAAGTTTTTTTATTTATTGTCCAAGAGTAAATTTATAGGTACCAATAGAATCCTTACGCTTTTATAGAAACAAATTTGTATGACAACTATGGACCTAAACGCAGTATTTCGCGACCGAAACAACAATTTACTTTATTTTCAATGCAACGGTTAGTACAAATTGCACGGTGTGACCTCATACTTTAAAGCCAATCAGTATGAAGCGTTTCGGCTGCTGTCAGCGAGGTCCGTCTTTAACTCGATTTTTTGGGTATTAATGTCCTTTAAATGTAGTTGCTTCCATACAAACATTTGTTCATCTACAAAAACTGGTTCGAATGGCATCGTAAACAAATTTAAGGTCACAAGCCCATTAGCTGTAGGCCAGTCATATTTGACCAGAAAAATCGCTAAAATCGCAAGCTAATGGCTAGTTCTGCTTTTTGAATATATTGTTAGGACCACTACCAGTACCGTAGGTATATCCAAGTTTGCAGCTTCGTAAGACCTGTGCTAACTTTGCAGCACTCGAAAAACCACGAAAATTTCGCACTTTTTTCGGTATCGTCAATATAAGTCCTAAACTATGCGGGAGTATTCTAAAATCGCTACATTTTGTGACCCGAACCAGCTCTGTAAGTCAAATACTTACCGAGATACAGCTCTCTAAAAATTTGTTGTTAAGCCAACTTTAAATCGTTATAAATCCTAAACAATTGTTTTACTCGTAACTAAAAAATGATTGAAGAAACCTAATAATGATTTTAAAATACCTATTTTATATTAATTTTTATTTTTCACAATATGGCGTCTGGTGGCCGCCATTTTGAATTTTGGTTACGGTTATGTCTTCAGTGACACTCGCAAAATTAGAATGAATCGATTGATCTATAATTCATTAAAATGGACCCACGCGTTTGATCTCTAGAGTGCGACAAAGGAACAAACAATCTTACATACATACATAACTACATAGACTGGTACTTTTGGCAAACGCGTGGGTCGATTTTAATGAATCAGACATCAATCGATTAGTTTTAATTTTGCAAGTGTCACTGAAGAAATAACAATAATCAAAATTCAAAATGGCGACCACCAGACTGACAAAAAGTGCGAGTCGGACTCGCGCACGAAGGGTTCCGTACCAATAAGAATAAGGGTAATCAATAAGAATATTTATTTTATTTTGTTTTTAGTATTTGTTGTTATAGCGGCAACAGAAATACATAATCTGTGAAAATTTCAGCTGGAACTATCACGGTATCAGTAAGATACAGCCTGGTGACAGACAGACGGACAGACGGACGGACGGACGGACAGCGAATTCTTAGTAATAGGGTCCCGTTTTACTCTTTGAGTACGGAACCCTAAAAAGAAAAAAAATAAAGTTTACGAACTATGTCATGTTGGGTATCGTTGAATAGGTATTTTAAAATGATTATTAGGTTTCTTCAATAATTTTTAGTTAAAATTACTGTTTAGGATTTATAACGATTTAAAGTTGGCTTAACAACAAATGTTTGGAGAGCTGTATCTCGGTAAGTATTTGACTTACAGAGCTGGTTCTGGACACAAAATGGAGCGATTTTAGAATACTCTAAAAAACGTTAAGATTTTTATTAAAAAAAAACCGCATAGTTACAGGTCTTATATTGACATTAGGTACCAAAAAAAGTGCGAAACTTTCGTGGTTTTTCGAGTGCTGCAAAGTAAGCACAAGTCTTTCGAAGCTGCAAATTTGGCTATACAGTACTGGTAGTGGTCCTAACAACATATTAAAAAAGCAGAACTAGCCGTTAGCTTGCGATTTTACTGGTCAAATATGACTGGCCTACTGGGCGTTTTCAAGAAAAGTTGGAGATTCGCGTATTATTATTATTCTATTTTTATTTTATTATTTTATATCTGGATAAAAATCGTTTTATTCTAATCAGAATTTGAAGCCCTTTCGATTATAATAGTAGAAAAAAAATGTCCCGCGTTTTTCACACAATTCTGGTTTTCCATTAGGTACGCTACCGTCCCGCAAACTTCTATGAAGAAGGTAACGTAACGGAACGAAAAAACTTAGGATTAACACTTTTTTCTGCCATTAGAAACGAAAGTGTGTGTGTATGTCCCATAAGATTTTTTAAGACGATACGACCTTTTACATAGGCACGGAACCCTTCGTTGTGCGTGGTCCGACACGTACTTGGCCGGTTTTTGATTTTCGAGCACTCGGCTCTTTCACTCGAAAACTGTCAAAAACGATGGAACGCTATTTAATAGCGATAGAAAATTTAAAAACGAGTCATATTGACCACTCGTATTCAATTATAATTGGTAGAAAGTAAATGCCTGCAATTTTGACACTTCAATCGTATTTACATTTATTTAATTTTCGAGCGCTCGAAAGTCAAAAATCGGCCCCTGGGCCTCTCTCCGGTTATACACGTATGATTTTGACTATAACAGTAAGTAAGTAAATCCTTTTTTTAAACCTGTAAAGTGAATGTATCGGAATCATTCGGAATCCATTCCCCGCGAAGGTACCTACGGGCGGCTAGAAACCTAGGTACCTATAGAGAGAATTCAAACGTAAAAAAAAACCGAGATGGCAGGTTAGTCATTTACATTATACATACAGGCAGTTATTCGCATTCAATGAATCACAGACAATAAAATTCAGTATTGTGAATTATTTCACTGTCAATGCACGCGGGTCATTCAAAGATTTTTATGAATCATCTGGTCTATGGGCGTAAAGCTCAGTAAACCAGTAATACTGGAATCAAAACCACACATAACAGTACTTTTCTTAGTCAAAGCATGTCAAAGGGATTTACGCGCGGTATAAAGAGAATATTAATTTGCCCTGTCTGGTCGCATCTATTGTGGAGAAATGCAGGAATACAGCTGCGATTTCGCCATGAATGGCTGGCTTTTAAATGGAGAAAATAGTTTTAGGTACGATAGATTAGATTTCACAAGTAATTGAGATATTTAAGTTGTATGTAAGTAGTACTTATTTACCACGGAAGACTACCAATACCATTATTCCACAAAATATAAATAAGTATGGTATATACTTATTACGTATACGTCCTTACAGTACCTGTTAAGTTAGCACAGGCTTGTAGCAGTGCAGCAATATAACAAATTTAAGCGAAATTAACACATGCAAGAAATTGCACGCAAGAAATTGCATGCAAGAAATTGCATGCAAGTTTTTATTACATTGCGGGTTAGGCACTGTGGCATGCTGAGTTCAATTCATCTATCAAATCCCGCAATGTAAAGTAATTTCTTGCATGGGTAGGAGTCGCTTTAAACCCGGATCTCAACCACTTGTGTGACCTTCTATGTATGACTTTAAGAAAATGTATGTATACCTTCTAGTGACGAGTATATATATATATATATGTAGTATATATATGTGGAGCTTATACGATATATTTTACAATAACAGCAAACCAACTGCAGATTACAGAGATCTTCAGAAAAAATGAGAAAAGTTTTTCACTGTCAATTTTTATGGCTTTGCTGACATGATATTGAATTTCATCTGACCTGGGGAGAGGGTTTTTCAATAAACCTAAGTACGATTAAGTACCTAAATATAAGTAGACATTTTTGTATTAATGTTTGTGTGGGCACAAACGGTATAGTTCTTGAAATTACATAATTACAAGTTACTTATATCATAGGTAAACCAACAAACTGGTCCACAACTGAATACTATATATACATTTCTGAAAAAATTAAAATTTTTGTATAAGCTTTTTATTGCTGACTGTAATTTTTTTGCGCGATGGCCGCCTCCTGACTCCTTCGTCACATCAGCTCGACGTTGCCATAATTTTGCGTTATCCCTGAATGAAGTCAAGGTAAAAGTACGTTTCACCGAACGCTTAAGAGCTCGATGTATTTTATTTTATAATAAGGTCTGTGAGTTTCATAGGGCTATGTACAAAAGTACAATTGTAATTTAGATACATTTGTCATCATTTAAATGTACCTAGAAATTAATAACATACCTACTTATAGATATAGGTACTAAAAATATTTTTAAAGTTTTTGGGTCGGTTTCTGTGGTTTGTACCATTTACCGAACTAGGGAAGAAATGTACCTATGGGATTTGGGTGCTGCGTGGTGCTCAAACTTTAGTTGGTTAACTGTTGATTGAGATTATTTATCAAACTAATTGAGCTAGTATCTATTGTTACCTCAAAAATCTTAGCGGGATGTTAAACTTGGAAATAAAACTTTAGTTCAGATAACACATAAGTTATATTTCTATTCACAATAATTAGTTATGACAATATTTTTTATTAATTTGCCTTTGTGAGTTATAGACATTTAACCCTTAATTGGGCATGGCGTGCGAATGGATGTTAGGATGTTAGAAGTATCTGTATATTTTTTATGCGGGTAAATTATTAAAATACCATACTTACATAGGTTTTATATATTTAATAAAATTAATAAAAAAAATCTCGTGGGAAATATCTTCCTTCAGACCGATATAAATATCTGGCTTTCACTCAGTAGAACTTTTCATCACTCTCCAATAAGGTCAGAAGAAAAATATTTCCCACAAGGTGCAAAATAAACTTCTGTAGCGGTCAGAAGTACCTATAATATTTCCCACAAATTTGATACTCCCAAATAACACTGAAATTCTAACGTCATCACGAAAATATCACTTATAAGGCTATAACTTGTAAAGAGCATAAAACAACTCAAAATCTATCCATAAAACTAATTGAAAAAAAACTACCGGACTATTTAATTCAAAAACATGGGAAATGTATAAAAAAAAACATAAAAGTTATAACTGAATATGATAAGCATCAAGTTAACAATAATTAATCATATTCTTATTGCACTAAATATATGGTCTCAAAATAAAGTAAAAAAAATGTACAATTTTTGCGTAGCGTGCTGTAATGTTATTACAGTACAGATGTTTGTATCATTATGAGTTTAAATTTAAAACAGCTGTCAAAACTCAAGTGGGTCTCTATTCTTAGTATCTAAGATATTAAAACAGTTATCGATAGGAAACGTCAATTCATTATGTTTTTTAATATAAACCTCACGACATTTGATCACGAGTGGCATGAGAATAGGACATTCCTTTATTCTATGATTTAAAAAAAAACATTCGTCTTGACGGAGGATCGAATTGCCGCCATTAGGTACCTTACCTACTGTTGTAATTTGTTTGTACGGTTTTTGCTGTTACGAAAGTGTAATTGTGAAAAGTTGTTTGTAATTTACATTTTAGTTGAACATATATATTACCTACTCCAGGCAAAATACGGTTTTGAAAAACATTAATTTATAATAGCGTTTTTTTTTCTTTACATCATTTTAAAACATTATTCAAGTCATAGTCAAGTCATATTCAAGAATCCAACAAACTTACCATCCGGAAGTATTTATATAGACTTAAATAAAGCATGAATTGTTTTTTTAAATTATTAATTTGAATATTATAGAGCAAATGTAAATGAACCAAAATAAAGATAAAACCATTTATTAATGTTTTTTCAAACCACATGCTCGACAATGCCGAATTATAGGTCATGTAAACCCTACCGAAAGCAAGACATTAAATCCCTTGGTATTAGCCGGGTTATAATGTTGTACTGAATTTCATTGTAACCCGCTGGTTAATAATATGATTTCACTTTTCATAATTCTTATTACTATATGCATAAAGTTTAATTTTGCTAAACACAATTTGTCCTAGGCCATGGCCTACTTGATTTGACAAAATAAATGAAGTTTGCCTCCGTGTGAACCCCGGTCCGGAGGAGCGCGGTGCTCGAAATTCGAATTTCGAATCTAGGACCACGGCTTGTGCTTTCGAATTTGGAACGCCGCGCGCCTTCATTTGTTCACGCGTGACGAACAAATCGAGTTCTTGTAGGTGCCTATAGAAGATTTAATTTCAAAAATAATATTGAAAATGTCGAGTGATGAAAGTGTTTTGACTCCTGAGTTTATCAAATTAGATGCCATAGGCATTGTCAACAATCTGCTGCCAGAGAAGTCAAAGGAAAAATACCTAAAAGCCTACAACGATTTTGACAAATGGAAAGCTACTATGTGTCTAATGTTACTATGTACTTTTAATTTGCTAAATAAACATTATTTATCTACTGAGCCTGTTTTTTTGTCTCGCATAAGGTGTGAAAAGTAGAGTATACACCTCGGGGATAAGACTGTTTTAGTCTTGGGCGGTTGAACCCCTCACTGCACTCAGGACTCAGTCTTAATTCCCTCGCTTCGCTCAGGAATTAACTTATAACTCCCTCGCTACGCTCAGGAGTTAAATTATGAGTCCTTCGTTACGTTCGTGATTCGATTCGCTCCCGTGACATAAAACAGTGCTTTATCCCCTTGGTGTATAATCTACTATTTGTGACTTTTCAGAAGCTAGTTTAGTTATAATTTTTTGATGTCTGAAATTTTGTTGGATTTTGTCGCTAAGGAACTATTTAATTGATAATATATCCAATACAAAGAAAAAATCAGCTATTATAAATTATTTCCAAATTTGATATATTTTCCATACAAGTTGTCAGTTCATTGCCTGGACGAATATGAGTAACAGTGACTCCGAGAACGATATGAACACTCCGCCGGCTATCGTAAATGCAGCCAATATTGCAACAATAGTTATTTGTGCAACAAGAGAGCAAAGTTCTTTTTTGCTGCGAGTGTTGATTTTGAGTACCGAGGAAGCGAAAGATTCTAAAATTGAATCACGAGCGTAGCAAGTGATTCAAAGTTAGAATCTTGAGCGCAGCGAGGGACTCAAAAGCACGAGACGCAAATACTTTGCTCTCGAGTAACACATACAACTTTTCACCTCAGCAGTGAAAACATAGTCACGTTAAAAAATACATCGATAGGCTTTTACCGCGACACGACCACAGATTATATAATAGTTCTAACGACACGACAGACTAAAGCACATTTGGATGTTTTCTATGTATTTAAGTATTTATTTTTCTATATAAGTATGTATATATCATTGTCTAGTACCCATAGTACAAGCTTTGCTTAGTTTGGGACTAGGTCGATTTGGGTAAGATTGTCCCCAAATATTGATTTACCTATTTATTATTTATTTTAGTTATATATTTGAGTCTCGCTTGACACTAACACAACACTAGTGACTAGCCGTACCTACCTATTATTGTTAAAATACTGTCACTCATGTTCCCACATTTCACTCTCACTCCACACATCACTCATATTTTCGAGCTATTTTTTGAAATATTTAATCTACTTACTTAATATCTGTTACACATACGCGCGTCGCGCGTGCGCTCCAAAAACAAAGCGTATTGTTGTTAAATACTGTCTTCTTCATTGAATTCACTATATATTTCTTAGTCAGATAGATAATTAATTAATCCTAGTCGTTTTTGTATTCAAAACTAATATCAATAGCGCAAGCATGAAGAATAATATAGGTATCGAATAAAATGTAAACAAATTAACAGCGCGCCATTTTTTTAAGGGGCGGGGCGCCGGGTGTGCGTTCGCAAACTGCATCTGTAGTATACGTTCTTAAAAATGAAGATTGTTCAAAATAATCAATCATTGATTGTTCAGCGTATGAAAATTCATGTTTTTACCTATTTAAGGAAAACTGACTGTATTTGAGATATTCCATGATTTTTTCTCTTCAATTTATATATATAACATTCCTTTGTAGTCATTTTTTTGGTAATTTTAACTTATAAGTATGTTAAGTGTGGTTTCGAACGTGTAACTTGATTCGCGCTGTTTTGGGGGTCTACTTTTAAATTCGAATAGCGAACTATGAGTCGACCTATTTCTGTCGTATTCTTTTTTCGTAATGAAAATGTAAGGGACAGTGCACATAAAGTTGAAATATTCTGAATTTGTAATAGACCCCACATTAAGAAATGTCAGTGCTCAATGTCAAAATTAAAAAGCTACTTTGACTCACGGAGTGAGCAAAATCGCATTTTGCTCACTGTTTTCACGCAGCAAAATATGCTTGTTCGAGCTGCGATATTTTACAGGTAGCACTAGTAGCAATGCAGGTCATTTCCCTACGGCTTCTGAACCCATCTTAGAGTACTTATGATATGTGTTTAGATAACGTAGTGTATGCAACTGTACATAATTAGGCCTTAAAACACTCGTGTGATCCTATTATGAAACACGGTAACGCTCGTTTCATAAAACCACACTCGTATTTTAAGGCCTCTCATTATGTATCAGTAGCATAAACTACTAATACCTACCTACCTCCAACAGATGATAGAAATCAATATCTATATTCATACTTTCAGAGTAACATTATTTATACCTGCGAAAGTAACTCTGTCAGTCGTTTACATTTTCACGTCATTTCATGAAACTTAAGGAGATAGTTTGAATCCTGGGAAAGCACATGGGGTAGTTTTTATCCCAGAAATCATCCCCTAAGAAGGTGCAAAGTTTGTATGGAGCTACGATATAAAACGAGTTCCGCGCGGCCGTAGTCGCGGGCAAAAGCTAGTACTTAGACCTATAAGTTTGACGAGCCAATAAACGTATGTACCTACATTACAAACGGTAGGTAGGTGGTATCTACAGAGTTCTTTTTTCTTAGTACAGACGGCGTCAAAGATTTATGTTTATAGGTAGGTACTATTGCTTTGTAATCTTATATCTTCGACGTCGACTGTATAATTATCAACTGATGTCAGCATAAGATATATTTAAAAAAAAAAGCGGCCAAGTGCGAGTCGGACTCCATGAAGGGTTCCGTAAAATAAACTGCGGTTTACGATTTATAATAACGTATTAAAAAAACTACTTACTAGATCTCGTTCAAACTAATTTTCGGTGGAAGTTTGCATGGTAACCTACATCATATTTTTTTTTAGTTTTATCATTCTCTTATTTTATAAGTTAGTGTCTCTCGCGCCAACTATTCAGTTTAGAAAAAAAATATATTTGAGACCTCTATATCATTTTTGAAGACCCCACACGTATGGGTTTGATGAATTAAAAAAATTTTGAGTTTCAGTTCTATCTAAGTATTGGGAACCCCCAAAGTTTATTGTTTTTTTTTTCTATTTTTGTGTGAAAATCTTAATGATGTTCACAGAATACATCTACTTATCAAGTTTCAACACTATAGTTCTTATAGTTTCGGAAAATAGTGGCTGTGACATACGGATGGACAGACAGACAGACATGACGAATCCATAAGGGTTCCGTTTTTTGCCATTTGGCTACGGAACCCTAAAAACCTATTCGTTGTAGGTCAAGTAAGTACTAGTCAAATGATACAAATAGGCATCTGTTATACCTAGTTATACTTAGTCGGACTGCATGGAGCTAAAGTAGCAGCACGGTTAGCACAAGACGGCGCGCGAGCTCTCTCGATTTTTCTCGCACTCTACGTTTCTCTCAAAGTTTTCTAATAAGAGACCCAACTAACATTTTGGTGTCAGCTAAGGGTTTTATTATAACCTTAACCTTTATAAGTGAGTTATAATTATCTCAGTTGGAACTAATAGTGTTATAGAGGAGTTAAGAAAAAATATTAACTCCGAAAGTGTTAGAGCTTTATTGAACGCTCTTAAGCAGGTTTAAGAGTTATAAGAGTGTTACTCAAAGCAAGTATACTTAAGATGTTAAAGCTTTAACACCTTAACCTTTACAAGAGTGCTCGTTAACTCTTATTGCTTTTTAGTTGTTGCCGTGGAGTGTCTTATAAAGCTTAATGTGTTATATCTACTATAAGGTGCAGTTAGAGGCTTTATAAGAGAGTTGGTCAAGAGTATAGTAATACAAGATACTAGAAGTGTTGAACAACTCATTTGTAAGTATTGAAACTTTTTCTAACGCTTATGGTGTTAGTTATAACACCGTTATGAAGGCAAAGCCTGCACAATATTCTTGACTAAAGGTGTTGTAACTCAATAAGCGTTATAGAAGACTTAGCTGACGCCTAAAGCTTTAGTGTAAGTAGTCCATTGTATTGGTGAATTCTAACCTACAAATTGATTAGGTTATTCAATATTTGACAGCAAAATACTTCATTATTTATGTTACTCTTACCATTCTATGGATACCACTTAATTTAACATGCCACTGGCCAATAAACAAGAATAGAAAATGATAAAAACTTTAGGTGTCTATTTTATTCTTCATAAGTTTTATTAGAAGTTTTATAAATGATGGGCGCGTTAAAATTGAGATGGAAAACATGGTATAAATTTACCGTAAAATCACAAGGGCAGATTGTTTACACTTAATAACACAATCACAAATCACTTTCAATTAGTAACTCCTGTCAAATACACTAATACCTATCTTCGCCATTTTGTCGGTAGACATTTGTCAAATAATTTTATAGTAAGAAGTAACAATGCTCACTTGGAACTCGGTGAGTGCAAGAGTGTTATATTATACCACTATCAGCTAACACCTTAACTGTTACTACGGTGTTTGTAGAGAGTTGGTCAACAGTTTGGGTGTCAGATAACACTGCTCGAAAGTCTATTTAACACCTTTACCTGTAAGATCGTGGGCCTGATTCGTGGTTATAAGCGTGTTAGAGCATGTTAGGCATTGTAACACCTTAACACTTGGCTGGAACCGATATAAGAATGATATAAGGGTTATTTTAACGCTAGTGTGCTAGTTGGGGAGAGACGTATAGTGCGAGAAAAATCGAGAGAGCTCGCGCGCCATCGTGTGCTAACCGTGCAAGGTTGTTATTCTCTACGCGTTAATGCGGCTCACCCCGCCGGTCACCCGTTACGAAACTAGACCTCTACCTACGCTAAATTACGACGCATCGCGGTTTCAAGGTATAATTGTGGGTGAGCGTTGAGGTGAGCTTAAAACAAGTAACAGGATAGGGGGGCAGGTATGCTTGTTGGGGTACTCCATAACATAATAAATCAGAGCCCTTTTTTTACCATCGTGTCGCTGGCTGTTAAGTTGAGTCAAAACAAATGTTAGTTAATTAAGCGAATTTAAGATTATCGTTCTTTGTATCAGTGTCCCTCGATAGTAACGAATATAAATCTAGGTCGAGTATCGCCTCCTACGTGCCAAACACAGACTATGACACGTCCTACATTGGACGCACACATTCGTAGGCCACGTCCGAAAACTAGGTCGAAAACTCGCGCATGCGTCGATTGTCTCCTTGCCTACTCTAGTGTGATTGTTTATGAGATTTGTTTGTATTTTTGTATCATGTTTATTCATTAGAATTTTCGGGGCCTACGTAGCCGATACCATGTTTTTAATTATCCACGAGCAAAAATCCCGACTTCCGATAATCATCATCATCTTTGATTAGGATTGACAACAAACATGTACCCAAGTACAAAATATAAATTGACTCTCATATATAGGGTGGGCCATAAATGTTTGCAAATAGCAACACTGAATATCTTGTATAATAACAAATTCTATAGTTTTTGAGTGGAGGGAAATTTGCCATTACTTTATGCAGTTTTATTTGCAATAAAGCGTTTTACTGATCAACAACGAGCTTTTTGTGTAAAGCAGTTTTATAAAAGCAACAATTTGTAAGAAACAGTTTTCCGCCTATTTAGGAGGAAGCCCGGATCTCACACCCGCCGATTTTCTCGTGCGGGGATATTTATAAAGTCGAGTTCCGAGTTAAAAAACCGAAGTCAATATCCAAACTCAAGCAAAACATCCGCGATGAGATAGCCGAGATCCCTCGCAGCATGTGTCAGCGAGTTTCTCAAAATCTGCGTAGTCGTTTGCAGGAGTGCCAGCGACGAGATGAGGGTCATCTCAAAGATGTTATTTGCAAATAGTACATTTTACAACTAGTGTGAAAAGAATGTCTTTTTACCACTAGTACCGAGGTATCTTGCCACGAGCTGAAAGCGAGTGGCAAGACTCGGTACGAGTGGTAAAAGACATTTCACACGTGTTGTAAACGACGTTTTTTAATACAATTGCGAAAAAATAATAATAGTACATTTTACAACTAGTGTGAAAAGAATTTCTTTTTACCACTAGTACCGAGGTATCTTGCCACGAGCTGAAAGCGAGTGGCAAGACTCGGTACGAGTGGTAAAAGACATTTCACACGTGTTGTAAACGACGTTTTTTAATACAATTGCGAAAAAATAATAAATTAATATTCGTCATTTATATATTAATGAATTCTTTAAATAAATTTATATTATTGTACCTCGATCTCAACTGTTAGTGGCTGCATCGAAACTTCTGCTTGCGTATGCGCTCCTGGTACCTATAGGTGGACCGTTTAACTCGGTCCTCGCCTGCGCGGCGCGCGGGTGCAGGGGTATGACTATAACGGGCTGCGGGCGACGTGCGGAAGGCAAACCCCGGCGCCCGCACCCCGTTATCGTCATACCCCTGCACCCGCGCGCTGCGCAAGCGAGGAATGAGTTAAGCGGTCTACCTACAGATGTGTACATTTTCAGCTTCAAAAATGACTTTCATACTAACGCGATCAAAAATAAATACTCCTAGTATTCGTAAGCGTTTTTAATTTCATAATTTCCAAGTAAAAAATCTAATATAAAATTACTGCGTTTCGAAAGTATAGTTTGGAACTAAAAAGTAAAAAGCACTAGTGCGAGAAATTGAGCTTCTCGCACGCTACGCAGCCACAAAAAGTACCACTTTTTGAGCAACTGTATTAAAAATTAATATTCGTCATTTATATATTAATGAATTCTTTAAATAAATTTATATTATTGTACCTCGATCTCAACTGTTAGTGGCTGCATCGAAACTTCTGCTTGCGTATGCGCTCCTGGTACCTATAGGTGGACCGTTTAACTCGGTCCTCGCCTGCGCGGCGCGCGGGTGCAGGGGTATGACTATAACGGGCTGCGGGCGACGTGCGGAAGGCAAACCCCGGCGCCCGCACCCCGTTATCGTCATACCCCTGCACCCGCGCGCTGCGCAAGCGAGGAATGAGTTAAGCGGTCTACCTACAGATGCGTACATTTTCAGCTTCAAAAATGACTTTCATACTAACGCGATCAAAAATAAATACTCCTAGTATTCGTAAGCGTTTTTAATTTCATAATTTCCAAGTAAAAAATCTAATATAAAATTACTGCGTTTCGAAAGTATAGTTTGGAACTAAAAAGTAAAAAGCACTAGTGCGAGAAATTGAGCTTCTCGCACGCTACGCAGCCACAAAAAGTACCACTTTTTGAGCAACTGTATTAAAAAAAATCAATTGCATTAGATGTTAGACACAAAAACTAAATGATCAGGAAATTAACGTTCATGGTTTTATTTTCATCAAATTTACAATAGTACAAAAATTTTTGGCCCACCCTATATTTATCGTGTAAAAATTAAAGGTATAAACGATCTCGCTTAATTACTTTTATTTGTAGATACTCTACACCATAAACTTATCTAATAATAAGTTTGAAATCATTGTAATAAATTAGTTAACTAAAAATAATATTCAATCAGATTTGCTCATCTTAGTAATATAAACATTGAATAAATTTTGCACCACATATTTTATTAGAAATTTTTGACACTTTTTCACAGTACGCAGGCGACAATAACTCCCATTGTTCTTGAACTCGAGCCCACAATACGTGTATTGACGATGGCGGTGAATCGTAGTTATTCACTAACGCTTTTTCTATCATAGACCACAGGCTTTCGATAGGGTTTAAATCGGGACTTTGAGCTGGCCATTCCAACACATGAAAACCCTGTTCAGACAACCATTTTTTAACAACTCAAGATAGATCTCTTTTTTTTTTTTTTTTTTAACTGTTTATTGCAGTAATTTAATTGTTACAAGTTTTATCTATACTAATTGCTTAGCGCAATCTCAATTTTTCGAGATTATTTGCTAAGCTTAGCTATTATCTATCACATTTCTAAGTTTAATCTATATAACTTAACTTATTTATATAATATAAGTATAAGTGTTCGCATAACAATATTTATTTATTTATTTTCATTATTTTTTGTTTATTATCCCATCAATTTTACGAATAGAACCAGGTCCAAAACAAGTCATACCTACAGCCCCAGATTTTGATGGTTAACAGTTTGTATGAAATCTCGCACGTTCATGCCTTCTCCTTCTCTTTTCCAATTCCATTGACGTCCATCCGTTGAGTATCTGTTAATTTTAGTTTCATCTGAAAACATTACCTTCGCCCAGTCTTCCTCTGTCCACGTTCTGTAGGTACTTATTAACAAAAGCTTTTCGAGCTTTTACATTTTTCTACTAATAAGAAAAGAAAGAAAGAAAGAAAACTGTTTATTGTCACACAAACAGATTACATACGAAAAATACATTATGAGAAAAAAATACAAGATTATTTGTGTGACAAAAGGAACGAACTCAGCATGTGCTGTGACAGTCATTGCGGCTGTACAGCACTGGTTTTCAGTTCGTCCCCTTTTCACTCACACCACATCCACATTGACTGCTAGTGCAGGTCGAGGTAGAACAAAAAATAAAGAAAAACACAAAGTAATTACAATATGATACAATAAAAAAACGGTAAAATAAAAAAAAGAGAGAAAGGAAAGAAGAACACTCAGATTAGCTTAGTGCCTAGGGTCGTTTCGCCGGTAACGCGACCACTTGACGGACTAGGCTGCTTCAATTAAAGATATTAACATTTCTACAACCCCAACAGAAAAAGAATAACGTATTAACTATTCTTGAATAGTATCAGAATAAGAATATATAAAATTTAAAACCGAAAGCTCAATCCAAAGCAAGAAAAAATAACCTCAATTCACACATTGCTTCCGTGGAGTGTTGACGTGCAGTGAATCTGTGAAAAAAATAACGCGACAGTTGGCGCGAAAACTTTAGTTACGTCACTTAATTTTATTATTATGCTGAAATTGGTTAATTGATCGTTTAAATGATTTAGCTGTTGTAATAATTTCGTTGAAATTCGGCATATTTAAAAATAGATTTAAATAAAATGGGGTGGTCGCGTACCCAAATACATAATTACCAAAGAAGTCGGATAGCGACCACATCGTTTTCTTTTTCTTTCCTTATGGATGCTTATGCGGCACCCGCGATATTTAGCTTGGCTAGCCAATTGAGTCGGTATTTAAGCCGCGCCAATCCATGCTATGTTCATTGTATATAATAATATATAATTATATATTATATTATACAGGGTGGGCCCTGTAACACGAGCAAATATTCAAAAGGAGGCTTCCTTAGAGCATTTGCAGTAACCCCTTGTGTATCATTCACTTTCAAAATGTTTGGTTACGGAGAAATTTTGATCTAAAGTTATGTATCTTACCTCCAAGTAATGTATCTTGGCACCACGACATCATATCACGGCAGTCAATGCAGATTTTGAGGTAACATCATGTAATGAGTCATAATAGTTTTTGCATTTTTGTGTTTAACAGATAGTTTTGTGATTTTTTCATTTTTTTTTTCTTTTTTCTTGTGTTTTTAAAATAAAAAGTTACTCATAGCACTCCAGAAGAGTAAAAAAATACAAGTAAACTTATTTTAAAGATTTTTTTTTTTCAAAAAAAATATTTTTTTTTCGCATTCGAAATAATTGTTCACAAGCTTAATAATCTAGGGTTTAATTTTTTGCTCCAGTTACAGGACCCACCCTGTATAATAATATGAAGATGGTTATGTTATAAATTCGAAAGTGTGTATGTCTGTCTGTCTGTTATTTCTTCACGCTTAAACCGATGGACCGATTTTGATGAAATTTGGTATGGAGATAGTTTGAGTCCCGGGAAGAGACATACCTAGGATAGTTTTTATCCCCGAAATAATCCCCTAAGCGGGTGAAAGTTTGTATGGAGCTACGATATAAACGATTTCCACGCGGACTGAGTCGTGGGCAGACGCTAGTGTAAGTAGAATATAATCTAAAAGTTAAATAAAAGCTTGTAAAAAGGTGGCATTTAGATAGCTACTATGAATGACATGTGTGACTGTAATAGCAATATATATAATAGCACCATGGTGTGAGCGAGACGGCGCGCTTTTTTCGATTCTATTCTTCATTGACACAGCAATGTAAAGTAGATTTAGAAGAGTAACACTAAATAAAATGACCTATAATGATGAATTTTCTCGAAAAAGAATTAAATGTAATGTCAAATGGAGAAAAAAAAAGAGCAGGGGATTAAGTAATTACAAAGTTATAGTATCCAAAGTTTTAAGAGGGGGTAGGTATATTCTATCTCTTTTCCGCAAAACGCACCTTACGCAGCATATGAAATGATTGTCATTTACTGCCGCTCGGGGATTGTGACGTCACGATCCACTAGCGTTTTCTCTCTCTAACAAGCAATATTAAAACGGTTGTAGATTCGTATTTTTGGAGATATATGAATGGGATTTTCGTCACTTAGGCTTATTATTTTGCCTTCTTTTTTTGGAGTAATAATAAATGGTTAGTCTACACTCCTATTTGTAGTGGTATTAGGGCAGTTAGGTAGGTCAAACTTTGAGAAAGAGGTCGATCGTCGAATCCGACTCGTCTGGGTAGCGTTCGGGAAGCTACGCTATGGCTTTTCGTCCAATATTCCGCAGTGTCTCAAGGCGAGAGTCTTTGACCAGTGTGTGTTGCCAGTAATGACGTATGGCACTGAAACGTGGTCGCTTACTAAGGGCCTCATACGAAGGCTCAAAGTCACCCAAAGGGCAATGGAGAGGGCTATGCTGGGAGTTTATATGCGTGATCGCATCAGAAATGAGGCTATCCGCAACATAACCAAGGTAGGTAACCGATATAGCCATCCGAATCGCTAAAGTTAAGTGGCAGTGGGCGGGGCATATTGCACGGAGAACCGATGGCCGCTGGGGCGGAAAGGTTCTCGAATGGCGACCACGTACCGGGAGGCGCTGAGTGGATAGACCCCCACAAGGTGGACTGATGACCTAGTAAATATCGCAGGAATCGGCTGGATGCGGGTGGCGCAAAACCGGTCATTGTGGCACTCTTTGGGGGAGGCCTATGTCTAGCAGTGGACGTCTTTCGACTGATATGATGATGATGATGATGCATCGTTTTATTAACTACTTAAACACTATTTGCAAGAGTGGTCGCCAACTAGCTAACAGGTGGTCGCAAACCGACTAAAGCGGTCGCTATCCAGCGAATTCGCTATTTTGAAACCTTTTCCATATTTTTTCCTAATCTATGGATGAAAGTGCTATATTTTATTGTAGGTTTCAAAACTTGACTATACTCAGAACCTATACGAATACCATATATTATGTGTGTACATTGAATAGGTATACATTTACTAATCTAAAGTGAGCAACTCGGCTAAGTGGTCACTAACCGGCGAAACGACCCTACTTATAGGGAAAATAACTTAACTTAATACAGAGTTTAGTTCCTAACCTGTTGGAACAGACAGGTCGATATATTTTAAATGCACAGAAGTTAAATAATAATAACAACCACAAGACACCAGATTTAAATAGTCCCTTCAGCTTGTATCTAATTGTTTTGCTATCAAAATTAAACTCAATTTGCGCTTAAACGTTAGGAGGGACAAGTTAGTTCGTAAAGGCGGTGGTAGGTCGTTCCATATCTTAGATGCCGAGTATTTAAAAGAACCCCGAAAACCCGCGGTTTTGCGGTTTCTTTTTTTTCTCGACTGCTCGGAATTTCGCACCCTGAAGACTTCTTCTCACTGTCCATTTACTTGCGACCTTTCCTGTTTGTTTTCGTAAGAGTGAGGCGGCATGCGATGTGGATTTTGCTTCTCCAGTGACCATATCAGTATCAGTGTATAATCCTACGCGTGTCTTGCGGACTTAACTTTTTTGTTCGCCCTCCTCTGTTATTCTTGAAAGGTTTTGCACATTTTTGTCTGAATCTCTGCACAACCGACTGGCTTACAGTTAATTTCTTGGCTATTTCCCTAGTCGACAGCCCTTCCTCCAACATTTTTTTAATCAAATCATTAACAGGCTTTGTAAATGGTTTCATGGCTAATGTTTTATTTTCAAACAATTGCAATGGTGGAGTCAATTATTATTCTAAGGAGTTAATCAATAGGGAACATTACGCAACACTCTTCGTAGGTGGCGACACCAGCAGCGTTGACATTGTATCTCGTTCCCACTTGCGGTATTGTCTATGCAAGCATTCTTGTCACTCATTTGACAATCAATTGTGAATGTGTGTGTGAATCCCTATATTCCTATACTGGTTTACTATTAGTGGTAGTGCTCATAGTGCTGCCTCTGGCGGCAGAACATTGCAGTAATGTTCCCTATTCATGCAGATTCGTGAATGATAACATGACTGATCATTAAAATAAATGCACATCGGATATAAGATTTGTTTTTTTGTGCAATTAATCAAAATGCCTGCTACCGAAAGAGGTCGGTGCAAAATTGATTCAATACGAATGTCACCTTATAGATAAAATGCATTACTTCAATCTGTAATTACGTAATGGCGGACTATATCTCTATAAAGTATACTAACAGAAAATAATTAAATATCAATGTAATTCCTTACCGTTTTTATGTTAAGTAAAGGTAAGTGTCAAAGTAGTGGACATTGGTTCACTTGTGCTCCTAACTGTATGTATGTCACTATGTTTGTTCGGGTGGATTATTCAAATCGTCTCACTCAATGAGTAGGTAGTTGATGATGCGTATACAGAAAAACACAGAAAAGTTTGTAAATACCAAAAATTAAATTTTTGACAGTAGGTACTTATTAAATAATAAATATAACCTAAACTAGCTGTCAATACTAAATAGTAATTTAATTTATTTTTCAACTCCTGTTCAAGCTCAAGTTTAATGACGGTGCCGGTTAATGTACGGCCATGATAATGTACAGCCATGATAATGTACAGCCCAATAATACGCGTCCATTGGACGCGTATTATCAGGCCGTGCATTATCACCCTGAGCAAATTCGGTACGGGGCAATAATTGGAAGCCAATCTTGTACGACCTTATAATGTACAACCTGAATGTGCTGCCTGAAAACTATTCTGTAGTTTGCTATTTATTTAAAAATTGTCGTAGAAAAAGTATTGTAGGGTCGTTTCGCCGGTTAGCGACCACTTAGCCGAGTTGCTGACTTTAGATTAATGAATGTATACCTATTCAATTTACACATAATATATGGTATTCGTATAGGCTCTGAGTATAGTCAAGTTTTGAAACCTACAATAAAATACAGCACTTTATGATTAGGAAAAAATAAAGAAAAGGTTTCAAAATAGTGAATTCGCTAGATATCGACCGCTTTAGTCGGTTTGCGACCACCCTGTTAGCTAGTTGGCGACCACTCTTGCAAATAGTGTTTAAGTAGTTAATAAAATGATTTATCATCATCATCATCATATCAGTCGAAAGACGTCCACTGCTGCAGGTCTCCCCCAAAGAGTGCCACAATGACCGGTTCTGCGCAACCCGCATCAAGCGGATTCCTGCGATTTTTACCAGGTCATCAGTCAACTTGTGAGGAGCCTACCCACGCCGCGCCTTCCGGTATGTGGTCACCACTCGAGAACCTTTCCGCCACAACGGACATCGGTTCTACGTGCAATGTGCCCCGCCCACTACCACTTAACTTTAGGGATTCGGAGGACTATATTATCGGTATACCTACCTTGGTTATGTTGTCGATAGCCTCATTTCTGATGCGATCACGCAGAGAAACTCCCAGCATAGCCCTCTCCATTGCCCTTTGGGTGACTTTGATCCTTCTTATGAGGCCCATAGTAAGCGACCACGTTTCAGTGCTATACGTCATCACTGGCAACACGCACTGGTCAGAGACTCTCGTCTTGAGTGAGACACTGCGGAATATTGGACCAAAAGATGTACCATAACGTAGCTTCCCGAACGCTGCCCAGCCGAGTCGGATTCGACGATTGATCTCTTTCTCAAAGTTGGACATACATAACTGCCCTTATACCACTATTCTTCTAAATCTACTTTACATTACTGTGTCAATGAAGAATAGAATCGAAAACAGCGCGCCATCTCGCTGTCATTCATAGTAGCCAAATGCCACCATTTTACAAGCTGATTTAACTTTTAGATTATATTTTACTTACACTAGCTGCCTCCCACGACTCCGTCCGTATGGAACTCGTTTATATCGTAGCTTCATACAAACTTTCACCCCCTATTTCAGCCTCTTAGGGGATTATTTCGGGGATAAAAACTATCATATGTCTTTTCCCGCGAGTCAAACTATCTCCATACCAAATTTCATCAAAATCGGTCCATCGGTTTAAGCGTGAAGAGGTAACAGACAGACAGACAGACACACTTTCGCATTTTTGATATAAGCATATCATATAATCATATAAATTATATAATATATAATTATATATTATTATTATATTATATATGTAGGTACTATGGATATACTTAGCATGGGTTGGCGCGGCGCGGCTTAAATGCCGACTCAATTTACTGGCTAAGCTAAATATCGCGGGTGCCGCCGCAAGAATTCATAAGGAAAGAAAAAGAAAAACTATGTGGTCGCTATCTGCCTTCTTTTCTTTGGGTACGCGACCATCCCATTTTATTTAAATCTATTTTGATAATAAGCCGAATCTCAACGACATTATTGCAACAGCTAAATCATTTAAGCAATCAAGTAACTAATTTAAGCATAATAAAATTAAGTGACGTTATTCAAGTTTTCGCGCCAACTGACGCGTATTTTTTTTTACTGAATCACTGGACGTCAACACTCTACGGAAGCAATGTGTGAATTGAGGTTATTTTTTCTTGCTTTGGATTAAGCTTTCGGTTTTAAATTGTATATATTATTATTCCGATACTATTCAAGAATAGTTAATAACGAATTATTTTTCTGTTGGGTTTGTAGAAATGTTAATATCTTTCATTGAAGCAGCCTAGTCCGTCAAGTGGTCGCTAACCGAAGGTGGTCGCGTTACCGGCTAAACGACCCTATGCAACGGTGTATAACTGATGATGGTCTAAAAACGCTCGTGGCGTCTTTAATTGCGATGTTCGCCAAGGCTCGCATCGCAACCCACGCCACTCGCGTTTTAAGACCCTTCTGATAAACAGTTGCACAAAATACTATTATTTATCGTATGGCGGTTACACACTGGTACATATATGTATTCGTATCGATGTCGCTGATAGAGTTCCAGTGTGCGTACCTAATAGTAATTTTGAATGTTGCAATCAGTGCCAAAATCGCATGGCAAAAATCGTTTGAATACGTATATCATATTTTTTGTGTCTATGTCTTGCGTAAACGTAACGTACCTACCTACTTACGAACCTACCAACTTAGCAAGTCGGTACTACCTACAACTACAACCCGAGAATATATACTACTCGTTATTTAATCAGATTATTTTTCCAAGCGCCGGCTTCTAAATTATAGGCTGGTCTAGAAATTAACAAAGGAACCCACACAGCGGTAAAGACTCTAGACGCGTTGCATAGAACTTTTCTTATGTGTGCGTTACTGTTTGGGTTGGCGTTGCGCTACCAATAGCGGCGACCTACTCCCTGGAGCGCAGAGGCTGCGAATGCGATGTATCACAAGAAGAACTCTGCAACTTTCGGCGGGTCACAGTATTGTAGCCCAGAATACGCTTAGGTTAGGTAATTATAGATTTTTATGTCGATTCTGTTTTTGAAAATTGTAAGAAATTGTAGATTGTATGACAAGGGTCTAAACAAAGCCATATTACCGCGAGATAGTTCCCGAATGGCGAAAAATTCCCGAGCGCGTGAGGGAAAATTTATCGAGTGATAATCGGGCTTTTAGACCACAGTTATACAATCTACAATTTTTTTACAATTTCCAAAATAGATACCAAACATTTGTGTATTAATGTAAGTATTCCGAAGACTTGGCAATTACCTATATGTATGGAAAGAAATATCCATCAAACATCCTTTTAGGCACGTGGGAAAATGAAAGGCATTTTCATGAGGTTTTCCATGACTTTCCGCATTTCCGAGGGTGTTTTTTTACACCAACTCGAATTTTGTGCTTTTACTGTGTCAGGTTTTTTTAAATTGTAAGCATACACACTTCCACGTGGCTTTAGATAGTCGTCTAGAAAAAGTAAATATAAGTAAAATTTAGTGACCTTGATTTTTAAAGGTTCTTTGACCTGAAAATATGCCTTTAATATTGCCTGCGTGTCCCGTGCCGTGTAACCATGTTTCACAAGCTTTTAAACGTTCCTTAATCAATTTGCCGTCTCGTCGCTTGATATTTGCATTTAAAGAATCGGGACTTTTGGCGCCAAAAAACATTAGGTACGTCAGAAAAAAAACATTATACCTCATAGGTCCTTGTCCACCCTGTAGTATCTAGAAGTATCGTTTTCCATTCGAACAAATCGTTATAACCATTGTACCTACTTTTCCTTTTGAACGAAAATTGCTAACTAATTAACTTGTGTTACATGTAGTCGATCAGGGATATGAAAAAAAATTATATAATCTAGATGGTTAAAAAAATGTTTACGGTCCCTGAGACGTCAAATTTGGCCAGCTGTCAGAATTCCACGGAATTCAAAAATAGGGTGTGAAGTTAATCTATATCTTCTAGGTATACAAGAAGATGTCCTGACTGACTGACTGACTCATCAACGCACAGCCGAAACAACTTATGTTAGGGAGTGGATTTTTGCACATTACGAGTAGGTTACTTTTTTTACGTGGGCTAAGGATAAGAAAGGATTGAAGAAATCCGTAGAATTTCGTTAGTAGATGTTTTTGCTTAGTATAAATTGAAGTATTGTTCGAAATTTCACCGGTAAAGGGGTTAAATAGTAATGCGAAGTTTGTATAAGGGAATCATTTTTTTGAGCTATTCTTAAAACTTTGTAGAAAGATTACCTATTTATTAGAATACAAATAAAGTACTTTCAGAGTTTTGGAAAATTCCGCCCCTAAGGGGATAAAAAGGGGTGCATAGGTTGTATGGGGAAACTTTTTTATTACTTATAAGAATACCAAAAAAGTACTTTCAGCGTTTCGGGAAAGACTATCCCTAAGGGATTTGAAAAGGGGTGCAAAGTTTGTAAGAGGGAAACTTTTTTTTGAGTTAGAGACTTGAAAATTTGTAGAAACATTTATAAATACAAAAAAAAACTGGGATTTGAAAAATTCCAACCCTAAGGGGGTTAAAAAGGGATGCATAAAAGACATTCAGCGTTTTTGGCATGAAGTACCAAAGCTAATAATTTGAATTTAATATATGTAGTAGGTCTATAGATGGGCAATTTATGAAATAAAAACTGTAGGTGCCGCTACACCAGAACACCAAAAAAAAAAACAAATTATAGTTTCCATTATTTTGACATATATTTGTACTAAAGTTTCAGGCAATATTTTTTGTAGTGATGGGTTTTATTATGTAGTATAGTTTACCAAAAAAACAAATTAATCGCAAAGACCGAATTCAAGAAATAAATTAAAAAGTGAAAAAAAACAACCCGCCATATTTCGAAAACTGACAAGTGTACATGGCTCTTCTTTGGGGAACAGACTTTTGCCTACAAGGAGTATCTAAAAATGAAATTACTAGAACATTTGACAGAAAGGCAAATTTTGTATAGAAACACGGCTATAGCCTTTAACGTTATTTAACCCTTAAATGCATGATTTTTTGTAAAATTTTTGGCGAACAGTGCAGGGAATTACGCGCCAAAGATTAAAATTATGACACTACAAAAAAAATACCATCAAAAGTTTGTGGATGCGTTCAGAATCTAGCATGTAAATGTCACATTTATGAAAGTAATAAATGTCATTTTGGCTACCTGCATATTGAGCTACGGGGCATCAAAATATACGATGTAGATCTACATCATTATGCATTTAAGGGTTAAAATGTATCCCCTAAGGTTAAAAGAGGGTTCAAAGTTTTTATGGAGAGCTATCATTTTTCTACGACTATAAAAAGTTCTACGCGGACGAAGTCGCCGGCAACAGCCAGTACTTTCATATTTTTATTGAATACTGCGATTGAATCGAACTAGATTTCTTTGACATCTTAATTCTAGGTATATATATACAAAATACAAAAACTTTCTCCCGACCTTAATGTATACAACTAGTTAGCAGGGTGCAGGGGAAATATTAAAATAAACTCGAATGTAGGTTTTTAATTTTATTATTTCTTACTAAGGACAAGTACTGCAGATGCTCTAACAATATCTCCGTTAGCCTTTGCTAATTCATCGCAACAATCTTGTAAAGA
This sequence comes from Epinotia brunnichana, assembly GCA_963854355.1. Classification (NCBI taxonomy): domain Eukaryota; kingdom Metazoa; phylum Arthropoda; class Insecta; order Lepidoptera; family Tortricidae; genus Epinotia; species Epinotia brunnichana. The sequence continues at coordinate 32,790,476 of OY977935.1, read as the reverse complement.
AGCTGCGCCGTCCACGGCGATTTTGACCCGAACGAGTTTGATGGCTCGGTGCACGTTCCATTCGCTCAGCTCCAACGCTTCCAGGCACTCTTCAGGCGACGCCTGAACATAACACAAGCATAGTATTACGTCACATGTTAATTCATAGAGAGAGTAATGTTTCATAAGCGATTATTTCCTGGACCTACCTACCTGTTGTTTGAGAACTTTATTCATAATTCGGACCTCATCGGATTCCACCCCGCGCTGTCGCCCGTCCGGCTTCTGATCGGCGAATTCCAACAAATCCTCCACCGACACGTGATCTGAAACCAACAATAGTTAATCGATACAAAGCCGCTTACCAGACGGGTCTCAATGCAAAGTTATGGAAATCGAATAGAAACGGACGTTACGCGAGGGGTAGAATTTCTCAATGTCTGAGTTCGAGCAGCGTTATCAATATCACCTCTCAAAGTTAGTTTGGCCCTCAACTAATTTTTTTTAAAGATTGATCCGCACATTAAGGCGTTCAAAATACAATCACTGTATAGAACGGCGATTAGAAAGTTGAGCGCAAGTGAAAGTGAAACACCGTCATATTTTAAACTGTGAATGTACTTGGTAGATGACGTAGCTGTGGCCGTTTCAAATTAGGCATCATAACCCCCCCCCCCCCCCCCCCCCCCCGCATTACTGTTACAGCTCTGCGTACACTGCACACTATAGGTAATTAGTATACTTACCTATACAAGTAGGCATACATAATCAACAGATTTCTACAGATGCGCGGTATTTTTTGATTATAGATATAATCAACACTAAATATTTTGAATGATTGATGAGTTCTAATTAGATCGTTCATTGAGATTAGTGGATTAACTATTTGGATTATTTTTGCGTATGTAAAGTCGACCACTAAGAAGAAGACAGGTTATTGAAGCACAACTGGCTAAGTGCGTATCAGACCATGCGCAGTGTAGGGTTCCCTTCCTAGTTGATCTTTATAAAATGCGTACGTGTACTCAACTGAGCAAGTATCTAAAACAAAATGGCCCATATAATACGACTATTAGAACTTTGTTTTCACCTTATCCAAATCGTCGCTACTTTGAAAAAATGTCGTATCTGATTTTTTCAATTTTTTTGTTTATATACGCATTAAACTTATAAAAATACATCTCGTATGCTGCACAAACTCCAACGTCGATAAATCGAAGATATAATAAGTAATCATTAGTTCGAAAATATCGTAGCTAAACAAAATATCGTCACTACTTTGAAAAAAACTCGTATCTGTTTTATTTTTAATTTTTTTGTATAACTACATCTCGTATGGTATACAGACGTGTACAAACTTCAACGTCGATAAATCGACGGTACCTATAACAATTGTATTGTGTATATTTCGATTACTTTCTCGTACGTCAGGTTTTATACCTAATGCTTTTATTTAATACAATGTTACCCATAAAAATTAAGTTTTTTTACATGTTTATCATCTTTAAAATTGACATAAAGTAAAAAAAAAAACAGTGAACTTTATGTGCCTGCCGATTTTGTAAAAGTAATAACAATAAAAGTGGCATCTTTGACTAAAAAGTACAATGTAAAATATGTACACTGGTATTTTTTCAAAAACTATTTGACACTTAAGTACCAAGTATACATCTATTAGAACTGGAAAGAGAGCAGGTGACCCATGTGTGGTAGATTTGAGGGCTTTAAAATGTACACCTCACAGTCCGATTGAGTTTAAATTTCGCTTTGATGACATCTGGCCCCGTAGCATGGATGGCCTATCACGCGATAAGTGATAGGATAGAGCTGCCGTCCCTGGCTGACACCGTTCGATAGAATGAGACGACGCGCTTATCCTATCACTTATCCCATGCTACGGGGCCTGGACTATTCTACCTCAAAGATTCAATGATAGTTCAGAACATCAAGCGATTCCTCAGCTATATTCTGGACCCGTCCCTATTAAAAAACGAATAAGTTTCTGTCAAAAATTTAATTTTCGGTACAAGCTTTTATTGCCGACTGTACTACTCTGCATACCATGATCAACTACTCATTGAGACGATTCTAACGAGCCCAAACTCGATGGTGCTGTGTCGTTTTATTGCGGAGTTCCTATGGCCACCTTCCAGGTCCAGCATCAGATCAGCTCCAAGTCATCATAATATTGTATTGTCATGCGATATACATATGCTTGCAAAATTTCAGCTCAATTGGATAACGGGAAGTGACTGAAAAATCAATTGCAAATTTTGACGGACAACTTACATACTTACATATTAACATACATACGCACAGTGCAAGTTAATATAAAGCTTGTAAAATTTGATGATGTGCAATCTCTAAAGCCGATTTTGCCAACAGACTTCCATTCATTTTACGATAGTTTATTGCATGTATAGTTGAGAAAAAATAATTCGAGCCGATCTTTTTTTTATTACGGAGACACGTTATTATTTAAGTTCGTCTATAGTTACCTACTCTACGAGAGTCTACTTAGTTAATTTAATAAACATAAAACATACATTTCGTTTCATTTTGTACCATAAAATGTAAAGCAAAATTATCGTAACTAAACAACTTTCAGTCAATACTAGAACAAAAATCTTGTATCTTACGAATAACTTATAAATGCGTGAAATTAATGACTGGCTATCAAAGTATCTCATGAAACTAACAAGAACTTATTTATTAATCACAATAATTTACATGATGCTTATTGTTCCTCCTAGAAACTTGTTGATTTTCAGATACAAGATTTTTTCAAAGTAGCGACTAAATACATTTTTCACTTCTCATGCTCGCAAAGTTCGCCTTTGTGCTGGATGTATGCTGCACAAAACGCCACTTTTATGCTCTAGTGCACAAAGTAAAATTGTTTTAAAGACTGATAATCCGGCCTAACAGCCACACACACAATAAAACTTCGTAGAATAAACTTGTCATTTGATTTGATTTGCTTTAATAAATTTCACATCCGTGTTTTCCATTACTAAATTAATAAAACTAGATAAAATAGGAGTCAATTATTATTTTAAAACGTATTGAACCATTAAATGACTTGGCAGTATGAAGTACCTAAGTCTAATATCACGTGTCGAAAATTAAAAATAAAAACTTTAAAAAGTTAAGTGACGGGAATGAGCAATTATTTTATTGAATTTTGCAATTATTTGTTATTGTCTCGCAATCGAAGTGAAAAGCAGTGTGTATACATAACTCGGGCATAAATTAGCCATTTAACCCCTCGACTTAACTATCCACTCTCGCCGCGCCGGTGTCTCGGGTGGATATAAACGTCTCGGGCTCAGTTAAATGGCTCGTTTTATGCGCTTGTTGTATAATCTACTATTATAAGTTGCACGACTATTACTCATTCATTTGTAAATATTGCTGCGATAGTTTACCTCTTCACTTCGTAATAGGTATTAACTACCACCGTAAAATTTTAATCACACATAAAAACACAACTTGACTTGATTCTAACTAAAATTATCACTTTAAAGCTTAAGGGGAACGTTTCGTGTCGCTTTTCATTTAAACGCTTTTCGGATTAAGTACATTAATCCTGTTCGTGGGGAACGGCCTCCATACATTGCCTTGCAAAAGGTGGAGAGGAAAATGTTTTGACTTAATATTGGTCGGGTATGAGGTCATGAAAAAAAATGTAAGTTTCCGACCTCGGGCCATGTGTGCGTTTGCAACCATCCACATTTGAATGGGCCATTTTTTGATATTTTTGAAATAGCACTTTAATTGTTGCTTCTATGATAAAAGTGTCTATGGCAAGTTTAAAGATGATTAAATTCCTTACATGTTTAGTATACAACATTTATCTGTAAGTCTAAGAGAAAAAAATTGCGATTGGCGGAAAAAGTAGTATTTTTCCAAAATCTCTCAAACTAGGAATTCTCGCGCCAAAATTGTACTCGTCGGATTAAAAGTATCAAATTTATAGAGTGGTAATAGTGATCTATAATGAGTATTTTTATGTGCTGAAACAAGTCGGATTCACCCCATGAGCGCAGGAAAATGCTACTATTAATACTACTAAACTTCAATCTTCTCTATCTAATGATTAAAAGGAAGATATGTATTAATTTAGTTCGAAGTTTAAGCTGGCCAGTCTCACCTTTAACGAGGGATCCCTCACCGAAGTAGTGATCAGGCTGGTGGTCTTCCGTCGGCGCGGGCGCGGCGACCGGCGTCAGGTAGCAGTTGAAGGGGTTAACCGAGCTCGGCCCCGCGCCACTCGTAAACGGGTTAGTGTCCACCTTCGGCTCGCACCCGTCGAACACATCCCTACCGTTCTCCACGTGCATAGGATCGTCACTTCTCTTCCTTATGTACTCTTTAATCACCGAACTAGGAACCGCATTTTGGTAGATATTCACAGATTTCTGAGTGGCGGCGTTGTTAAATGATGATTTAATGTCTAAATTGTGGTTGGTGGGCAGTTTTAGGGGGTATTTTCTTATGTGCCGCGGCTTGTCGATGAGCTTTGGTTTAGTCGCTCTAGGCGGCAGCGGCAGTTCGTTTTGGTTATTCTGAAATATTTTAATTAATTAAGTATGATGGAAAAGCTATAATATTTCATCGTCACATGACTTTGAGGTACGCATATACTTACATCGTCAACATGTGAAGCAGGAACATCGAAGACGTTAACCGTTTGACTGTAACACAAAACATTGTGAAATACCTAACATTGTGTACAGGAGAGAGATAGAGAGAGAGAGAAGATACAATCAGACGTGGAGTGCCGCAGCTATACCAATAAGAGTTTAAAGACAGGAAATAAGGAAGTAAGTTTATATTTTCGTGAAGAAAGCCCGCGGAACAGGTAGGTTAGGTTAGGTTAGAACCCGGTATTTAGATCTACTGAAAATTCCAATGCTGGTTGCCGTCTGCACTTTCGTGCGGAAGACTCCAAGTACAGCTATAATGATACCCGACGATTTGGGCCATTTGGGCTGTAAAACTTGACTATAAAATCTATCGTGCTAGCTGGACTGGATGAACTGGGTCTCATGATGGAACCTTCCTCGCGCCTCGTTCTGGGGCAACGCGGCCTTTGCCGCCCTCCCTCCCTTGCGATAATGTCACGAAGAACACTCGCGAACGCCACCTAGATATACGACAGGCAGGGATACCTCTGGTCTAATCTAGTCAAAGCTTATATGATTAGCGCAGTGAACGCCGCTATAGTATACCTGTTTTTATAAGATACTAGCTGACCCCGCGAACTTCGTTCCGCCGTACAAAATGCAAAAAAAACTTAATTTTTTCGATTTTTTTATAGTTATTCTGCTATTCGTTTTAACTTTCTTTTATTAATATAGATTTGCTTCAGCAGGGAATGGAAGTCGGGTGGTTCTGGCGCGCGCAGTGCAAGCTTGTGTATCGTGGAGGGGCACGCACGCCTTCATGAATTATTCGCTCAGTGAACCCTGCTGTAGTATATATACCAATGCTATACCTGTTTGTATAAGATATCTGCTTCTGCAGGGAATGGAAATCGGGTCGATCTGGCGCGCGCGGTGCAGGCTTGGGTATCGTGGAGGGGCGGCGCGTCGCATCGGAAGAGAGGTGCGGCAGCAGCGACGCCGGCGTCGGCTGCTCGATCAGACTCGTATACGCCAGCTTGCTCTCCTCGGACAGCGTTGACTACGAATTATAAGACATGCATACATTATTAGATGCCATCCCTAGTATTACGAAATCAGGCAGAGCCACGGGATATAATAGAATAGAATAATTTTATTGAAAAAACCCTTATTGCTTGAACTAGGTATTACATGTTAGGGAAATGTATTAAATGCGCCTGTACTAGGATTATCCTGTATCTCAGGCAAAGAGATATATACTAATTGGAAAGCAATTACCTATACAAATTAAAATCATACACATCAAAGACAGAAATAACTAATTACCTTTCAACATATTTAATTTACGTAGGGTATTGAAGTGTCAGCGTCGATAATTACTGCAAACTAGGTCATCAAGTTTATTTCATTACTAAGTGGACTTTTACCTTAGTTAGTGCATAATATAATAATATAATAGCATACATTGCAGTTTAATAGATCTACGCTTAATAGGCCAAAATTAAAAATGACGAGTTAGGAAGAAAAGTATTGGTGACAGATCTATACCAAGTAGAAATTAACATTTTATCGGCTTATTTAGGTAACATACAATAATAACTAAAACATCGTAATTAATAATCAAATAGAAAATGAATTGTCTGATACTTAGGGCCCTTCATAATCAATAGAATTTATATATCGTCGTTCAGCCATTTTCCTGGCGGGACATTCAGTGTCTCCTGTTTTATGGCCGTTGGGCTTTTTAAACAGTTTGCATGTTGTACATTTGGGAGGGTCTGCCTTGTTTGGGCACTCCTTGTCCGAGTGTCCTATCTTGCAACAATGTCCGCATGTGTGGTCTGGTTGCTTACATGTCTTGGCGGCATGGCCAAACTACTGTAAAGAAACATCTAGTGACAATCGTGAAGTCTCTCACAGGACACGATGACCAATTGATGAAAACTCGGTTTTGAGATATGAGCGCTTTGCGCACAAGGGCTGGAACTTCTATGACGTCACACGTCTCGGCGTCTTTTCTTCCCGACTTATGGCTTATTTTGATACTGGCCAAGATTTTGTCCCGAGTTAAATCTGGAAGTTTGTCAGCAAGGTTTTGTTCGTATAAAAAACTATAAACGTCTTGTTCTCGCAGAGCTGACGGCACGCCGACTATTACAATCCTGGGCCTGCGCTTGTAGGGCTCATCGACGGTGAGGTCCGGGGATACTTTACTTTTTCAATGTCGTCCTTAGAATCAGTGCTAATGATGACACCGCCATTTTTAAGGGGCCGAGAGCTCAGAAAACGGATTAAAAAAAGTCGTAGCTCTTGTTTGAATTATAATACGGGTGCCTTAAATTTAATTAGCAATCTTGAGGCCTTTATCGAGGGAAATCAGCTATTCAAATCCTGAGTTTTTGACTTTAGCTCGATCGAAAAAAAATCTCGAACATAGGTCTAAAATACACTTTAAAAAATTATAACAAATTATGCACAACAGCTAAACATATTAAAATTGCTTCTAAAAATCAGCAATGTCATGTTTGAGGGAAATCTGCTATTACTTTTTTTATTTATTAAAACGCACAAAAAATTAAATTTAAGGCGCTGTATGCAGCTGCGCATCGAAAAAGTGCCTTTTCCAAACCGAATATTAGTATACTTGTACTATTGCTAAAGATCCAAATTTTTGATATGTATATCTTCAGTTCATTGGCTATGTTCGTACTTCGTAAAATCACGATTGCTTACAAAAACCTCGATAGATTTTGCCTTTCAAAACAGTGTTTTTTTACCACCAAACTCGAAATATCTCAAAAGTTATTTGGAACATTACAATGAAATTTGTTGTGATAGGTAGCTTTTTGGTAGATCTATCTACCGGCTTCTTAGAATTTCAATATGTTTGATAATTCAATACATTTGGTCATTTGTCTGAAAAACCGGGTGTCCGCGTCGTGCATGCGCGGTGGCGAGTACAATTTAGTACGCCCGTGGCCACTGCCGACGACGGACCTGTGAATGTTTACCTGGCACGCAAATACGCCTTTTTGCAGCAATTATTTCGAGTTATCAAGGTAAATAAAAATACTTAAAGGAATAGGAAACGCTAATACATGCTGGAGAACACATTCGAAATAATAGAATAATAAATATAAGGTATGCGATATTTACTACATTAAAGCGTTTCTACATCCGCACCTAAAACGTATTAATAGGTAGCTGGAGCATATTGACAAGATGTCAATAAAAATCTTCAGTTATCCTGAATACGTATTTAGAACTGTTAGGTAGTAAGTAGTCGGGTGTAAATCGGATTCGGACACGAGCACATGGTTGGGGGGGTAATGGTACAAATTATGGACTGTACGAATAATAGATTTATTTATTCATACAGAAATATATCAAAAGCATTTAGGGCTATTGCGCCGGATAGCGACTACCTAGTCTAAAGTCCTAAACGAGTTGGTGAACTGAAGTATATTTACTTGCTGTTTAGTAGATTCTATTAAAAACGTGTGCGGAAAAAGATCCTGCCACTCCACCAGCAGCAGGCCACGGCCCTTCCTCATCTTCGTCATAGACATACATGCATACATACGCTACGGCACATCTTTTCGTCCAATATTCCGCCGTGTCTCAAGACGAGAGTCTTTGACCAGTGTGTGTTGCCAGTGATGACATATGGAACGTAAACGTGGTCGCTTACTATAGGCCTCATAAGAAGGCTCAAAGTCACTCAAAGGGCGATGGAGAGGGCTATGCTGAGAGTTTCTCTGCGCGATCGCATCAGAAATGAGGCTATCCGCAGCAGAACCACGGTAACCGATATAGCCCTCCGAATCGCTAAACTTAAGTATCAGTGGGCGGGGCACATTGCACGTAGAACCGATGGCCGTTGGGGCGGAAAGGTTCTCGAGTGGCAACCACGTACCGGAAGGCGCGGCGTGGTTAGGCCCCCCACAAGGTGGACTAATGACCTGGTAAAGGTCGCGGGAGTCCGCTGGATGCGGGTGGCGCAGGACCGGCTATTGTGGCACTCTTTGGGGGAGGCCTATGTCCAGCAGTGGACGTCTTTCGGCTGATATGATGATTTTGATGATACATACGCTCGAAAAACATAAACTTCCTTCTGAGGCAGTCGGGTACAAAGTACTACAGGGTGTTCCCCTATACAGCTGCAAAACTTTGCCAGCTGTTTGTGCACATGATACCCATCACAAAACACTAAAGTATGCCGTTTCACATCTCGCACTCACTCTGCCGCCGCTGCTTCTCTAAATAACTACCAAGAAAGCCTCTCCCGCCACGCCCCTTTAAAAATAAGCCCACTAAAGCAAATAAATGTGACGTTATATAAGTGAACATACCTTTTGTCGGTATGAAGTTATTGATATGACTCACTCACTCACTCACTCATCAACGCACAGCCGAAACTACTAAGACTAAAGAGTTGAAATTTTCACCAGAACTACCTTTTACAACGTAGGCAACGCTAAGAAGGATTATTGGAAATTCCACCCCTAAAGGGGGTAAATAGGGGTGCAAAGTTTGTATGGGGGAAACTTTATTTTTAGAGCTAGAGACTTAAGTTTTTGCATAAAGATTACTTATTAGAATACAAATTAAGTACTTTCAATTCAATTCAATTTATTTTGTTAAACATAGGTTACAACTTTTACAAGTATTGTCGGTATACAAAATATAAGACCTCTGTGCATTACCCACAATGTACAAAATATTTCAGCCAGCTAATATATATATAAAAATTAAAAAAAAATGTCAATACAGTGATTGGTGTTAAATACTTCAAACACATGTCAAAAACTCTCAAAAAATACTGTAACTAAAGAATGGGCACTGGAAGCAACAAACTGGTCAGGGCCGAAAGGCAAAAGAAGGAAAGGTTGACGACGAAGACGTTGGACCAATGACAATGACATAACTGAGGTCGCCGGACCTAGCTGGATGCAGTTGGCTAAAGACCGAGAAAAATGGCATGAGATCGAGGAGGCTTTTACCTAAATTTACATTTGCTTTAAAAAATTCAATATAAATCAAACAAAAAAAGACAATTAAAGCTTAATTTAAATTTATATAATTACTTCCGGTTGGAAATTATGTTGGATTCTTGTGTATAGCATCTTAGAATAACGATTAAAAATTAAATATACAAAAAAACGCTATTATAAATTAATGATTTTCGAAACCGTATTTAGCCTGGAGTATGGAGCCAAGTATAAGTCCAAACTTGTTGGCTTGTTGAGAGTATCAAGGTCCATCGCGGTGTGGCCGCTGGTCGAGGTAGCATGGTAGGCAGCACGCGCCGCGCGAGCGCAGTGACATAACACGTTTAGGTATTTAAGAGACAAATTGTTCTTTTTATATGATGTTTGGTCAAATTACATTTATTAATACAGTTGCTCAAAAAGTGGTACTTTTTGTAGCTGCAAATCGTGCGCAAAGTTGTATTTTGCGCACTAGTGCTTTTTACTTTTCCACGTATATCGAACGACGTTTTTTAATACAGTTGCGAAAAAATAAGAAAAACAACAAGTAAGGAATTTGAAAGTTTTATATTATTAATTCTGTAACATCATTGTAATACAGTTGAAAAATAATGAAGTTGTTAAAAAAATTTTTTTTTTGAATACAGTTCTTACTTGTTGTTTTTCTTATTTTTTCGCAACTGTATTAAAAAACGTCGTTCGATACACGTGCGGAAATGTCATTCTTCACTCGTCCCGAGTCTTTCCACTCGCCTACGGCTCGTGGCAAGATATCTCGGGACTCGTGAAGTAATGACATACTTTCCGCACTAGCATCGAAATGTACTATTTTAATAGACATAGTCATGTAGTGAAGAACTTGCTGGTCTTAAAATAACCAACCTGTATAATAAAATGCTCTTCTGACTGACAGTGGTCTAATTATCCAGTTTTTGATCAGTCAGTCATACTTATGTAACAAAGGTAATATTTATGGTAATAATATAATTTGCCAGGAGATAAATAGATGTACATAGCTAATTGTTTATTATTTTTGATGGTTTCTTAAGCGCTATAACTTTACCTAGAAGTAATCGATTTTATTTCGGTTTAAAAAAAACTGTAATATATTATTACAATCCATAATTGGTGACGTTCACTCTTAGGAAGTGAAGATGTACTATTATTTTATCAGTTCTACGTATTTGGAAAACGGAAGCACCCACATAGGAACTGGGAAAACGATAGGTGGATTGATGATGAAGAAATCTGTACTAACATATCTTTGGAAAGTAAGTGTCCATAATTGATGTCATCATACTACGATGTACTTAAGAACTGTAACTACCTATTATTTCTTATTCTAAAAAAATAGATTTAAATAAATAAATAAACAATAAATATTTGGGGACAATCTTACACAAATCAACCAAGATTTGAAAAATAAAACAATTATTCAAGAAGACAAACATTTGATCGTATGATCCGCAAAAACGAGCCGAATACGGATGCCAACAGAATAAGGCCGTTAGCGGGGTGCGCGGGACGCGCGTCTCCCGCTCCGTCTGCCTCACCTCCGCAAATACCTAAATATCGTCTAATAAGAGCGCCTTAAAAAACATGATATCCGCGCTTCCTAACACGCACTTCCATCTCGCTCACGCTTATGCTCAGTGAGAGGGAGAGAAGACCACGAACCTACGTCGCCTTAACTTTACGTAGCACTCTCACGTGCAATTTCATTTGCTCAGGATTAATCATTTTTTGTACCAAGTTTTTCGTGTCCTCACTTGATTTCGATTGATGTTTAGGGTAAAAAGCCACTGAGCTTATGTTGCTAGGGCGGATTTGAGTTGTATTGTTGGTTTTCACCATATCGGCGAAGGAAAGTGCATCTGTCATAGGCATAGGCCTGTTAGAGTTATCGATATATTCTCCTGTTTGAGGATACTAACAGATGGGGCAAAAAAATCCTAGTAGACCGCACTCGCTGTCGAACACTATTGAGAACAGCCTACTTTAAAATGGCTTAAAAAGTCACTAACGAAAAAGTTCCCGTATTTCTGATGAATATGTAACTTAAAACACCCGGCCACAGATTGCAATTAACGCCCGCTACGCGTTCGTATTCACATTCTACCCAGGGGGCACGTACAATTTAACGGACGGCAATAAAGAAAGCCACAGATCGCATATTTTATCGCCCTTGGCTTCGTTTCGGGCGCCAAATATCTGCGATCCGAGATATTCTATGTTTTACCGCCCTAGATGAGTAATGAACTATTGAAGTATCCAACCATTGAGGTCCCTCAACACAATCCCGAACAAGATCCGACAAAATATAGCAACACAAATTCACGAAAAAGATTCGGCCAGATGGCCGAGGTATAATAGTAGTAGGTAAGGTACCTGAAAATCACGGACACTATGCGCTTCTTCGCTGAAATTGCGTCGTTCGTGTTTGCCTGAAACAATGTTATGGAAATATATTAATAGTATTATAATCACATTAAAAAACTTAGCCCCTTACTTACTAGCCAACAGAAGCTTGTCAGATGTGATTATTTTTATAAATACAAATTTCAGTGATAGATAATAGTAGATTGTACAACAAGTGCATAAAACGCACCATTTTACTCGAGACGTTTATCCATCCGAGCGAGCTTGCGAGCGAGGATAGATATAAAGTCGAGTGTAAAATGGGTTTTATGGACGAGTTGTACACTCTACTTTTCACTTCGATTGCGAGGAAATGAAACAGCAACACGTAAATATAGTAAATGAGACGAAATACAAATTATAAGTTTATTTCATGAAGTTTTATTGTGTACTTTGGCTGTTGGTATCTTTGCCTTGGTCTTAGAATACGAACGAAACGAAATAAAATAAAGAGGTTGTTGTATGAAGTTAAAGATGTTCGTGTGGCTGTTGCAGCGATTGCCTTGGTCTTCGACGAAGATTTTACTTTATGCTCTAGAGCATAAAAAGCGACTTTATGTCGCCTACGCACGACATAAAGACGAACTTTTAGAGCATGAGAAGTGAAAAATAAGTTTCTGACAAGAATGCATTTTTGGTACAACTGTTGAGAGGGTTCCAATTAGTCCAAACACAAAGGATTTGCCTTATACCCCGTACTCGAACAGTCAAGGGCACCAATATATATACACCACAAAGTCTCGAAAAAATGTACCTACACAGAACTTATTTCTGTAACATACATATTGGTGCCCTTAACAGTACATATATATTAGCTATCCACGCCGTGGCCGGCGATGGCGATCCTAGCTGGCCAACTGTACATAAACAAGCTACATAATAGTGGAAGAAGTTATGCATCGCTCCCATGCATAACCCAATTTTTTTTTATTAAGCTATGTGCCATCATATATGTTCCTTGAGTAATTCTAAGCATTTCTAGTCCCGGAGGCAATAAGAAACGTGAGGCTAGTCGGGAAGGGGGGGAGGGGGGGGGGGGGTACAAAGATGGCCGCCAACAGTCGTCTTTAACCCTAAAATTGACATTGTATCTAATAATGCACACATTTTTTGGTCATCTTTTTCCATTTTTTTCTAGAACAATTTTTTGCGCTCTATACAGCGCAAAGGAGACTTGAACGCACGTTTTTGTTTTATTTTTCCAAGTTTAGGGTTAAAAACAATGTATTCTCGTCCTGGTGGCTACTAGGGCAAGTTTAGTATCATTTTCGTATAAACTAAAGACGTAGAATTCATTGCTGATATTCGTTGTTTCAGTTTCATAGTAATTTTACAAGAAAATCGTAAAAGGTGAAAATTTTGGTAGATTTTTGCTTTGGGAGCTAATAAGTCTTGTATAGTGACAAAAAATACAGTAATAAAGCGCAATCTATGCAAATTCTAAAAATATACACTTTTAATAATGTCCTAATGCAAAAAGATGGTAAAAAAATATATTAAATGATCGCAGTAGCTGGACTCGCGCTAGGCGGCGTTTATGGTCGAGTAACTACGACTACGAGTATCTGCTTATGCTTACTTTGTTAAATTTTATGATGCCAAATAATTTTTCATTGTAAACATTTTTAGGGTTCCGAACTCAAAGAGTAAAACGGGACCCTATTACTAAGACTCCGCTGTCCGTCCGTCCGTCTGTCTGTCACCAGGCTGTATCTCACTGACACCGTGATAGTTCCAGTTGAAATTTTCACAGATGATGTATATCTGTTGCCGCTATAACATCACATAATAAAACAGAATAAAATAAATATTTTTTTCTACTCCTGTACCGTTATCTGTCATTTAAATAGGCTGTAGCTCAAATACAATGACACCACTAATAAGTCGTCGAAAAACTCTATGCTCTATGGCCCAAAAACGCACTGCTTAGCGTACTTTTTTGGTTCATACATTTTTCATAAAAGCACTGTTTAACTTTTTTTAAATCGGCCGCTATATTGCAGTGGTGCCAACTTCATAAACAAATATTTCGAAATAAAAGTATTTATTTACGATTTAACATTTGTATATTATACATTATTTACTACAATAATAATTAATCATCATCTATTGTGTGTTAAATTACATGTTCTATAAATTTTTGGTATTATTTATAAAAATAAACAGTTCGAATTGGCAAGTGCAAACAAATTAAAAACAAAACAAACCATAAGCAAGAGCTGTCACATTTCCTATTTCCCACCAAAATACAGTTCAAAATGAAAAGACAAAAGATGATAAACTATTAGTCCTAAACTATTAAGATTTTATTCGTGTTTGTGAAGACAAAAGTGTACGTTCCTTTTAAAATGGTCGAAGTACTTAATTAATAACTGCACTCCTGAAGAAATTGCGTGAGTAGCAAAAGTACGAATAGAAAACTTGCTGCCTGAAAAGTTTAACTATTCTGTAGTCTGTTATTTATTTAAAATTTGTCGTAGAAAAAGTATTGTATGCAACGGTGTATAACTGGTCTAAAAACGCTCGTGGCGTCTTTTATTGCGATGCTCGCCAAGGCTCGCATCGCAACCCACGCCACTCGCCTTTTAAGACCCTTCTTATACAACAGTTGCATAAAATACTATTATTGATAATGGTACGGAACCCTTCGTGCGCGAGTCCGACTCGCACTTGGCCGGTTTTTTATAAAACAATTTAATGTCCACAGTTCCCGGCACACAGACACAGACATATTTCTGTGCACTTAATTTTTTTTTAATGCAGTTGCAACAATTTTTGCAACCTTTCTTGCACCTGCAACGAGTGAGTTCCAGGCACACACTTGCGACATCTGCTAAATATGACCAAACAGGAGTCCATTCACTGTCTTCCATTGTCCAGCGCCAAGAAGAAGGAATCGGAAGCTTTTGGAGAGGCACCAAGGCATGTCGCCAGACATGGACTACTTGATATATTGCCCGAAGTGTGTGCTGGCGAAGAGCGGCTTCCGTTGGAGGGATGTTTTCACCTCACTTGCTCGGAAAGCCCTTGTTGTACTTATGTTTGATATCTATTGAGAAAATCGCTTTTTATCCACATGTGAAGAAAGTAGACGTAGAACGTTAATAGTACTATGACGTAGAACGTTAAATGTTTACTTTTTTTTTGTGGTAGTGTGAGTAGCGTGAGAGATAGTGTGAGAGATACTGTGAGAGATAGTGTGAGACATAGTGTGACAGATATGGTGAGATAGTGAGAGATAGTGTGGGATAGTGTGAGATAATGTGTGATAGTGTGAGTTTTTTTGTCTTACCCTTTTTTTTTATTTTCCTCGCTCTAGTGAGGTGAAAAGTTTTGTGTTATACACGGGTGAATAGATATTTTCTGCATTCGTTGACTATTGTGCATGGGCTAAAATATAAAATCTTGGAGTCATTCTGACGTCATTCGCTACAAAATAGATTATAACAATTTTATGTTAAAATACCTATTTTACTTCGGCTCTTTCTGGTCCTGTAATGTGTAGGAATACATTTGTTAGGATGCATTTACTGTGGAAATGTACACGTTTTCATTACTAAGGGCATGACAGTACCATGTGCATTGGCAATAGAGTGGCATGGAATATAAGAATGATTTTTTTCTGTACCCATGTAAATCCACAACTCATCTAATTCCGGCAGCTTTTGAATACACGAGACTGCTACGACCACCACGTCTGTATCTACAGTACGAATCATGACTTTTTTATGTCCTTGGTCCACAGCGTCAGCAACATGCAGTCTATCATGCCCTTAGTAATGAAAACGTGTAACTTTCCCCAGTAAATGCATACTAACAAATATATTTCTACATATTACAGGACCAGAAAGAGCCGAAGTACTGGCAATTTTCCATGCCTTGACAGGATGCGACACGGTGTCTTCTTTTGATGGGAGAGGTAAAAAGAGTGCCTTTGACGCCTGGAATGCCTACCCCGAAGCAACTTGCGGATTCAAGGCATTGTTGGACGGAAAATTGGCAGAAGCGGACACTTTTATTCAGAAATGTAAAATTACAATGTACGACCGGTAAGTATAAACTAGTTCGATACAAATTCAGCATACCTATTTTAATATAAAATGGTTACAATAAATTTTGTAGCGAATGACGTAATAATGACTCCAAAATTTTATTTTTTAGCTCAAGCTCTTGCACAATAGTCAACGAATGCAGAAAATATCTATTTACGAAGAGGGACAGACAGCAAGAAAACATCCCTCCAACGGAAGCCGCTCTTCGCCAGCACACACTTCGGGCAATATATCAAGGAGTCCATGTCTGGGGACAAGCCTTGGTGCCTCTCCAAAAGCTTCCGATTCCTTCTTCTTGGCGGTGGACAATGGAAGACAGTGAATGGACTCCTGATTTATCCAGATGTCGCAAGTGTGTGCCTGGAACTCGTTGCAGGTGCAAGAAAGGTTGCAAAAATCGCTGCAACTGCATTAAAAGAAAACTGAAGTGCACAGAAGTATGTCTGTGTGCCGGGAACTGCGGACATTAAATTGTTTTATTTACAAAAATGTTTAGAATGTATTTTATTTGGCATCATAAAATTTAACAAAGTAAGCATAAGCAGATACTCGTAGTCGTAATTACTCGACCACAAACGCCGCCTAGCGCAAGTCCAGCTAGCCACACTGCGATCATTTAATTTTTTTTCACCATCTTTTTGCATTAGGATATTATTAAAAGTGTATAGTTTTAGAATTTGCATAAATTGCGCTTTATTACTGTATTTTTTGTTTGATATTTTTAGTCACTATACAAGACGTATTAGCTCCCAAAGCAAAAAATCTCCTACCAACATTTTCACCTTTTTACGTTTTTCTTGTAAAATTACTATGAAACTGAAAAAAACTAATATAAGCAATGAATTCTACGTCTTTGGTTTAAATGATACCAAACTTGCCCTTGTGGCCACTAGGACGAGAATAGTTTTTTTTAAAGACGACTGTTGGCGGCCATCTTTAAAACTACACTTGTGATTCTGTTTAAAAAAATATATTATGACGTTTAATTTTATGTAATTTGCAGTATCCTCACTTTGTATTTAATAATAAAGCTTGATTTCAATTTAGTCTTTTTTATTCCCCCATTTTTGAGAAAAGCACTATATTAGCCTCGGCCGAAATGGCAATTGCAGGCTTCGTATTATAATTAAACGGACTCGCAAGCTTGTCCGTTTAAACAAATACTCAGCTTTCAATTGCCTCCTTCCCGGCCACGGCAATAATTTACTATTATTGCATTGTTAAGTAAAGTACAAGACTCCAATATTCATGTACGGTAAGTGTACCTACAGGTCGATTCACGAAAGCTGGCACGAATGAATTTAACGAGTAGATAATTATTAAATACAGGTTGATGCAACAAGTGATTATGATAATTGTGTTTCAGAGATTTTGCATTTTATTTTCATTCATAGATTCATTCATAGATTTACGCCTTTATTCTCAAAAGGGATAGGCAGAGCACATGAAACTTATGTTCCAGTGCCACTTTTAGCATAAACGTGGGTATAAAAGATCGAAAAAAAAAAGTGATATGAAGTGATATCGCAGTGATAGGTTGCTAGCCCATCGCCCACAACAAACTTTAACCTTTGCATCTTATAAAATGTATAAATATATAATTATAACCATGTTTCATGCACAATGACGATACCGTGAAACGCGAAAATAACAGTTAGATTTCGTAAGAATTTTGAATCTTTTCGCCGTCATTTTGTAGATTGCGACGTCAGTGTGAAAACAAAAAAAGGGCCATGGAACAGTGGTACAGAATGAAAGCATGTAAAGAATGGAGAGTAAGCTGTGTCGACAAAAGACACGCGCTGATACAGGAGGCGCTATCGAAGTTACATAATTATGATGATAGCCAATAACGACCTTATAAAAAGGCAGGAGATATTTGACAAGAAGTATAGAATACACATAGGTGAAAGAGACAACTGGAAGGTAGACGTTGTGCACCCAATGACGGTCTGCTTCGCAGATGGATCAAGAAGGAAATCAACAGGACTAGCGGGGGCAGGTATAGTCATACCTAAACTGCGTGAAAGAGTGTCCATCCCACTGGGGAGGTATGCTAGCGTTTTCCAAGCAGAAGTGTGCGCGATAACGAGGTGCGCACAGATTATAAGAGATACAAAGCAACTGACTGGAAGGGTAGTGATATACACGGACAGTCAGGCAGTATTGAAGGCACTACGAAAGGCAACGGTAACATCCACCTTAGTGAAATAATGCAAGGAAGAGCTTAACAAGATATGAGATAACCCAGGTGTGACGGTGGCGTGGGTGCCAGGACATCAGGGAATAGTGGGCACTGAGAGGGCGGATGAGTTGGCCAGGGAGGGTGCGGGAAGGGAATTTGAAGGCCCAGAACCGGTCCTTCCTTTTTTGGCTTAAGTCACAAAGAGGGTCATAGATAGGCTAAAAGAACTGGATGGGGAAAGAGAATGGAGGGAAGCATCTGGATGCAGACCAGGTATCCAGAAAAGGACCAGGTATCTGCTGAAACTGGGTAAGAGCAATCTGAGAGAGAATGCTGACTGGTATCATAACCGGTCACAATACTCTATTTATTTATCGTATGGCGGTTTCACACTGGTACATATATGTATTCGTATCGATGTCGCTGATAGAGTTCCAGTGTGCGCTGCGAGGTTCAGAAGGAACAGTGCAGCTGCCGAGTTTGGAAGTCGTTGTTGTTCTACGTCCGTAGGAATAACCCTAGAAACCCTACACGTAACCTCCGGGTGGTGCTAAAATAACAACAATACTCTAAATAGACACTTAAAGATAATAGGTATAAGTAACGATGCTTCTTGCCCACACAAGCTTTGGGATAAAATATATTCATTATATTCTGGAGATTTTAGAAATACTTAGTTCCGGAGATTAGCATAAAAACAACACATACAAACGTACATCCTCTCAACACAAGAAAAAGTTGATTGGCTCATATTAGTATAGGTATATAAATTATAACTCAGTTTTTCCTTACCATTAACGTCTTTTTCAGCGTCATGCGGGACCGTATGTTTCGTCACAAGCGGGAACTTGAAGTGAAACTTGGACCGGTCGCTCGGCGATCTTGGCATTTTATTGTCAAAGCCCAAGTCATTCATTGACCTAAAAAACAAAGTATATTTTTGTTTTTTTTTTAACACAAGCTATGTGGCTGTGCGTGTATCTAAATCGACCAATCATCATCATTAGTGGATTTCGACAGCTTCTGTCAAAAAGATCTAATAGGTTTATTATTATATATCAACATCTAACTACGTATATCGCCTCCTGTAACACAAGCCTTACAGTGGAAATATTTAGATCAATTTGGTAGACGATTGTCCCCTAATACTTATGTATTGATTTAGAGACTAATCTCCTACAACTTCACTAACTAAAATTAAAAATCTAGTAGTAATCCAGTAACCTCGTCAACTGAAAATACGGGGTTAGATAGTTTGCGTCAAATCCGGTAGTTCTGATTTTTTGCAGGATTGTTTATTATTTTGGCCCAATGAATTCCAAGTTTGTGACCTCGAGCGCCGAACGCAACTTGTCAAAAATCGAAAATACCGTGAAGACCCTAAAGGACTGGTTTTTGACAGTACCTTCTCAGGACGTTTTTAAAGAAGACTAAATTTTCTTCAATATGAAACTAGAATTGTCTCTGTAGCCCCAAAAGTTTCCGAGAAAAAGCTTTTCAAAATTCATAATTTTTTCGAACTTCGCTATTTTTTGCAATATTTTAGACGTCACTCGAACAACTCTAGCGGGATAAAGTTCCAATTATCCCCGACGGAGTGTGCTAGTGTTGCGAAGTTGGAAAAATGATAAACTTTGAAAGGCTTCATCTCGGAAACAATTTGGTCTACAGAGAAAATTCTAGTCTCATATTGTATATAATTATTTAGTCTACTTTAAAACGCCATGAGAAGGTACTGTCAAAAACTAGTCCTTTAGGGTTATAATGAAAACTTTCGCGGTATTTTAGATCTTTGACAAAATTGCGTTCGGCGCTCGAGGTCACAAACTTGGATTATTCATTGGGCCAACATTATAAACAAGTCTGCAAAAAAATCAGAACTGCCGGATTTGACGCAAACTCTGGATGTATAACGTTACTGGAGTATAGGTAAACTCTCGAGATAATCGTAAATACAGTTTGGAAATTATTACTGTGAGCCTGTAGTATCCCACTGCTGGGCAAAGGCCTCCCCCTACTTTTTCCAATGTAAATGTTTGGAAATCACTTAAAAAAAACTAAAAGCAAAGAAACTTGCACGAGGCTTACTTGGTGGTTATTTCATTGGCCATCGCCACAGCAGTTTCTAGCGTCTTTTCATCGTGCGCCGACATCGGCTTCATGGTGCCCGTGTGAAAACCCTTCTTTTTGTCAGCTTTAAACGTTTGAGATCTGAAAAAGACGACGTGTATACGTTACGTACAGGTAAACAACTTCAGTAAGCCCCTCTATAAGTATATTATACTTAAGAGTCCGCAGTAAGTTCGGCTGAAATTCACCTTCCCATACAAACGGAGTTTCGTTCTCATTTTAAAACTACGTCTTGGATTGTAACGAAACTTTGCATATACATGACATGAGGTATATCTAGGCCTGTAATTAGTTAAATTTACTGTATTTTTTGGTATCTGAAGCTACATATAGTTATTTGTTATACAAGGGTGGAAAGTTGTATTTTACCTGCGAGTGTTCATTTGAAACACGAGCTAGCGAAAGGATTATATAATTGACCACTAGCGAAGCGAGTGGTTCAAAAATAAAATCCTGAGCGTAGCGAGTGTTTCAACACACGAGACGTAAAATAACTTTTCACCCGTGTATAACACAAATCTTTTCACCTCACTACAGCGAGGAAAATTAAAAAAAAGGAAAAAAAAGATTGAAAAAAAGTTTAAAAAAGTTAAAAAAAGTAAATAAATGCAAAAAAAGTTTATAATTTCTTTTTTAATTAAAAAAAGTTTAAAAAAGTAAAAAAAAAGTAAAAATAAGTAAAAACAGAAAAAAAAAAAAAAAAGTAAAAAAAAATATTAAACTGGTTTAAAAAAAGTTTAAAAAAAAGAAAAATACTTAAAAACAGAAAAAAAATTAAAAAAAGAAAAAAAGTTTATAAAAATATTAAACTAGTTAAAAAAAGTTAAAAAAAAGAAAAAAAAAGAAAAAAGTTAAAAAAAGAAAAAAAGTTAAAAAAAGTTTAACGGTAAAAATAATGCTAAAAAAAAGTTAAAAAAAAATATGTCTTAAAACATACAAATAACCAAAAATAAACATTTAAAGTTCTACGTCATAGTACTTTTAACGTTCTAGAAAGAAAAGATTTTTCCACCCGGAGCATATTTTCGAATCGATTAACACCTCATTTATCAAAATCGGTTCAGTATCTTAAACGCTACGGCGGAACACACGTAAATACAAACATAGACTGCTAAAAAAATATCGCTCTTTCTTCTCTGCCGTAGTCGAGCAAATATTGTAACACCAACAAAACAATTACCTATTCGAACAATTGACAACTACATGCAAGAGGGTTACTAAAGTGTTTCACCTAAGTGTTTCACCGTGAACGCCAAGTTAATAATGAATAAGTTTATCAATAATTTGAATTTCTCCGATCAAGTCTCTTTAACACTGCTTAAATTCGTAAGCCGTCACACAAGATATTGACACATGAGCTAGGTAGGTAAATACTCATATTACGCAAATTTTCGCAATGTACGTCTCGCTAACGTGGAGGGACCTAGATGCACTGGGCTGCAGTGCAAACAGTGTTCAGTTACGCTGACTTTAGGTTTTCGTTATCAAGATGTTTCCTATGTCACATAGCCGCTAAAGCGTGTATATTTTTACTACGCAGATATGACATAAGATTGCAGTTGTACACAACAACACATTTAGTTATTAGTATGTATAATATTTATCTTACCTGAGCGCAGTGTCGAAGTCAAAATGTCTAGCGGGTGAACCCTGTAAATGATTTTTAAAGTCAATTAATATTTCAAAACAAACTCATTAAATGGTGACTACATATGTTAGGTCTTAATTATATAATTAATAATATATTCAGGGTAAATCGTTAGTAGCTGGCCACCGTTCAATAACTGGCCACTTCATACTAAAAATGAACTATTCACCTATAATAGAATAGGCTTGTTGCGTGGTGTTAAAATTGATAACGTCGTGTTGCTAAATTGATAGTAAACCATCAAATTATTGTAATAAAGTATAAATTACAAAATATAATTCAAATCATAAAAAGATATGAACCTTGAAAGTTTAGAAAAAAAAGTTTTTTTATTTATTCTCCAAAAGTAAATTTAAAGGTACCAATAGAATCCTTACGCTTTTATAGAAATTGTACGACAACTATGGACCTAAACGCAGTATTTCGCGACCGAAACAGCAATTTACTTCATTTTCCATGCAACGGTTAGTACAAATTGCACGGTGTGACGTCATACTTTAAAGCCAATCAGTATGAAGCGTTTCGGCTGCTGTCTGCGAGGTCCGTCTTTAACTCGATTTTTTGGGTATTCATGTCATTTAAATGTATTTGCTTCCATATTAACATTTATTCATCTACAAAATCTGGTTCGAATGGCATCGTAAACAAATTTAAGGTCACAGCCCATTCATTTTAGTATAAAGTTTCAATTACTGGCCACCCTTCAATAACTGGCTACGTCATTCTAAAGTGAATTCTGTTTGAAGGAGAACAGAGTTCATTTTTAGTATGAGGGAGCCAGCTATTGAAGGGTGCCCAGCTACTGGCGATTTACTCTAATATCTATAAATATTGTTTTTGATTTTCTCGTGAAGCTTTTCGGAATTACGTGACTATATATTATGGTTAATGTAAAACTAGTGCCTACGCCAAATCTTGGCATTTGGTGCCACTGTTTAGGGCACTGCCGGATAAAACGCTATAGGAGGACGATGACATTGTGCTAATGATAAAAGGTGACTGACTGTTAACAACAGACTTCCACTCATTCTATCCGGGTCAAATTGAATAGAAGTTCGCTTTAAAATATTTAATTTGGTAATGTACAATACAATATAAATACTCTTTTCACTTCTCATGCTCTAAAAGTTCGTCTTTATGTCGTGCGTAGGCGACATAAAGTCGCTTTTTATGCTCTAGAGCATAAAGTAAAATCTTCGTCGAAGACCAAGGCAATCGCTGCAACAGCCACACGAACATCTTTAACTTCATACAACAACCTCTTTATTTTATTTCGTTTCGTTCGTATTCTAAGACCAAGGCAAAGATACCAACAGCCAAAGTACACAATAAAACTTCATATTTACGTGTTGCTGTTTCATTTCCTCGCAATCGAAGTGAAAAGTAGAGTGTACAACTCGTCCATAAAACCCATTTTACACTCGACTTTATATCTATCCTCGCTCGCAAGCTCGCTCGGATGGATAAACGTCTCGAGTAAAATGGTGCGTTTTATGCACTTGTTGTACAATCTACTATTATTGCACACCTAATCAAATACAGGACATAAAAACGAAAGTAATTTACTTGATGATTTCTGTACACATTTATTCAAAGACATTTCGCCAAAGTTTCCTGAAGTTAATGTTAATAGGGAAGTTAGACCAAAAATGCCGACCCTAGGTAGTGGGAAATGATTTCTGTACTCTTGATACGGTAATAAAACGCGTTGAGCGTGTAATGTTGAAATTGTTAAGTTTGTTTAGAGGAAGTACGGCGGAATTATGTGGTTAGAATGCTGATAACTATTTTAATGAGTAATGATACTAATTACACTATGGGAATTACACAAATGTACATTCCTACGTCAGCATCCAATATATTGTAGCAACCACAGTGGCCAGATATATTATAACACATACTTTATTATTATTATTAAAGATGTGTATTTGGCTGCTACTAACTATTCAATGCTGATTGTAAATGTACCTACTGAAATAAAAACGTGATGACGAATGAGAGTGCAAATCACGAACTAAATCAAATCAAATATTCCAACTGGTTTTTTCGTTTACGATATGAATCTATATAGCCTACGAATGCCTTCTTACCGAACATCCAAGTTGCGCAAAGCACCTGAATAAATGAAATTTTGACAATTGTATTATATTCCATATATTACTAGCAGTATAATAAAACATTTCAAATGCAAACCATTAACGGAACTTTCCAACATATTTGCAAGTCGAGCAAACGTATTGAACACATTTAATATGTACCATGTGGATTTAATATGTAGCATGTAGATTTAAGTCAAGAGCGTTAACTGCAATTTAATGTTTTCAGTTGTCACTATAAAAATAATTACTTTCTACTTCATTGTTCAATGGTTCTCCGCGATACAGGCGAAGCCTAGTGCGACCCCTGGAAATTTTCTGTAACTTTTCTTTGAGTAATAAACGAATTTTATTTTATTTTTAATAATTTTTACTTTATATGACATAATAAGGATTGGGCGACGAAAAAGATGCCCGTATTAAGCTGCGGGCCCGTGGTGGTCTGGAATACCACGTGATAAACGGCAAACGGCAATACACCTGACGGAAAGTGACAGGTTATACCCGCCGTAATACACGGAGCGGTAGATTCAACCAATCATCATTACAGATATTAAGTCATTAGAATCCAACTTTTTGGTAGTTTTTCGGTATCGATTCTAAAGAACTTGCACGCGTAACGCCGGTCTGGAACAAGTAGCAGCAAGGTAGGATATAATAAATACCATCACAATTATTATAATGGTGGTGATAAATAAAGAATTTTCACGCTTTAGAATTCCCTTGAAACGCAAGAGCAAACTAAATTAATACGATACTGCACTTACAGTTTCATCTGGTCGACCACCGCTGTCCAAACTTCGAAACATGGACTCCATTTCATCCAGCAAACTCTGACTAAAATCGCCATAACTTTTCTGAAAGAAATAATTTTACTTCAATTATTTACAACCTGTATAGATTCAAAGTAAAAAGTTAATAGTAAATCAATGTCACAATATTAAATAATAGTTTCTGCATTTTTTCCTTTCTGTTTTAGGACTATCATATTATATGTGGTTGGGAAACACTTTTCTCTGTCCAATGGCCAGAGAAAAGTGGCGGTTACTCTACCGACAAGAGCAAGGCTCTTAAGTAATGATGATGATGATGGGAAACACTTACAGGTATTCCAGGACTTTCTAGTGGAACTAAATTTTCCGTTCTCGTACGCTCAGTCACAGTGCTTTCCTGAAAAAATCGAAAAACAATTGTTATTGGTTAATTCATCGAAACCACTCGTCTTTCTAAAAAATACTTGAAAACCAGTTCAGTGTTAATGAAGCCCTTACATAGGAAACATTTTTTTTTTAATATTTTTGTATGCAGAATACCTCACACGAAAAAATCAAGATATCTTGCCACCTACGGGCTCTATTGATTTAAAATAAACGG
Organism: Epinotia brunnichana; assembly: GCA_963854355.1. NCBI lineage: Eukaryota > Metazoa > Arthropoda > Insecta > Lepidoptera > Tortricidae > Epinotia > Epinotia brunnichana. The sequence goes on along the minus strand of OY977935.1, from coordinate 32,764,975 downwards.
AATTATTATCGCCAAGGGGTACTTGTAATAATAAAATCAGAAATAATGCGAAAAAAAACCTTAAACACACCAAAAAAAAAACCTTAAGAAAGGGTCTAGCAGGCTAAGCTAACAAGAGTGGCCCCCGCAAGGGATTTGGTTGTAATTTGAGGTGCAGTACTGGCAGGACCTAAGAACACTGTATGTGTAATATCAGCCTTCGATCTTCTTTTGTTTCAGACTTATTCACGAAAATGTAAAACAATCAAGGTAATTTTTAAACAGTTATTTTCGCTAAACCAAGCAAGCGAGAGTCACCAAATGAATTCAGACTGAAGGAGCATAAAATGGGGTTCATAATGCATATTTTACAGACATTCATATCCTTGAACTTATATGAAAAAAAAAAGTTTTTTTTTTCGCTTCATTTTTTTGCCACTTCTCGCGGAGACACAACTATCAAAAAAATTACTTAATGAGCCACAATTGTCACCTACGTATACATTTAAAAACATTTAGGAAAATCATTGTGCGTAGAATTGTTGATTGTGTTAATTACATCAAAAATAACCCGGATATGATAAGACAAGCTACTCAACAAATAGTAGTACGTGCAGGACTGTGTCTGCAAGAGCGGGGCGGGCATTTTGAACAATTGTTGCATTAAATCAAAGATTAAATGTAGAATAAATGTTTATACATCCCATAAATTTTGTTATTTTTTTTAAATCCCACATAAAATGTTTTCCATAATAGTACATTACTGCAAAGGCCGTGAAGTAAGGGATTGATGGACGAGTCTGGGCTAGACGGCCGAGTCGTAGACGAGGCCGGATACAACGAGTCCAGCAATCCCTGTTCCGGCCGAGGCTTGTATAGTGCTTTTCTCAAACGATGTGAGGAAATAATAAATAGTTATTTGTTATACAAGGGTGCAGTTATAATTTAACCGCGAGTGTGGAATTGAAACACGAGCTAGCGAATGTGAGTGGTTTAAAAATAGAATCCTTTTCATCTCACTAAAGTGAGAAAGATTCTAGATAAAAAAATCTTAAAAAGAAAAAAAAAACATTAAAAAAGAATAATATTAAAAAAACATTACAAAAGAGTAAAAAAAAAAGGAAAAAAATATTAAAAAAAAAAAACAAATAAAAAAACAAAAAAAAACAAGTAAAAAAAACAAAAAAACGCCCAAAAAAATTACAAAAACAAAAAAAAAGGAAAAAAACAAAAAATGGACAAAAAAAATTAAAAAAACAAAAAAAAAGGAAAAAAACAAAAAAAAACAAATAAAAAGGAAAAAAACAAAAAAAAAGGGAAAAAAAAAAAAAAAAAAGGAAAAAAAAACAAACAAAAACATTAAAAAAACAAAAAAACTAAAAAAAAAAACAAAAAACATTAAAAAAAAAGGAAAAAAAAACAAAAAAAGGAAAAAAACAAACAAAAACAAACAAAAACATTAAAAAAACAAAAAAAAACAAAAAACAAAAAAAAAAAAAAAAAAAAAACAAAAAAAAAAGGAAAAAAAAAACATTAAAAAAAGTAAAACAAAAAGGAAAACTTGAAAAAATTAAAAAAAACGACAAAAAAAAACAAAAAACATTAAAAAAAGTTAAACAAAAAGGAAAAATACAAAAATTTTAACATTAAAAAATAGACAAACATCAAGAAAAGAAAAGATTTTTTTTAAATCATTAAAAACGATAAACAACACTAAAAAATAAACGAAAAAAAATGTAAAAACTAACAATTTTTTTTTTACAAAAAACTAAAACAAAAAAAAACGTATTGGTGGTTGGCAGTATGTATTTTTTCCTTTGTCTGTTTAATATCAGTAAGCAAATTTAAAAAGTTAGAGTAGCGGCCAATAATGTTTTTAGTTAGGGTTTTCATACATTACTTCTTGGCCTAGGCTAAGAAGTAATGTAGGCAGCCATAAACAAGGAACTTCATGTCTTCATTTCGTGACATTAACGCATACATTTCCGAGCATGTTTGAGAAAACCTTATTTAAGAGTGTCTACCTGAACGCGATCTGATTAAGCGTAATCGCAATGTCTTTGTTTTGGCCGCTCGTTATATAGTAGTTTTTCTACTCGTCGACTTTAATCTTTGAATTAAGATTTCGTACACGAAACTAAGATCACATACGTTTTAATCCTGGAGCTCTACCAGCTGGTGACGGAGCTCGTATGGTTTCATAAGATAACCGCCAGCAGTCATCTTATGAATCCAGGAGCTGTATAAGATAACTGTGAAGACATCAACGCGCAAAATTACTAAGCTGCTGCGCTTCATTTCAGCAGGGCGATTTTCAATAGATACCAAGTTTGTTTAATAAATTATTATTTCCGTTGACTCGTAGAAAAAGTATTGTATACAATAGTTATACAATTAGCTTTTTAAGTCTCGTACCTTAATTAGGCCACTCAGCAAGCTTCGTGGCCTAAACGTGGTACTCGACTTAAAAAGCATACATTATATAACGATTGCATAAACTACTTTACATAGCTAGCTCGTCTTTTGACCTGGCCTTTTTGTAAGATTTCGCCAATTTGATCGGAGAAAGTTCGCCTAGGTCTTCCCCTTCCAACTTGCCCTTCCACTCTTTTTATATACACTCTCTTCGTTAATCTTCTTTCATACATCCTCTCTACATGCCCAAACCACTGTACTACTGTGACTATATCTCCATCTATTCCACACTTATCTCTTATCACACTGTTTCTGACTCTATCACTCAATTTCACTCCACACATACTTCTCAACGCTCTCATTTCTACTGCATTAACTCGACTTTGATGTCTTTTCTGCCACACCCAACTTTCGCTACCATACATAAGTGTGGGCACCAACATTCCCCTATGCACAGCCACGCGTGCCTTTTGCGATATTTTCTGGCTGCACATAAAGGCATTCAGTGCCCCATTCACTCGATTCCCTGCATTCAGAAATACATAATCTGTGAAAATTTCAACTCTCTAGCTATCACGGTTTTTGAGATACAGGCTGTTGACAGACGGACGGACGGACGGACGGACGGACGGACGGACGGACGGACGGACGGACGGACAGCGAAGTCTTAGTAATAGGGTCCCGTTTTACTCTTTGAGTACGGAACCCTAAAAAGAATGTTTGCAAAAGCGTCTTTTACTCTTTTTAAGAAGTCACAGTTCATAACCATTGATTTGGCATGACCTTGCCGAGCTGTCACTATGCTAAAGCAGTGATTGAATGGTATGATGGTTGGTACCTAAACAGTGCAATCCTCCGCATTGTCCTGAACTCTGGCCGATCGAAAAATATTTGTCCATTATGAAAGGGATTTTAAAACTGAAAGGCGGGCAAGTAAAATCAGTAACTGATTTGAAAAAAAATGTGGTCTTGGGCCTGCGAATGTAATAAATATGTACTGATAGTGCCGTGTAAACCTTAATGAGCAGCATTCGACGGAAAGTACTTTTTTGTACTCGACGATTAAAATATGTGTATTAAGATTTCATAGAGAATACTGCAACGTCACTCTTTTCATAGTTGTAGTCCATGTTACTGTCGAAACAATCGAAACAACTACTTTTCGATACGCTCCAGACAACTAAAATAAATTCGACCAATCACGTGGCTGCTTTACTGAACTGTAATGAATTGGACCAATAGAATCGCTTTGATGTCGTACGCTCGTTGATGTCTTTTAAGATATCAACAAGCGTACGAGCAATGAGCTGCACTTCGTTTCAACAGTATCGAGTTTGTTTAATTAGTTCAGTTGACTCGTAGAAAATTAATTTTAATAAACTCGTACAAAAAGTATTGTTCACAATAGTGTTATAATCAAGCTTTTTAATCTCGTACCTTACTTAGGCCACTCAGCAAGCTTCGTGGCCTAAACACGGTACTCGACTAAAAAGCTCTCTATTATAACACGATTGTGAAAAATACTAATGGCGTATTCCTCCAAGTACAATTAATAGTTATTTGTTATACAAGGGTGCAAAGTTGTATTTTAACCGCGAGTGTGGAATTGAAACACGAGCTAGCGAATGGATTCTAGGGTTGAACCACGAGCTAGAGAATGGATTCTATGGTTGAACCACGAGCGAAGCGAGTGGTTCAAAAATAGAATCCTGAGCGAAGCGAGTGGTTCAAAAATAGACTCCTGAGCGTAGCGAGCGTTGCAACACACGAGACGTCAAAATAACTTGCACCCGTGTGTAACACAAATCTTTTCACCTCACTAAAGCGAGGAAAAAAAACAAAAAAAAACAAAAAAGTAAAGTAAGGAATTTTTTTAAAAAAAATATTAAAAAGGGGGAAAAAACATTAAAAATGAGAAAAAAAAATTAAAAAACGTAAAAAGAAACAAAATATTACAAAATTAAAAAAAACATTTAATAAAGAGGAAAAGAGAAAAAACATTGAGAAACAAAAAAAATAACATTAATATGAAGAAAAACTTTTAAAAAGGGAAAAAATAATTTCAAAAAACATTAAAAAAGACTGATAAAAGAAAAACGAAGCAATAAAATAGAGACAAAAACATATAAAAAAGAAAAAAGTTACAAAAAACATAACATTAAGAAAAAAAACTTAAAAAAAAACAAAAACAAAAAAAAACATGGTAAAAGAAAAAAGTTACAAAAAATATTATACTAAGAGAAAAAACGTAAAAAAAGACAAAAAAAGACAAAAAAAAACAAAAAAAAACATAAGAAACATCAAAAAAATTTGAGAGAATTTCAAAAAACCTTGAAATAATAAAAAATAAACAAAAAAAAGGGAAAAACGTTCAAAAGGAAACAAAACATTTATAAAAAGGAGATAAAAGCAAAAAACATTGAAAAAAGGAAAACAACGCAGTAAAATAGAGACAAAAACATAATAAAAGAAAAAAAGTTACAAAAAACATTAAAATAAGAGAAAAAACGTAAAAAAAAAGAAAAAAAGACAAAAAACTTAAAAAAAACATTTCAAAACGAAAAAAGTGGAATAACCACAAAAATAAATCAAAAAGAAACAAAACATTAATATTTTTTTTTTAGTGGAAAAAATAAAAAAAACCTTGAATAAACACATTTAAATCAATAAAATATAAAAAAAAAACATTAAAATGTAGACGAAAACATCAAAAAAATAAATAGAATTTCAAAAAACATTAAAAAAAGAAGAAAAGATGAAAAAAAGAAAAAAACATATAAAAAAGACCAAAAAAACATTAAAAAGAGAAAAAAAATACAGAAAAACATTCAAAAAGAAACAAAACATTTAAAAAGAGAAACAAGATTTTTAAAAAGGAGAAAAAGAAAAAAGATTTTAAAAACATTAAAAAAAAGAAAAAAAGAATTAAAAACATTAAAAAAAAGAATAAAACATTCAAAAAAAGGTACCTAAATAAAATAAATCTAATGGGCGAAAAATTTCCTGTCTGGACTGGCCTTTACATGTTATTTTGTTTAAAAAAGTAACTTATTAACACGTTCGGATTTCAAATATTCTTTGCACTCTTGTGGATAAAATGCAGTTTTGCTATCTGTTTTTAAAGAATAAAAATGGGCTTTCCGAGCTAGTGAGGTGAAAAAGTAATTATCTTGTATAAATGTGCAATCGTTATAGGTAAATGCAAAAAAAAAAATGAATTATACTTTTTATTATATTTAATTTATTATTTCATGTGCTCACTTTTGGCGTGTTCATCATTTATATGACCTTGTTTCTTGCCAAATTTCATGATTCTGCGAGTGTTAAAAAATGCGGAAATATGCAACATAGCACGCTATATCTTTTGATTGAGTAAACTTAGAAGATTGATTTTTTTCACAGCTCCAAGAGACTGTAGGCCTGTGTACTTGATTTGATTTTAATTTCAACTCGATACATTCACGCGTTTCTGCTAAAAAAGGGTCTTGACAGACGCGAGACGGACAGACAAAGAACAAAGTGAGCCTGTAAGGGATTATTTTTTCCTTTGTCTTCTTTGGTGCCAATTGGCCCCGCTCGTATAAATAAAACATTTATTCCCCAAGTATTTCCCAAGCATTACCGTGTCAGTATCAGATATCTCGTGGTACTCGTGCGGCTCGTCAGTCTTCGGAGCGTTTCCGCAGTCTTCAGTCTTGTGCGATCGGCCCAATGTAGCCGATTTTACCTGGCAAGATACACAAACGTTAACTTGGTAAAAAGAAATGTGCACTAATTAGAAAGCAAGCATTATAATAACTATAATAAGCTACATATGCCAAATACCATGATGACCTTTTATCAATTCAGCATTTTACTCGTCACTCCTTCTACATTGATCTAATCGTTATTTTATTATAACCAGTCTCCTTCTTTATTTTTGAGTTTTCGTTGGTGTCTTTTTTACCGTCCGTCGTCACATCTTTCTTGGTTATTTCTCTCGATTTTGTTAAGGCGATGTGAGCTCAGAAAACGGATTTTTAAAAAGTCGTAGCTCTTGTTTGGATTATAATACGGCTGCCCTAAATTTAATTAGCAATCTTGAGGCCTTTCTCGAGGGATAACAGCTATTCGAATCCTGAGTTTAGTACTTTCGCTCGATAGAAAAAAATCACGAACATAGGTCTAAAATACACTTAAAAAATTCGTAACAAAGTATGCACAACAGCTAAAAAGACATATTAAAATTGGTTCTAAAAATCGGAAATAACATGGGTAAGGGAACTTAGCTATTACTTTTTTATTTATTAAAACCATAGATAGAGGATAAATAGATGGCGTCCTAGCGTATACCCAAAAGGTACGATGGTAAATTAACCATACTAAATTAAGAAGTATCAGAAGCTAATACACTCTTGACGTCTAATGTAATTTATAATTTAGTCGTATTATATCGGTGACGTTATGGTGGTGTCAGTTTCAGTACAAATTTTGACAGGTGTGGTGGCAAACAAGCTGGTGGCAAACAAAAAATCCGTATACGCGATGAGGGACAGAAAATATGACACTGTATCTCGTTCCCACTTGCGGTATTGCCTATGCATACATTTTTGTCACTCATGTGTTTATGTGTGGGTGACTCCGTGTATCTATTCTACCTCTATCATTAAAACGCACAAAAAATTAAAATTAAAAACATGATATCAGCGCTTCCGAACACGCACTTCCATCACGCTCACGCGTATGCTCAGTGAGAGGGAGAGAAGACCACGAGCCTACGTCGCCTTAACTTCTAAAGGAAAACGTTCATGTTCTGGAACCGACTGAAGTCGGTTTCTTTTTTGACGGTTGATTTATCTCTTACGAAATGTGAAATAGACTTATACAGTGAGACTCATGCAGTGACGGTGTCAAAATCACGCGAAGCAAATGGGCCAAAAATGATACATATCGTCGCTTGTAATACGAATTAACGTAACCGACAAAATGACGAAATTGGGTTATATATACAGTTCGACTGCAAATTTGATGCTCTATCGATCTCTGTTATAAAATATCGATAACTTAAAAAAAAACGATTATTTAACCAAAATAACACCATTTTTTTCAAGTTACCGTATATTCTTAAATGTATGTCACATTTTTATTTTCTTATTAGTTATTACAGTGTTAACGTAACGACAGATCAGTCATAGCGTATTTAATGTACCTATCGACCAAAGTTGAAGAAAAGTTATAAATTGAGTTTTGATACAGATGAGTCTTACACCTGTATCGAAATTACTCTTACATTACTCAATTGGTGGCACTTATAACTGATTGTCTGTTATTGCGTGTTGTTAGGGGATTCTGTCGAACAAATACTTCACTTTTGGATACAGGTGCCATATTTTAGTATGTTGTTAGGCATGTCCCCTGGATTCCAAAACTGCCGGGAGACAATCTCTAAAGAGCCGGTCTCCCCTGTAATTACGTCATCAAAAACGCCGCGGCCGCGCTTGGAAAAGTGTAAATTTCACCCAAACTATGCAAAGTCCATACACATGTGGGGTACCAAATGAAAGCTGAATAAATTGTCAATAGTTTATTGATATATTATATTTCAATATTTACGCTAGTTTAAGTACTATTAGCAAAAGTATAAACAAATCTAAGAAAAATCTATGAACTTTCAGACTTTGTGGCAACTAGAAACGATACACAAATGTAATGTATGACACAAATGTTATCTAGTATTTCAGCTTAGCATTTTAGTTTTAATTTTTTTCAAAAGAGCAAAATTGGGAAAATTTTGCTCAAAAAACCAACAACCCAAGGCGAGTTTTCCCTACAAGATTAATTTTATCGAAATTACAATTTTCCAGAAACTAGCACGAACCTTTAGTATGTTGTTAGACATGTTATGTGCACCGCAAAACTGCAGAGAGACAGTCTCTAAATAGACTAGTTCTTCATTGCCGCGGAGGCTTTTTCAAAAGTGGAAATTTTACCTAAACCATGTAATATATATACGTGTGTAATATATATATATATCATGTAAAAGCTAAACAAATATGCTATAATTCTTGCCAGCATTGTGATTCCATATATCCAGAAATTTAAGAGGTATTTGCAAAATTGTAGAGAAGAAAAGTGAAAAGCCTGCCAACATTAGATTTTTGGAAATTGAAATTGCTCTGAAACCTCAATATATTGAATTACAATGTTGAAACGAGTTATAGCATATTTTATTCGCTTTCATATAATATCACAATTGCATTCAGAAAGTACATAGTTAGGGTATAATTTAAACTTTTGAAAAAGCGGGAGCGCAGGCCTTTTCACTTTTCTTGTCTAGTATTTTGCAAATACCTCTTAAATTTAAGGTTTAATACTATAGAAATTACGTTTTGTAGAAAGGACTTTCGGTTTAAATAAGTCAGTTATATGCGATTAAGTGTACATTTACATTAACTTATTTTAGGCGAAAGGGCCATAACCTACAAAATTATAAGAATTTGGTTTATTTCCATTAAAATGCAAAAGACGTTGCAGTTTTTTTTATTGGTTTTCCACAAATACATAAACAATAACTTTATTAATATATTTTCTTTATTTGCTTCGCCGTAACGATTTAAGGTGGTTCGATTGCCATACAAAACGTTATTTGACATTCACAGGCTAACGGCGTGATATTTTAAGAAACTTATGTAACAAACTTTCATAAATTAGCTTCCCATATGCGCCAAATTCCCCCTTTCCTAGAATAAACTTGTATAAACTAGATTAATTTGAGAAATTGGTTTGTCACGTGATATTTTGGGAAAACTATTTTTCTCAAATTAATCTAGTTAATACAAGTTTATTCTAGGAAAGGGGGAATTTGGCGCAAATGGGAAGCCAATTGAAGAAAGTTTGTTACATAAGTTTCTTAAAATATCACGCCGTTAGCCTGCGAATGTCAAATAACGCTTTGTATGGCAGTCGAACCACCTTAACAAGGTTTTAAAACAAGGCGGGCCTTAATAGGCGCCTGGAACCAGTAATCTTTATTCATTACCGACAATGCTATGTTAAAAGTACCAACATGGTAGGTACTATTTGCCTGGAAATTACACATTTAAAGAAATCTCAGACTTTGAGTTTATTTTGAGACGTTATTAACAATAAAACTGTTTCGTACTTATAAACCTGTTTTACCCATTGTTGACAACCCTGCAAACGTTAACTAAAATAAAATAATTTATTCTGTTAGAACTTATTATAAGTGAATAAGTTTAAAAGTACTAAAATTTAAATCTTATAACGTAAGCCCACGTTTTGAAAACTATGTCCTACTAATGGTTTTTATCTTTTTTATGACTTACCTTAAAACTCTGTTACCTGTTCTGAATTTTTTGAAATAAATATTAAGTAATCCACATGATTCCATTCCACACACCCTCCACATTTTTTGAAAAACAAAAATAACCTAAGCGCCATGCTATTTTCTAAATAATATTAGTAGCTTTTTAGACCTTGTTAGATCTCGCAAATAGAAGATAATTGTTATAAACATCATTTGAATAGGATAAGTGTTATAAAGTTATTAAACGTTTCTATATTGCTAATTAGTTTTTTGCCTCTCCTGAAAAATAGTCATTTAGCGGTTACGTTAATTCATATGACAAGCGACAATATGTAGGTACAAATACACGGAAAAAAATATTAAACAAATGTATATTACCTTACTAAGGATGTTCTTGCTCGTCGTGGGGTCTGTTATATTTTTGAGATTATGCTTTTTGACATTTTTTGTCATGGGCCCGGCGTCTGTAAATTGTGCAAAATCTAAGTAATACATTGTCTCAAAGGTATCGGAATTCCCGCAATTAGATGTTCCCCCACCTGCTTGTGAATTCCAATCAGAAATTTTAATAAGGTAATGGAGCTAAAAATATGTATTTATTAAATATGAAGACGGTTCGACCAAAAGACGACCAAAAACGATTGCGCGCGTGCGTGCAATACTTTTATAAATTAATGTATCTAACCCGAGTTTTAACTGAAATATAATGATTTTTTCATCACACTTGCTCATAAATGGTGTTATTCCTTGCCTGTATACAGAAAGACCATGGCCTAAATTGTTCCCGCGGGAAATAATGGCCCATGGAAAGTAATGAGATTGTGTGTGATTTGATTGGTTAAGTAAATCTTGACGGCCGCTAGCGACAAGAATTCTGCTCTGTGATTGGTTGGAAATATAATCAAGCAGGCTCTGTGATTGGTTGAAATATTGAAGCTCCGCCCTCCACTCGCACTGATCTAGAAGTGAAGTTGTCAATTTCGTCAACATTTGATTGATGCGCTTGTATAAAACATAGGTTTTTCTGTCTTTTGTGGTTATTTATTTCCTCGCAAATGTGATGAAAAACATTGTGTATAACACGGGCGTAAGAATATTGCAAACTCGAGTCATCAAAAGCCCTCCGCCTCACGGCGTCGGGCTCCTGATAGACTCTCGTTTGCAATATTCCTCATACGCCCCTTGTTAAATTCTATTATTCTGCAAGTAGGCCGCAATAGCACTTTTACAAGTCAAAAATCAACTAGCGTTTCAGAAAAAGAAGAGAGAGAAACTCAACAGTACTATCATTGTAAATAGTACTCAACCTAGTTAAAATAAGTACCTAAACCCGAATATGAACACAAAAAAACGTGATGCGACTATTAACTATATCGTTGGGAATGCTTACTTGTAGGAACTGTGTCACCTAGTTCCCTAGGCGTGATACAATGACAATTAAATGATGAATGATTAAGCTATTTTGAGCTCTGGTTTCGGCCATGCATTTCCGTCAGTTAGATAGTCCTCAGCCCTGTAATAAGTCTTTGACATCAATGTTTTTTTCAAAGAGCTGGAAAGGGTAGATTCAAAATTTCATAAGGTAATTTATTATAAAAATAGATACATTGACCCGAAAAAGACTTTTATACTTTACGAACACGAAAATGTTTAGTTGATAGTTTATTTTTATTTCGTGTATTAAAAGTATGGATACCAGAATTTTTACAGAATGAAAACATAGATTCATCTTAACATAAACAATATTTTTATAAATGTATTGGGACGCTACTGTTAAAATGCTAATTTCTTTAAAGAATTCTCTCAAGGATTCCCGTGCTCTCAGGTTATATATAGAACGAATGGCTCTTCTTTGTAACACAAAAATTGTCTGTATGTCAGCTGCTTTACCCCAAACCAGAATACCGTACGACATAATACTATGAAAATAACTATGATAAACTAGGCGAGCTGTTTCAACATTGATCAGTTGTCTAATTTGTCTAATAGCATACACGGCTGATCTCAGTTTACGCGCCAACACGGCTATATGGGCACTCCGTTGGAGATATTTGTCTTATGTTATACCCAAGAATAATGATTTATCTACTATTTATAAACACCGAGTACAAAAACAACACTCAAATACTTGCTGACTTGATATTATATATAGAATGCCGAGTTTTTTTTTCACATTCGAAGTAACATTGACACAGTGCAGTGCTCATTATTAAACGAATTATTTTTTATAGAGCATTTGAACAGCGGAGTCGCGGCGCACCAAAACCACGGCAGTGTGACAATCCAAGTTCTGAGCCAACTTACACGGCAAGTCGACTTCATCGCAGTTGTTGCCGGCGCCGGCGTTCAGCAGCGGGTACGGTGAGGGGCAGGCGGTCAGGTGCGACGGCGAGTTCGGGTTGATCAGCGGCACCTGCTCCAGATCCTCCGAAGGCTTGTACGGCGTCACCACCTGTCGCGGCGGCTGCCACAAACGACTCATAAGCCCAAACATGCTGCACTTGCGCTCGCGCAGTCGCGACCGCAAGTGCAGTTGCGATATACTCGATATCGACGCGGGGTTATCGTAAGGACCCCCGATTGATACAGTTCGTGTGCATGCAGTTTATCAATAAGACCTCAATACATGCGAATTGACGTTTGCTCTCAAATAAATAATGACAGTATTGAATTGAACGGAATTAAATAGAGCCCCCGACTGTTTTTAAGCGCCAAGCCCTTAATTCTAGACATAATGAACATGCAAACTAAAAGAGCCAAAACCAAATGATGGGGGCCAATAAGCAGCGTTCTGCGACACAAGTCATATATTTTGAATGTGACGAAAGCGTAGTGTTCTTATTTATTTATACGCAACCACCATGGGCCGTCTGAAGCCGGGGGTTATATTAGAGCCACGCCGCGTGTCGCAACGCGTAATTTGTATTGAACGTGGCGACACGCGGGACTGAGCTAATGTAACCACGTTCATACAAAATGTAGTATGTAACCGATTGCGTTGCGACACGCGGCGGGGCTCTAATATAACCCCGGCTTTATCGAAATAGTAGTTTATGTGACTGTACATAATGAGGAGCATTAAACACGAGTGTGGGTTCATAATAACATCACAAGAGTGTTTTAATGCCTAATTATGTACAGTCATATGCACTATTTTATCTACCCACATGTTATAAATCCTCAATGATGTGTTCAGGAATCATTAGAATAACCGCCATTGCACCGCCATGGCCGACTAGATTTCAAATCATGACCAACCACATCATGCTGCACGACCCCAACACCGAACCTGATTTCCATAATAACATCGATTGTCGATGCTATTATGATTTTTCATACATTATAATAACACTGGCACAGATAAAACGCTGATGTTACGTTACTGGTTGCAATTATGGTGGTCGTTATATATGGTTTCAGAACACATTCAAGAGGATTTATGATATGGGTGTAGATAAATGTACATTATTTCGCAGCAGTAAAGCTGTCGGTATGAAATTTAAGCGTTTAGAACGCTCGTTTATTGCCCCTGATGATACTTACGCAGCCAGCGGGATCCAGGAATGAAATGTCACCGAAATAAGCCCCGTCGAGGCCCACGTGGCCTGTATGTTTGACGTCGCCCTGCGGGCTCGAGATCATGCTGCGCTGGATCGTACGCTTGCCCGTGTACGTGTGTCTCTTCACGTCTCCGCGGGACAGCGCCGAACGGGCCAGCCGCGTCGACTGCCGGCTCGGGTGAGGCGATAACCGAGCCACGTTACTCAGGGATTTCTGCCCGAGAAATGGATGATGATGATGAACGACGGCAGATATATGTTTACAAGTTTTACATATATTTGACGTCGACTGAAAAGCTGATACACGATAAAAGCAGCTCAGAATATTCCGTCCAACTTTTCAGGACTGCGTCTCCGAGTTTTCAATGAGTGCAGTCTTGTACGTCGGATGAACAAGCGTCCTCTAGTTAATAGTTGTGGAAACTAAACCCAAAATGAGTTTTGTGAACAAAAGTTTACCAGAAATACCCACGTATTAAAGCAAGAACCAAAAATCAATACGTTACTTAAACATATTGTAAGAAACATACCGTAAACATGTAACAGATCGTTTACGTAAGGTAAGATGATAATATTGATAAAGCCACACTTTACTTCCAAATAATCCGGTCATATTTCATTACAAACAACAGAACCCAATCAGAAATGCTTGTTTAAATGTTAGAGTATCACGATTTTCGCAAAAAAAGTTACTTCCGATTAGGCTTGTTATAATATTCTCAACAGAAGTCGCACACAAATAGATATATGAACCCACATGAAAAATTAAACAGTGCTTGGAATGGAGTGAACCTCGATACGTACAATTAAAGAACAAAGCTAAATAATGGTTACAACCTACTCTAGGTTAATCGACTTTTTGCATTACTCAATTATTAGCCGACTGTATCCAGCATGGGATGTAAAAAACCGGCCAAGTGCGAGTCGGACTCGCGCACGAAGGGTTCGGCAAAAAAATCACGTATGTTGTATGGGAGCTCCCTTAAATATTTATTTTATTCTGTTTTTAGTATTTGTTCTTATAGCGGCAACAGAAATACATCATCTGTGAAAATTTCAACTGTCTAACTATCACGGTTCATGACATACAGCCTGGTGACAGACGGACTGACGGACGGACAGTGGAGTCTTAGTAATAGAGTCCCGTTTTACCCTTTGGGTACGGAACCCTAAAAAGCTGATGATTATTATAAGTCGACACGTATTCAAAACGATTTTTCTCAAAAATGGCCCGCAAAGTGAACATAACTTGCTACATATTGGAAGGTAAAGTGTAAGTTTAGGGCCAGATCAAAATTAAAAAATAAAAAACATTGCAGGCCGCCTGGAATGTTACATATAAATTCCTTTATTTGTCGAGAGCCAAACTTTTAAAAAAGTAGAAACTGTCATATAAAAGAAGGCACAGGCCGTATTCAGCCAAATCAAGTCGAATTTTTCTGTTGCAAACGCTACATTTTTGTACGAGCGTTTGTGTTTTGCGTTTTTCGGTGGAAAAATACACTTGCGATTTTGTTTAAAAAAAAATATTATGACGTTTAATTTATTTTATGTAATTTGTAGTATCCTCAATTTGTAAAGCTTGATTTCAATTTAGTCTTTTTTACTCCCCCATTTTTGAGAAAAGCACTATATTAGCCTCAGCCGGAATGGCAATTGCAGGCTTCGTATTATAATTAAACGGACTCGCAAGCTCGTCCGTTTAAACAAATACTTAGCCTGCAATTGCCTCCTTCCCGGCCACGGCAATAATGTACTATTATCATACATAACAAGATTTAAGAATCATATTTTTTTCAATAACACTTTTATTATTGTGTAAATAGTTGAGACATCTGGCCATTACCAGGCCTGTCCATTATGCCACTTCGTCTAAACTTGTCTCTCAAACAACTTCGAGGTGCAAATTATCGTTGGTACTGTCAGTGTCACACAAAACGCGACGAACTAGACGAAAGAGCACACGCTTCGCGGTAGAGCGGGATAGCATGATATGAGTTTTCTAGCAATGGTCAAAATGTCAAGCAACGGCTTTGTTAGACATGTGGCCTTCTGTACGTAAGTACAGTCGGCCTCATAAGTTGCTGAACACCTAAGTACCTTGTCGTTTTCACTCGTTTGACAACTTCATATGGCAGTTTAACATGACGTTTAATGCGGCACGGTACAAAGGTGTTAAGCCCCTTGTGAGGCTGATCGTACTATTATTTATTATGTGCCATTACCACCAATACTTTTACCAGAATACAGAGAAAACAGTTCAGAAATAGTAATTTACAATGCACATGCTCTGAATGTGCCCCTTTATATGGTTGAACATAAACACGGGAAGTGGTCGATGCCAGCACGAGCAGCGCCGGGCGGCACCTCCCCGTGCGGAATGAATTTCAGTGAGTTCGTGACAATTCAAATTTATTACTCAATTATATTATTATCTTATTATGTTATTAAAGCACTTTATTTAAAAAAATATGCCGACAAATTGAACAATCTTTTCACCATGGAATTTATTATTGATTGTGGATGGATAATCTTTGTTTTTACTATTTTCTCGCAGTCGAAGTGAAAAGTAGAGTGTATAACTCTGGTCTAAAAGCCATATATATTAAGGCTTGTTCACGAAATAAAGTAGCCATAAGAAAATGTAAATAAATCTTGTTTTTCTCACAGCACTTCAAACAAAAAACAGTCAATTATATCACGAAACATTGTAAAAAGAATGTACAATGCAATTTTTTGTAAAAACCCTAAGAGTTGGCAAACTGTCTGACTTTCTTTCAAATGCCTGCCATCAGCGTATTTAATGATTTTTTGTGAACTGACGAGAGGCTGCGTTCCATATTTTTTTGAAATCAGCTTCATTGTCGGCCACTGCCCCCTTCTTGAGCAGGTATCGTTTGATATTTGCCCAATACCTTTCAATCGGGCGAAGTTCTGGGCAATTTGGTGGGTTAATGTTTTTCGCGACATAACTACTATTCTTGTTATCAAGCAAATCTAAGGTGGCTTGAGCGTAATGAGCAGAAGCTAAATCAGGCCAAAATATTGGAGGACGTGTATGTTTCCGATATAAGGGCAGAATTCGCTTTTTAATACACTCCTGTGGGTAGACATCTCCGTTTATTGTACCGATAATGAAAAAGCTCGTACTTTTAAGCCCGCATGAGCAAATAGCTTGCCATACAAGGATTTTTTGGGCGAATTTTTCAAAAGCCACGCTCTTATGTTCTTCTGGAACGTCCTCGCCAGCTGCACATGAGTAAAACTGGGGCCCCGGTAACGTTTTCATGTCTTTTTTTACATATGTTTCGTCATCTATTAAAATGCATCGGTCGTTATTTTGAATTAAAAACTTGTCCAAATCTTTAGCTCGAGATTTCGCTCTTTCAAGCTGGGCAGCAGTCCTTTTCGGCATTTTCTGTTTCTTCCTGGTCTGTAAATTATCTCTTTTTGGCGTTTTGTACGTTCCCGACCGAAGTTTTTAACTTTTTGGCTACATCGCGAATAGAGGCCGATGGATTTCGACAGAAAGACGCTACTATGTCCGTGTCCAATTTTGGCTTCACGCAGCCTTTTCTGCGACCGCAACCTGGTAGATCACCTAGAGTATTAAATTCCCTAAACATTTTTATTACTTTTCGTACACCATTTTTAGATAATTGATACCGTTTTGCGAGTTGTCGCATCGCAATACCCTTTTCTGTACAGTAGGATATTATAATTAATTTACGAGTTTTTTCATTTATTATAAAATTTATCTTCAACTTGACAATACATGTGTCAAAATATCATGCATTGGCATAGCAAAAGCTTTCTATATAATTATGAAGGCTCAACTTTTGGTGGCTACTTTATTTCGTGAACAAGCCTTACTACTCGGACAATTTTCCCTCACTTCGCTCGGGAAAATAACCATCTCGTGGTGATATGGCTTTAGACCCTCGTCAATTGTCATACAATCTACTATTAATATTTTCCACGGTTGCAACCACTCTTACTTTATCCAGTGTGTATGATGTGATCGCTCACCCCATTCCATTCACAGCACAATGAGTCTACTCACCTCAGTCTTAATGTAGGGTTTGGTGTTGTTCGGGTTGAACATGCCACAAGCGCCTCCCAGCAATACCCCATGCCACATTGATGTTTTAGTACAATTCCTGGAAACATGTACACTCTATACGAAACTGCAGGAGTAAATTCTGTCAAACGAACGCCAGTAAAAAACGACTTTGTGCTATTATTATATATTTTTTTATTTTTTTTTTCAGATAACTTTGTGATTCATATTGACAACAACAACAGACACAGACAACATCACAAAAGTAACAGTTCTAACCTAAAACAAATAAAAGAACACAAGACAAAATAAAATAACAATAAAAATAAATAAATAACTACCTACTTGTCGTATGTCACACAACCTCTGAGACAATCGACCCACTGTTTTTGTAAGAGACATTGAAACATTCTGTCTGCAATCATTTTCAGAATGCTGTTGTGACTACCCCTCAGTCGCTGCTGCAGCGACGCGTACTTCTTGCGCATGATAGCGTGGAAGCCGTCGACGCGCGCGCTCACGAACATACCTGACGCGCTGCATCGCCGGGGTAGTCCCATCAGCATTCTGAAAGAATTATTGTAGAGGACGCGCAGGGCGTCGTAAGCTCGTCGTGTATACCTAACCCATAGGCTTCCCGTGTAAAATGTTTGGCAGAACGGCTATGATTGTAAAGTACTATCTTGCTTACATTTATTGAGTAGTATTACTCTTACAATGTACTATGCGTACCGAGCGATTTTTCCAATCAAAGCTATTGCAAAATACAAACAAGTTAATTCGAAGAGGTGAAATTTTGAACAAGCTGCAATAAAGAAAGCCCCTGCGATCTGACAAATTTTACATACTTAAAGTAAAAGCAAAAAAGCGGCCAAGTGCGAGTCGGACTCGCACATGAAGGGTTCCGTGAAATAAATTGCGGTTTACGATTTATGACGTATTAAAAAAAAACTACTTACTAGATCTCGTTCAAACCAATTTTCGGTGGAAGTTTGCATGGTAATGTACATCATATATTTTTTTTAGTTTTATCATTCTTACATTTTACCACTTTGGAAGTGTCTCTCGCGCAAACTATTCAGCTTAGAAAAAAATGATATTAGAAACCTCAATATCATGCATTTTTGAAGACCTATCCATAGATACCCCACACGTATGGGTTTGATGTAAAAAAAAATTTAGAGTTTCAGTTCTGAGTATGGGGACCCCTAAAACTTAATGTTTTTTTTTCGATTTTTGTGTGAAAATCTTAATGCGGTTCACAGAATACATCTACTTACCAAGTTTCAACAGTATAGCTCTTATAGTTTAGGAAAAAAGTGGCTGTGACATACGGACGGACAGACAGACAGACAGACGGACAGACATGACGAATCTCGAAATAAGGGTTCCGTTTTTTGCCATTTGGCTACGGAACCCTAATAAACGAGAAATTGTGTGACAAACTTCGTAATATGATAATGGTCTTAATGTAACTAGTGATGAGCCAGCGAGAAAGTTCTCATTCTCGAGAATTCCTTTGCAGATAAATTTTCGGGAAATTTCAATCGTTCTCGAGAACGTTTCTCCGCGGGAAAAAAATATTTTTAAAAGTAGATCTGTTTTTAGGTTATTAGTTATTACGATTATACTTACTTATATAATGATAACAAATGAGTTTTAAAATCTATAAGGTCTGTATCTGCGGTGCAACGTGCAACATCCACGAAGATTTAGGCAATTACATTGTATGCTAACTTCTTTATTTTTTATTTAAAGGGTTAGACATCAATGTATTCACGCTTCATCATATCAGCCGAAAGACGTCCACTGCTGGACATAGGCCTCACCCAAAAAGTGCCAAAGTGACCGATCCTGCGCCACCCGAATCCAGCGGACTCCCGCGACCTTTACCACGTCATCAGTCTACCTTGTGTGGGGCCTACCAACGCCGCGCCTTCCGGTACGTGGGTAACACTCGAGAACCTTTCCGCCCCAACGGCCATCGGTTCTACGTACACTGTGCCCCGCCCACTGCTACTTAAGTTTAGCGATTCGGAGGGCTACCTTGGTTCTACTGCGGATAGCCGCATTTCTGATGCGATCACGCAGAGAAACTCCCAACATTGCCCTCTCCATTGCCCTTTGGGTGACTTTGATCTTTCTTATGAGGCCCATTGTAAGCGACCACGTTTCAGTGCCATATGTCATCACTGGCAACACACACTGGTCAAATACTCTCGTCTTGAGACACTACGGAATATTGGACGAAAAGATATTTAGCTTCCCGAACGCTGCCCAGCCGAGTCGGATTCGACGATTGACCTCTTTTTCGAAGTTGGACCTACCTAACGGGACAGTTTGCCCTAGGTATACCTAATCGTCTACAACTTCGAGCGTAAAGTGTCCGATTGTAATGGGGGGGGCATTTGACATGATCTTCGTCTTATCCATGTTCATTCTTAGAACTCTCTCGGAAGCTTTACTGAGGTCATCGAGCATCGTACTTAAGTCCTCCATGGTCTCAGCCAAGAATACTGTACCTATCGTCCGCAAACCGAAGGTGAGTGATGTACTCGCCGTAGATGTTGATGCCTAGCCTTCTCCAGTCCAGTGTCTTGAAAACATCCTCCAGTGTAGCGGTGAACAGTTTTGGAGAAATACAACACATAACAATCTCCTTGCCTGACTGACATAGTGGCGTTCTCGTACAAATACCTCAGTACTTCGATAAAGCGGTAGTCAACTTGGCACCGCTGGGGAGACTGTAATACTCGTACAGCCCAGTAGCAGCAGCAGCAGCAGGTTTCGACCGAATCGAAGGCTTTCTCGTAGTCCACGAACGCTAAGCTGAGAGGTAGGTTCTCCTCAGTCTTCTGTATAAACTGGCGGAGCGTGTAGATGTGGTCTACGGTACAAAAGCCGGCTTGTTCGGGAGGCTGGAAGTAATTTGCGTACGAGACTATTTGTAATGACTCTCGAAAACAGCTTATAGACATGGCTCAGAAGTGAGATGGGTCGGTAGTTCTTCAGCAGGGTGTTGTCACCCTTTTTGAAGAACAGCATCACCACCCCTCTGTTCCATGCCTTTGGCGTTCTCCTTTCCAGTAAGACGGAATCCAACAACTTCTGAAGGGCCATAAGGACCGGTTTTCCACCCGCCTCCAGCTGCAGCAGTCTGTTATTCCGTCTTCACGGGGAGCCTTGTTGTTCTTAAGCTGTTTGAGAGCCATTACAATCTCGTACACGCTGATGTCCGGGGTGTCGTCGGTGTAGTGTCGGGTTCAGTGGCGGCGCTTGAGAAATTTCACTGGACAACCCGTAGCAAAACAAGGGCAGTTTTTTGGTGATTTACGAGTTTGGTAATATATAGCAGGAAATTTCAGGCAAGCCGGTGAGAATCGGCTTATATGGGCGCTCCGCCACTGCGGGTTAGTCTAGTTCTAGGGTCTTCCGCCATACTAACTTCGGGTCTGCGAGTTGACAAGTATAGCTGTCCGTAAAAGCGCTCTATCTCACCCAGAATCTCAGGTTTAGAAGAAACGATTCTACCATCTTCAGTCTTCAACTTGGCGTAGACAGATCTCTCGAGAACACTTTATAGCCCTTATTACGCTGGATGGCCTATTCAATACGATTTGTATTGAATTGGCGCAGATCGCGTGTAAGGGATTTGGAGATCTGTTTATTGAGCTGCCGGTACAAGGTCGCATCGGCTGAAGACTGTAGGATCATTTCACTTATTTCCTTCATGAGCTTCTGAGTGGAGCTAGAGAGCCTTTTAGTTATGTTGGTCCGTTGGGCCTTGAAGAACTTAGACCACTGGGTCTGCCACTGAGCACGGACAGCTTCCACAAACCCGTCGTTCAATTCGTCCACATCGCCTCCTAGGCAATCGGAACGGTTTTGAAGTTCCAGCTGAAAGCTCTCGAGGTTTTGAATTTGGATTGATGCCGAACGGAGCGTAGACTTCATCAATCGAGAGCGCTCTTGCTTTACACATATATTCACGCTTAGCGTGGTATTTTTCGAGTAGGTCGGTCTAAGTAGATAGTAGACAATAGAGCTTGTATCGTATACGATAATGGTCATTTATTTACATGGTGGGGGGAAACAGGTAAGTACCTGGATTGACTACGATGTATCATTATCTGTTAAAGCAGTTAAAGAATAGTATTTAACTGCTTTAACAGATACTGAATGTATGTAGAGCATAGGCTCTATCAATCTATCAGACAGAAAGTAAAAATGAAGCTAAAAATTAAAGTTTAAACGATATCAGAACCGTGAATGAAAAAGATCGTGTAAAGTATATATGGGCATGTTATGTGATGCGGTATAATACTTGTAAAAACGTTACAAGGTTTGCCAAACACATCGTTTCAAACTGTAAATTATCCCCAGTTGAAGTGAAAAGTAGTCTCAAAATAACTTTTTATTTTTAAAATTCTTACCTATACTTTTTTTAAACATGAAGAGTTGATAACAAATGATAAATATTTACAGTAAATAATGTAGTTCCATATTGATTACGTTTTATTTTATCCTTACAACCAAAAAATCTACAGCAAAGTTACCGTGACACCGATCTCGAGAGAATATTTCCGAGAACGTTCTAGAGAAATACTCAATACTCAATCATTTATTGCAATATCACAAAGGTAGGTAGTCCCGGGAAGAGAGAGAATTTCAGTGATACGGTATTCGAATATTAATAATCAATTAATCAGTGCCTAATAAAAGCCCCTAAAACCCACTAAAAGAAAAATAATAGAAAAAACAGTTAAATTTCTGATACTTTCTCGATAATTTCCGATTGAGAGAACATTTCCGAGAACGTACTCGATCGATTTCTCTGTTCTCGGGAATTTTCGAGAACGGCCCATCACTAAATGTGACTAAATGCAACTAGGACATTAGAATTCCTGCAGGCAACAATTACTTGTTTTGTGTTATGCGACGCCAATACTTGATCATATTACTTACTATAAGTATAAGTTATAACTATAAGTTTTACATATTACTTACTCTTTGCCAAGGACTGTTATTATTTGCCCAGACTTATATTCTAATAAATTGTTTCGCCGTCCATCTTCTGACTTTTGAAAGTTTACAGTTGTTTCCACCTAAAATGTATAATCAGGGTTATCAAGTGAATCATTTTATTCTTAACACATCCTCTTTAACTTCATTTTAATTAAGTAGCTAACAATGGTATTCGTTCGTACCTGTTCTGGTCGAATAGCTCTCAGTTTCGGCCCTAAATCCTTAAATTTTGGTCGATTGTTAGGGTCGTGCGACCAGCACTCCAACATGGTCGAGTAATAGTCGTCCGGACAACATTCAGGCTTTTCCAACCTCTGCAACCAACATTTTCAAAATTAATTTTAAATTTATACAATGTTTTCAATTATTACACCAGATGGACTAAAACAAGGGACTTTTCCGCAAACTGGGTTTACTTTAAGCCTGATCTGACGTAAATGAATTAGTGACCTATGATGAAATCAAATCTATTCTATTCTATTACCTATATAAAATTGGACCGTTACTTATAGAGTGACAGACAACGCACAGCCTAAACCGCTAAAGATACAAGCATGAAATTTGGAACACATATTCTTCAATTCAAGTAACGTAAAGGTGCACTAAGGAAGGATTTTTTGAAATTCAACCCCTAAGGGGGTGAAATTGGAGATAGAACGTTGTATGCAAATCTGAATCTGTTATTTTTGAACGTAGATCTATGAAATTCGAGACTTGGCTTTTCGGTCAGAAATAATAGTACATTACATCAGGTCATAAATAAAAAAGCGGCCAAGTGCGAGTCGGACTCGCCCATGAAGGGTTCCGTAAAATAAATTGCGGTTTACGATTTAGGACGTATTAAAAAACTACTTACTAGATCTCGCTCAAACCAATTTTCGATTTCATCATATATTTTTTTTAGTTTTATCATTCTCTTATTTTAGAAGTTACAGGGGGGGGGGGGCACACATTTGATCACTTTGGAAGTGTCTCTCACGCAAACTATTCAGTTTAGAAAAAAAATATGAATTACAAAGTTATAATTACATCTAAGTTGTGCAGGACAACCATCTACGTAAATACTGATAAAATAGATTGCCTGTAACCTAGCTTATAACCCTCTTACAACGTAAGCATTGTATTACAGTCGCCTTATATAATTTGTAGTCGAAATAAATAATAATAGGCCTCACACTTAATTCCTACCTAGTTAAGAGGTAATATACTGTTGGTTTATAAGTAAAGAGTGGCTAAACACTAAGTTTCCACTAGAAATATAGATAGATTAAGAGGAAGCCTTTAGATCCTATCCGCGCGCTGGCCAAGCATAGACTGATGGGCGAGCGAGGGGGGAAGCTCGGTATTTATACCCCAGGTGGGGGCCGAGGTACGTATATAGACAGCGACACGAAAAACCCGCGCTTTAGATGCGATTGGCCGGCAAACGGAGAGGATCTCGGGTGATAATGCATTACGAATGTCATAGAAATAAGTATAAAACACTGTAAATAACGTATTAGCCTAAGATTATTGTCATAAATAAATGAGATGTCGTTTCGCGCCAAAAATTTCCCGCCAATACTTTCCCGCCCATATTTCCCGCCAAAAGCACGGGCGGGCGGGCTGCGGGGCAAGGAATTTCATGGTATAAATATGGCGTCCGGGCCTCATGAAATTCAGTTCTACAAATACCTACGAAACGGCATCAACTCGGAAAAGAAAACAAGTCTTTCACTCAGCTGCTCCCTCATCGGAATCCCGTCAAATTCAGTTGCACAACCAGTGCATAGGTGCATCAGGCACATAATGGTCCTTCAGTAAGCCGGATATTCAAGAAAGAAATTGCAGTTTAAGCACAGCTACAGCCTCAAGAAAAAAAGAAGATTCCAGTGAAAGTGAAAGAACGTTGCCGAGAAATTATCGTCGAAAATGGGTCCAGTCACAAGGTCATCGGCGCCGGGGCAGTCGTTAGCCCAGCTCATCTTCGGGACAGAGCAACCGCCGAGGACCTCAAGAGAAGAAACAAGTAGAGACTCAACATACACGCCACCGACGGCGTCGGACAACGCGACGACGACGGACAACGCGACGAGCACGGACACGATCACTGAGACGCCGCCGTTATCTCAGGAATCGTCACAGACGGGGACGACGCCACGTCCCCCCGCGCCGCCACCGTCGTCGAAGTCACGCGCAACGACCACGAGCCGCCGTGCGCAACGCTTAGCCAAAGCAAAAGAAGAGATGTTACGCATCAAGCTTGAACTCGCCCAAGCACACATCGCCACACTAGAAGCCGAACAAAGCGACGAAGACGAAGGAACTGTGGTTTCCGCCACGCAAGTGAACGAGCAAATCGACGCCTGGTTCGAGAAAAACCACGAGATGCCCGCTATCACTCAAGAACCACACCTTCCTGAAGAAAAGGGGAACAATCCTGACGAAGAAAAAGCAACGGTCCAGCAGCCACTGCCGCGCGCCGAGACCCAGCTCCCCCCGCCGCCCAGCGCACCCGTCGCCGCCGCCGTCGCGACGCCAGTGCCAGCGGGGAACGCCCCCCTCAGGGACCCCCCCCCAGTCTTCACGCCCGCGCCGCCCTGCGCGAATCGCTATGAACAAAGCGGCACCACCAACGCAGTGCCGCAAACAACACAGCAAGTTAACCTATCCGAGCTCGCATCCGCGATCGCTCTAGCCGCCCGCGCTGGCAGCGCCGCCCCCCGATTCGCAACCGAATTACCTGCCTACGCCGGGTCGCATCAAGAATGGCTCACCTTCAAAGCCTCGTACGAAGAATCTCAAATGAAGTTCACCGAAACAGAAAATATAGCGAGACTACGAAGATCACTGAAAGGGAGAGCAAAAGAATCAGTTGAGAATCTTCTCATCTACCAAGCTCCGGCCGCCGAGATAATCAAAACGCTAGAAACACGCTTCGGGAGGCCCGATACCATAGCACTAATTGAATTAGAAAGGCTCCGCGCGCTGCCCCGCCTCACAGACGGCGCGCGGGACCTCTGCTCCTTCTCGTGCCGTGTTGCGAATGCCATCGCCACCCTCCGAGCGTTAGATCGCGCACAGTATCTCTACAGCCCTGAGACTACTAAAGCGATCCTAGACAAGCTGACACCGAACCAAAGATACAGGTGGTTCGACTTCGCCGCCACCACCGTGTCCGCGGAACCAGAGCTAATAAAAATCTCCGCCTTCCTACAACGAGAAGCACAGTACTGCGCAGCCTACGCGCAACCGGAAACAAGCGAACCTCCGCCAAGACGAGTGCACAAAGCCTACGCCACCTCCGAGAGACCAGCCAGCAAATGTTCGTGCTGTCAGAGCGAGACGCACAGCATCGACAAGTGTCCGAAATTTACGGCTGAAGAAATCGACGAGCGCTGGAAGTTAGCTAAAGAAAAAAGACTATGCTTCAGATGCCTAAAATACAAGGGCAGAACGCACCACTGCAAACGGGTGAAGTGCGAGCGAGACGGCTGCGAGTACTTTCATCACAAATTATTGCACAATAAGAAGCCCGCGCCCGCCGACAACGAAGCCGTTACCTCAACGTGGACGACCCGCCGGTCCCGCGCCTTTCTCAAGATATTACCCGTGACAATAAAGGGGCCCAAAGGGGAGGTCAAGACTTCGGCTTTGATGGACGACGGAAGCACTATCACGCTCCTGTCGGAAGAAATCGCCAACAAAATCGGCCTAGACGGGCCTACAACGCCGCTGCGCATAGAGGCAATCACCAGTGAAAAAATAAACGCAACGAAATCCCGCCGAGTCCCGCTCCTCATACGCGGACAAGGCGGGGAGGTGCGCATACACGCCCGCACAATTCCCAACCTACGCTTATCACCCCAAACGATAAGCGAAGACGATATCAGTACGTGCCCACACCTGCGAGACATAGAGCACCTACTGAGATACGACACGGCCGAACCGGGAATACTGCTCGGGCAAGACAACTGGCATCTGTTAATACCAGAAGAAATCCGACGCGGCGACAGAAATCAACCCGTCGCCAGCCGACTACCGCTCGGATGGGTGTTACACGGCGCGCACACCCGCGCCCCCCTACAAGGCGAGGGCATCCACCATATCGTCAGCCATATCTCCAATCAGCCAGCCGAAGAAAGGGAATCGCTAACAAGCGAGGAAGACGTCGACCGGCAGTTAAAAGAATACTTCGCCATCGAAAATATGATGATAGAGCCGAAACGACCCAAATCCGACCCGGAAGAACGCGCCCTCGCTCAGCTCGCGCGATCAACCACGCTCACGGCCGACGGCCACTATCAAGTGCCTCTACTATGGAAAAACGAAGACGACAAACTGCCGGACAACTACGAGAACGCGCTCAAACGCCTACACAGCATCGAGAAAAAACTAGATCGAGATGAAGAGTTCAAGAAGCGCTACAACGCCGAAATGGACCACCTAATCGAGCGAGGTTACGCCGAGCCAGCCCCGCCAAAGAATAACAACGAAAAAAACTGGTATCTACCGCACTTCGCCGTATTGAATCCTATGAAGAGAGATCGCGTCAGAGTGGTCCATGATGCTGCGGCCCGTACACGAGGCGTATCACTCAACGACAAACTCCTCACAGGCCCCCCCCTCCTCCAATCACTTCCGGGGGTGCTCATGAGGTTCCGTCAGCACAAAATCGCCGTGTCCGCCGACATAGAAGCAATGTTTATGCACGTAAAAATAAAGCCCGAAGACCGCAACGCGCTACGATATCTGTGGCGTGGGAACCGCCGGGACGACACGCCCCCGGAAGAATGGCGTATGAGCTCCCTTGTCTTCGGTGCAACCTGCAGCCCTACGATCGCTATATATGTAAAGAACGCGAACGCCGAAAAATATAGGGAAACGAACCCTGAAGCCGCCGAGGCCATTGTACGTAATCACTACGTAGACGATTACCTACAGAGTTTCAAGTCAGAAGAGGAAGCGATCAAGATAGCCGCCGAAGTACGAGATATACAGAAAAACGCCCACTACAATCTCCGTAAGTGGTCGTCCAACTCGGCGGGAGTGCTACTAGCGGTGGCCAATGAGAACACAGACCCCTCAGAAGAAAACACCGCAAGCAAGAAAAATCGCACCCCCACCACCGAGCCTTCAAACCTCCACGAACACGCCCGGGAGGTGGCAAACGAGCGCACGAGCCCCGCACACGTAGAGCTCGACGCGAAAGAAATGAAAAATGAACGCGTACTCGGACAAGTTTGGAAGCCCGCCACAGATGAAATCGCTTTCAACTTGGACCTGAGCCGATTGCCGCCCGACGCACTCAATGAAAAAAAACCGACTAAGCGCTTGGTACTGAGAGTGATGATGTCCGTCTTCGACCCCCTTGGGCTGGCCTCACCCGTCACCGTCCAAGCGAAGAAAATACTACAAGAAATATGGAGAAGAGGCACGACATGGGACGCAGCAATAGACGACGACCTCGCGCAGAAATGGACCTTATGGACCACACAGCTGACAGCGCTCCGCGACGTCGCCATACCCCGGTGCTACCCATATTATAGCACCGCGGTAACCCGGGAGCTGCACACATTCGTCGACGCCTCCCTCACCGCATACACGTGCGCTCTATACTGGCGTACGGTAACCGCGGACGGACAAATACACGTGTCCCTCATCACCGCGAAGGCCAAGGTCGCCCCCCTCAAAGTGACCTCGGTCCCACGCCTGGAGTTACAGGCAGCGGCGATGGGCGCACGAATGGCCGTCACCGTGGTAGAAGAACACGACCTGAAACCGACCAGTAAGACATACTGGTCGGACAGTCGCACCGTGCTCACCTGGATTCGCACCGGCGCCCGCTCATACAAACCCTTCGTCGCGCATCGATTAGCCGCCATCGAAGAAACAACGACAGTACGCGAATGGAAATGGGTACCTACGCGCCACAACGTCGCAGATATACCTACCAGAGAGCTCCCGCCAGACTTCAACAGCAGCCACCGCTGGTTCCATGGGCCCGACTTCCTGTACAATGACTACACAACATGGCCCGCCGAACCACAACAACAAAATAATGCACCGACCGGCGAAGAAAATAAAATAGCAACCGAAATTTGTAACAAAATCACGCACACACCGTGGTTACCGCCGGCGGAAAGGTTCTCGCGCTGGGAGCGCCTACTACGCACACTAGCGCGAGTACTACAGTTCATAGAACTATGTCGTCCTAACAAAGGCCGAACTCACTACAAAAGAACACTCAAGAACAAAGAAAAGGACCCCGAGTGGAACAGAAAACACAAGCGACCCGCACCCGCCGCACCGCGACAGGCCCGGCCCGCATCAAAAAACTACTTATCAATTGACGCGCGGTACCTAATAGAAGCGGAACGCCTAATAGTACGAGAGAGTCAACGAGACAGCTTCAGCGACGAAATTCAGAGACTAATGCAGGGCAAGCCGCCGGCCATGAATAGTCGCTTACGCCCCTTAGCGATCGAACTCATCGACGGCGTGATAACGCTAAAAACGCGCATCAACGAAGCAAACGACATAACCACAACGCAAAAACGGCCGTCCGTATTAGACGGAAATCACGCGGCCATCCGACTGTACATCGACTGCGTGCACCGACAAATGAACCATCACGGAGTTGAAGCGACAGTGAACGAATGCAAACAACACTACGCCATACTACGACTACGTACAGTCGCCCGAATGATTATCCATCGATGTCTGCCATGCCGGCGACGAAAATCGAAGCCGACTGTACCTCCGACGGGAAATCTGCCGCGCTGCCGCCTCGCACATCACGAGAGAGCCTTCACATACACGGGCGTCGATCTGTGGGGCCCCGCGACTATTACAGTAGGCCGAGGGACACAGAAGAGATATGTAGCGCTATTTACATGCCTTACAACGCGCGCTATACATATGGAAATAGTGCCCAGTCTAAGCGGCGAATCCGCCATAATGGCTCTACGAAGAATGATCGCGCGTCGAGGCACACCTACGGAGATTTGGTCGGACAACGGGACGAACTTCCACTCTGCGGATAAGATGCTGCGGGCGGCCGCCGAAGACGCGATGCGAGAGGAGGCGGGGCGACGACAAATAATATGGCGCTTCATCCCCCCTTCGGCGCCATTTATGGGCGGGGCGTGGGAGCGAATGGTGCGAGCGGTAAAAGACACTCTTTACACTGTCCTGAAAGAGCGTCACCCCTCGGAGGAGGTCTTCGCCACGACCCTGGCTGAAGCAGAATACATCGTGAACAGCCGCCCCCTCACACACGTGTCCGTGGAGCCCGATGACCCCGAAGCCCTATCACCGAATCACTTCCTACTCGGCGGATCCGGCAGAGTGCAGTCGCCCGGTACCTTCAACGACAAGGACCTAGTCGGCCGAGCAACGTGGAGGACGAGCCAACGACTCGCGGACCACTTCTGGAGTCGATGGGTCCGCGAGTACCTACCTACACTTCAAGACCGGCGGGAGCCGTATAGGCGCGGCCGGCCCATAGAAATCGACGACATCGTACTCATCGGCGACGGGACCCTCCCACGCAATACTTGGCCCATGGGTAGAGTGATCGCCAAGTACCCGGGACCCGACGGCGAGACAAGAGTGGTGGACGTCAGAACAAAGGGCGGAGTGCTACGGCGACCGACCAAGAAGCTCGCGATTTTACCTACCAAGGATGACGACCTGCACGCCAGCGAGCTGGAACACCGGCCGGGTGTTCCACGGCGGGAGAAATGTGCAGGACAACCATCTACGTAAATACTGATAAAATAGATTGCCTGTAACCTAGCTTATAACCCTCTTACAACGTAAGCATTGTATTACAGTCGCCTTATATAATTTGTAGTCGAAATAAATAATAATAGGCCTCACACTTAATTCCTACCTAGTTAAGAGGTAATATACTGTTGGTTTATAAGTAAAGAGTGGCTAAACACTAAGTTTCCACTAGAAATATAGATAGATTAAGAGGAAGCCTTTAGATCCTATCCGCGCGCTGGCCAAGCATAGACTGATGGGCGAGCGAGGGGGGAAGCTCGGTATTTATACCCCAGGTGGGGGCCGAGGTACGTATATAGACAGCGACACGAAAAACCCGCGCTTTAGATGCGATTGGCCGGCAAACGGAGAGGATCTCGGGTGATAATGCATTACGAATGTCATAGAAATAAGTATAAAACACTGTAAATAACGTATTAGCCTAAGATTATTGTCATAAATAAATGAGATGTCGTTTCGCGCCAAAAATTTCCCGCCAATACTTTCCCGCCCATATTTCCCGCCAAAAGCACGGGCGGGCGGGCTGCGGGGCAAGGAATTTCATGGTATAAATATGGCGTCCGGGCCTCATGAAATTCAGTTCTACAAATACCTACGAAACGGCATCAACTCGGAAAAGAAAACAAGTCTTTCACTCAGCTGCTCCCTCATCGGAATCCCGTCAAATTCAGTTGCACAACCAGTGCATAGGTGCATCAGGCACATAAGTATTCTTCATTAATCAAGCATGTTGAGTAAATCAACCCTTAGCATGATAAAATCAGAGGATATCACCATGAAATCATTTCGAGTTTGCTCATCAGTACAATTCTTCAATACGAGTAAGACGATACTAGGTAATCGTTCAGTATTTAATTTCACGTCGTGTTTTTTATTTATTGAATCATACAAAATGTATACAGTTTGACAGTATGGAACCAAAGCACTGTACAATATAATATTCTTAACATGTAAAAACGGAAAAAAATTATAACATCTAAACATTCATCGTTTCGCACTACTACGCACAAATATGACATACATTCGCCCATCGATTACCAAATATATCGCATTCAGGTGTTTGTGAGTCTTGTGACAGAAGCGAGTTCAGCAGTTTTAGTGCCCGAACAGCAGGAGAGTGTCTGTGTGCTACGTGTGTGTTATGTTGTTGCCCACATTTAATGCCCGAACAGCAGGAGAGTGTCTGTGTGCTACGTGTGTGTTATGTTGTTGCCCACATTTAATAGGCCGCTTAAAAACGCATTTCAAGCTAATTCTTACTTTGCACGTAATATTACGGCCATCGGTTCAACGTGCAATGTGGGGCGGCGTTGGGGCGGAAAGGTTCTCGAGTGGCGGCCACCTACCGGAAGGCGCGGCGTGGGTAGGCCCCCCACAAGGACTGATGACCTGGTTAAGGTCGAAGGAGTCCGCTGGATGCGGGTGGCGCAGGACCGGTCATTTTGGCACTCTTTGGGGGAGGCCTATGTCCAGCAGTGGACGTCTTTCGGCTGATATGATGATGATGATGATGATAACATAATATTATGTACCTAAAGTTCGAAATTTGCCTACAATGCATTCCACGGACATGAAAGGTAAATCAAAAATCGCTTAGTAGTAGGTGGCATAATCTATATTATTATTACGCGAGCCCGATTTTTGTACATGCCATCAGATCTACAGTTATGGTCCGATTTTGATAAATGATATGTCACTGGATTCGTCTCATGCTGCAGATTTGCAATAAGGTCTTCGTTTTTTCATTTTTTATCGGTAAGTTACTAAAATATAAATTTTAAGAAACTACTGTGCGCTGACCACGTGACTTTGGCTGCGTGACGTCACGTGGCGTAACTTCTGTTTTGACTCGAGAATAAAATTATAAACAGGAATTAAACTCAAACCTGTAAACACTTTATTGTACACAAAACAGGTTAAAACATAAACATGATATGTAAGATTAAAGTAGGTACAAAGGCGAACTTATCCCTATAAGGGATCTCGGGGGGAATATAAGGGATATGTAGAATGGCCCTACAGGATTAAGTATGTGCTATATTTTATACCGTCGCTCTGCCTAGATTCTTTGTATACGCGGCGGAGCCGCGCGGGTAGCTAGTAACATATTATAAACAATTTACATTGAAGTTACAATGTTTTATATCTCAGCTATTTGCTGATTTTGTTACCTATTTGATGGTTTAAGTTTTAGGTTATTTACCTAAATGAAGCTGTAATAACCACAAATAGCGTGTATTAAAAAAAAAGTTTTATGTATTTCGTACAAGTGAATCGACAAAAAACATTCCATATAATTATTGTACCAACTCACAAAATTACGAACCGGTTGAGAAATACGACCTGTAGAGAACAGCCGGACAGCGGGACATTTTCGGTCCAAGCTGAAGCATAGAACTTCGTTCGCTTCGCTCGCTCGTTCAATTATTAGTCAGAGAGAAAGTGCTTTTGTATGTTCATAAAATAGAGTTTTTTACACCGATATACGATCGAGCTTATAATGCTCGACCGAAATGTATGGCGCAGACAGTCCAGAAACTAATAAATATTCGCTGCCAGCTGTCACAACGAATCCTCAAATGAATAAAGTGTCAACAACGCGCTTGTAATTTTTGTGGAGTCGTCAGCGCTCATAGGCTACGGTATCAGCTTACCATCACCTCCTTCGTAAGCTAGTTTACCCCATCGTATAAAAGAAAGAAAAATGCAGTCTTAAGGTGGTTCAATTGCCATACAAAACATCATTTGACATTCGAAGGCTAACGACGTGATATATTAAGAAACTTTATGTAACAAACTTTCATAAATTGGCTTTCCATGTGCGCGAAATTCCCAAAAATAGTTTTCTCAAAATATCACGTCCCAAGTTCTCAAATTATTCTAGTATAAGTTTATTTTAGCAGAGGGGGAATTTCGCGCAAATTGAAAGCCAATTTATGAAAGTTTTTTACATAAGTTTCTTAAAATATCACGCCGTTAGCCTGCGAATGTCAAATAACGTTTTGTATGGCAATCGAACCACTTTAAGGTATGAAAGAGACGTGTATAGTCTGAAACTTCAATTTAACCATTAAATTATTATTATTATTGCTTATTTATTTAATAAACAGAGTATATAAACTTAATAATTAGCTGGGTCTCGCAAAACTGTCGGAACAGTTTGTCTGTATGAACATAGTACATAGTTAACTAATTTGTAAATGGATTTAGGTTAAATACATGTTACATAGAATGCATACAGTTATGCCTTAGGGGTTAATATACTTAAGTAATGTCGTTTTAATTTTCTTTTAAAGTCGTTCTTTATCCTATCACGGCTGATAGTTTCTGGTACTGTTCAGAAGATAAGGGATACGTTTTTTTAGCGTAATGAAAACAACAAACCTGATAGTTTGGGGCATCTATTGCTTCAAGTATTTGCTGGCCGGAGAAGGCAGCCCACGGCTGGAAGCCGTACGTGAACTTCTCCCAAAGACACACGGCAAACGCCCACACGTCACTCGCTGATGTGAATCGGAGGTATAGGATACATTCAGGAGCACACCTTGAAAAATATCAATACGGTAGGTACTTGTTCCCTCTGAGAGGCCCTTAAGACCCTCTGAGAGGCCCTTAAGGCCCTCAGAGAGGACGTACCGTAACATATCCGTTACTGGCCGCACTGCAGGCCAAACGGAAAAAAAAAAAAAAAAAAAAAAAAAAAAAAAAAAAAAAAAAAAAAGGTAGGTACCTACTTGACAATAGCAAAAATTTACTCTTTTTACATTACCAACAAACAAAGCTTACAATAACTACAACTTAGAAAAATTAAAAAACCCCGACATTTTCATCACTTAAATATCTCATAAACCGCTGAGCCGATGCCACAGATAGACAGACACACACACAGACACGTCAAACTTATAAAACCCCTCTTTTTCCGCCGGGGGTATAAAAAATACTCGCAAAATATCAAGCCTCAACAAATACTAGCTAAATTAAGGATTTTTAAAAACAAAAGATATAAATCCTAAGCCACTGTCAGACCATAGAAAACTGTGTCGTCACTGGTCTGTATTACCAAACCAACGTTGAGTTTTTGATGTCTAATAAAATCAAATCAAATACCGTATTGGTAGTGAATACTTTAAAATGTCATCAAAAGTGTTAGACACTGTTACACTCTGGTACTCAGTTCGATCAAAATTTAATTTAAGGCAAGGTTATTTGCAATACATAAAAGAAAGAATTGAAAAAAAGCTCACCACGCTACTGGCAGCTTGAGATTGACATTGTAATTCGTTTGGTAGTAATCTTTTCCGACGCCCAAAGCTCGGGACAGTCCGAAGTCAGATATTTTTACCCTATCCTTGTTAAACACTAAAATATTCCTTGCTGCTAAATCCCTGAAAAATAAAAAAATAATTTAATATTACTGGCTCACAAATTATTCGACCCGAAACCACAAAATTCGCTATTACAGAACACTGTTCAGTAGCTCGAGTATAAGTTTTATCGTTACATATACGTTTTCGAACGCGTTTGCTTTTAGTTTCAATTTGTATGGCGGCGCGTAGTTCCTAATAGTTAACACCAGAGGCGCTGTTCGCGTTGCCATACAAATTGAAACTAAACGCAAACGCGTTCGACAACGTATTGTATTGATTAAACTTATACTAGAGGTACTGGTGTTTATGAAAGTCATGTTTTATACTCACACATTATTATACTACTCGTAATGGCTCTGTGAGCTGCAGAACTCACGAGCCTATTCTATTATAAAAAAAACTATATAATTAACGAAGCTGCTCACAAAATTTCAAGAGAATCGGTTGAGAAATGCGACCTGTAGAGGAGAACCACAGATGTATGAATATAAGGAGATCGGACATGCCGGCCGATTTGTATTGAGTACATTAACCCACACACCGCCCAAGTAATTGACAAGACAAAGCACGCACACATCTCAAACACACACACTTGTATACCTACGCGTTTATTGGACAATATACGTGCATCATATCAGGCATTTTCGGGAAAAAACGTAATATTCTCTGCGATCAGCACGCGTGCACAGTATGGCAGAGTATTCATGCCCATTGAGCTAATAGCTGCGACACGGCAGCCGGCGGCTTGTCCTCTCTCTAGTATTCTATGCTCTGAGAGGAGAACAGAGGAACAGACGCCGGCCGGACAGACAAACGTCCAAGCTGAAGCATACAACTACGTTCGCTCGTTCGATTAAGTAGTCTGATTAGCCAGCCGCTTCGGTGAGAAAAAGTTATATGGATTAAATTCTAATGTTGCATGTGCTTTTGGATTCACTTTATCCTAGTGATCATGATCACACTGTTCACTAAACCATTTGAAAGGTCCACGGAAAGAGCATGTCTACGCCTGGTCACAATTTTTTTCAAAATGAGATTTTAATGTCGCAATGAGCTTGTTATGCACTATAACGTGACATTAAAATCTCATGTTGAAAACAAAAGTGACTAGACATGTTCTTTCCGTGGACCCTTCATTTAGTTGCACCTATTCCAATGTTCAAACCGTGTCTGTAGTTTAGGTACTAATTACTGTTGCTGTGTAAAGCGTAGTCCATCTTGTACATTTGTAGGTACTACTATCTATTTTGCAACGTGTAAAGGTTACCTATGTATCAGTCTTTTATTTTCCAGATAAGTCATGCCATCACAGATCTGTTCCGCAAATTCGCAAAGGTTTGTCACAGGGAAGTTTGGTCGGAGCGACACTTCACGGAGACATTCCAGTAGAGAGCGGAGGGGTGCCAATTCAGTTACCTGAGGACAAAATGGGTATCAATGTTGTGGCAGGTACAATCAGAGGGAGGAGCTGAGGTCAGATATTTTGCCGAAGTAATTAGTAGATTGTACAACAAGCGCATAAAACGAGCCATTTAACCCGAGACGTTTATAACTCGCCGGTGGCTCGGGTGGATAGTTAAGTCGAGGGGTTAAATGGCAAATTTATGCCCGTGTTATACACACTGCGTTTCACTTCGATTGCGAGAAAATAACAAATAATTGCGAAATCAAATTAAATAATAGCTCATTCCCGTCACTTAACTTTTAAAAGTTATTATGTTTAATTTTCGACGCGTGATATTAGACTTAGGTACTTCATACTGCCAAGTAATTTAATGTGTTCAATACGTTTTAAAATAATAATTGACTCCTATTTTATCAGGTTTTATTAATTTAGTAATGGTTTTCAATTGATGTGAAATGTATTAAAGCAATTCAAATCATATGACAAGTTTATTCTACGAAGTTTTATTGTGTGTGTGTGGCTGTTAGGCCCGATTATCTTAGTCTTTAAAACAATTTTACTTTGTGCACTAGACCATAAAAGTGGCATTTTGTGTAGCATACATCCAGCACAAAGGCGAACTTTGCGAGCATGAGAAGTGAAAAGGTAATTTGAACCCTTTCATTACATATTTTGAAATGTCAATTGAATTACGCAAGGGTGGAAGGGCTGGCCTTCCCTCAGCGCCGGAGCAGCTGAAAACCCACTCTTTAAGTAAGGTAAGAATAGACCTTACCACTACCCCTTTGGTAAATGTCGACCTATTACAGTACCGGCCAATAATATATCACCTTTGCGTTTTATTGTATGAACGTGTATAGAGTAAACAATTTAGGTTTATTGAAACATCTCATATTTTACTAGTTACTCGTACATATTTTATATAAAATTTTGACGACAACTGTAATACAATACTGTAAATACAAATTACTGCATTGCGCATGATTTAGTATTTCTGGATTGATTTATTTAGAGTTATTTGGAAACAGTTTACTTTAGTAGGCTAACGAGATGTTATATATTTGGATAGTAGATTAAAATGGTGTTGAACATTTGGGGTAGATTTAGTATTTTTGGTGACTGAATGTGAACTTGGAAGTCATTATGTAATTTGTTAGTGCGATAAATACTGCGCTATTTAAAGACACATCGAATGGATTTAATTGTCAATTTAAGGCACAAATATATTTTCAACACATTTGCTCGTAACGTGCCTCTTATTGTGCCGCTTTTGGGCTCATAATCCTGGGTATTAAACACGCGTGTTTAATAACATTACGACACTCGTGTAGTTATGTTTATATGCCGATTAAGACACGTTAGCACCTTGCAGCAAGGTGTATGTATGGACTCGGCGCATTCTTAAATGGACCGGGTTATACATGTTTGTTTTTAATTCTCGGCAAATGGATTCTTACTCAAATAAACAAATTAAATCCTTCTTGTGGATTAATTGATTATTTCTTGTTGGATATGATATAGAAACGTTTCATTTAGTAAAACTATTTACTTTTGATAACATTTTACATGAATTTATATTGAATAAGAAAATATTTATTTTATTTTGTATTGGCTGTTTAGAGATTTCATCTAAGCCTTGCTGAGGGCGCACTGAAAAAAAAATTCACAAATATTTGTAAAAATTGATGATGCGTGTTTGGTTATTGTTAAAAATGTTGACTCGTAGTGAATAGAAAAGTAATAAATAAATTTGACGCCACTGTACATTCTTGGAGATGTACAAATATGTGAGTAAAAACCTGTTGTCATCAATAACTAAAGGAAACAACTTAGGAGCCTGTAACATGTTCATTTTATGAAAAGGATTTTTTCCTCGCAAATATGTTGAAAAACGTCGAATGACACGCGTGAGCTTTGATAATTACATCCTCAGCTCTATTATCACGCTCATCTGCGGTTCGCGTGACAATTCCGCCTCTGATGTAATGATCAACATACCTCACTTGTATCATAATGTACTATTATGACCGAACGATATTGCTATAAAATTACAGATAAAGAGAAACAAGTATTCTCTGTCAGTCCTTATGACATTAAC
The DNA here is from genome assembly GCA_963854355.1 of Epinotia brunnichana. NCBI lineage: Eukaryota > Metazoa > Arthropoda > Insecta > Lepidoptera > Tortricidae > Epinotia > Epinotia brunnichana. Next base: position 32,726,990 of record OY977935.1, on the reverse strand, counting down.
ATAAGTTTGAATTTTACCTGGCCTGTGGAAGTTTTTGAAGTGGATACTTCTTTGCTCGCGTTTTTGTATAGGGGTACAGTTCAAAATGTATCACGTGACTTCCGGAATAACATTTGTAGAGAAGCCTAATCTGATTTCAAATAATTGTTTGTTATTTACATGTTTTAATCCTTCTTTATTTGCCATTAGTTGTTAATCACAAAGTGTTATTTAGTTTATGTGGCGGACATGAAAATAATGCTGAAATCACCTCCATTTTCAATGTATCGCGAGTCAAATGAGCTACGTCAGTCAATGTTGCCGGCATATACCGATTCATCTGTACTTATACAGATTTTAGTGAATTAATTCAGATATATATTTTACGGGTACAGCCAACAAAGATGTATCCACTTAAACATAATTAACGGTTGTATCTCCGACCTTTTGTACCTATTTACTTACCAACATCAACGAGTCCAGATGTAAAACTACTCCGTACAACCGCACGATATTGGGGTGATCAATACTGTGCATTACAGCTGCTTCCTTTAAAAACTCGGTCGAGTTTGAAGTCATTCTCTCATGGCCGAGACACTTAATAGCCACTTGCAACTGTAATAAAATACCTTTGTTTACAGAAAAATAGAAAGAAAGATACATTTATTTATTCGTATGGCATTACTTAAAGGCCAGGTCAAACGTACCCTAAATCGACGAGCATGTATGAGAAATATTATGAAAGTGAGTGAAGCGAAAGTGGTTTGCCAGGATCGTAGCAAATGGAGATCCGAGATCTCTGCCTACCCCTCTGGGAAAGAGGCGTGATTATATGTATGTATGGTATTACTTAATTACAGAGTCGCTAAGATACATTTATTCACTAACACACATGTCACACATATTATACAATAAAATAAACAAACAACACAAATAAAACATGAAACAAGTGTCTCTTCGGCAGTGAACCGGACACTGGCTCAGCATTATGCTGACACTTTTTCAGCGCTGATTTTCAGCCAGCATTTCAGTTTGTATTACTTTACTTACCAACTAGTCTACAAACATTAGTAAATCCTACTGCAACCGAGGTAAGTTGTAGGATTAAAGCTGTGACTATCCGTCACCTTCTAAGTGTTATAATTAGAAACTGATGGACAGTCCATCTCGCCGCGAGACAGTTCGCGCGCGGACTTGTGCTCACCGTGCTAGGGCTCATTTCTCAAAAACTTGTAACTTATTTAAATACTGTTTAATCCGGGTCTAACGCGATATTTATTTACCTTTATTTCTGACGTTTCGATACGGGTTGCACCGGTCATGGTCGCAGATAACTGTCGTCCCAGCAAGTTGTCAACAGAGATATGGGTTTACAATATTTCACTTCCCTCCAAAAGTCGATAAAAACATGGAGGGTACACCCCAAATAAGTCCACTACCCATCCATTTTAATGTTAATTGTCTAGGGCACGGCACTCAACACTTACAGTATCCGCGCACAGATCCGAAGATATACGAATGAAGGTAAATAAATATCGCGTTAGACCCGGATTAAACAGTATTTAAATATGTGTACAAAGCGCGAGAGTTTAAAGCTTGTAACTTGTAACACAAGCTGAAGTCTCTTTCTAACAAAAGGAGTTGAAAAGAGGCGTCCGCTTGTAATACAAGTAACAAGCTTTTGAGAAATGGGCCCCTGGTATCCTAAAGCAGCATCAGGAACTAGTAAATTATAAAGCCATGTACAGTCGCCGAATGAAAAGGTTGACCACCTTAAGATCTGTTTTTGCATACTCAGTATAAGTTATCTTATCAGTATCTGCTGTCGCGACATCTGGCAGTTGATATCGCGAAGACTTTAACTCGTGGTCGGAACGTGTAGTGACGCCTTAAGATTATTTGCACTGGCAAGGTTATGATATAGTTGTGTCTATGGGTAGACTAAAGTGGGAGTTTTGGAGCATTTAATCGTTTGTTCCGTGGAAAAAGCCTCATTTTATCATGGAGCGGCAGCGAAGTTCGAAGAAGTCTACGGAGTTCTCGCCAAGGAGCCGGGGGCTACGCAGGTGGTCTCTGAAAGCTAAGTGTCTTAGTTTCTTGGTACTTTATTTGTTCTATGAAGATTTATTTGCTCTGATATAATTGTGTGCTATAATCTACATATTCTAAAGGTTTTATACTAGAACTATTTCCTGAATCCTGTGTTACTCAATGACAATTAACCATCGCGATAACATGCTACAGTAGCCTGAGAACATAGTTACTTCTGATAGATAATATGCCCCTAGTCATGATGACAGTATATAGGGGAGGTACCTCCATAGTTTCTCGGTCGAAGGGCGAGAACTAGATACAGTAATATAGTGTACACACCTTATGTGGCTAACCCTAGTGAAGGAACGACTATTCGTATATTTAGGAGAAGACGTGGTACAACTCCAGTTGTTCAGTAGGTAGAACTTATATGTGCTAAGTTTCTAAGGCCTACGTGACAGGTGTGTCATGGTTATCTTTATAACCACAGATGGTAGACGCGAGCGTCACCGTGCGAGTGCCGCGAGCGTCATCGTCTAGAAAAGCGAAGCAGATATCCGTGGACTGCAGAGATGATTCAAGGTAGGATTCAGATTATCCTTCCTATGTCCACATATAAACCCTTTCGCGGCGCCCTCTAATATTGCGCAGTCTAACTGTATTTGTACCGGTTACATTCCTATATAAAGAGAGGGCGTTCGCGACATGGTGAATGGTGCTGGGATATTTGAATCCGTGCCTATATCGGTTATATTGAGCTGGTAGGCAGTCGGATTAGCCAGTTTGTTTCAGGCAGTTTTATCTTAACCCTTGGTTTGGCGATTTAGTGTTGTGGTGGAGTATGGTGTAGCATACTTCAATTATTTCTCGATGCACATACAATTCCTTGATTGATTGAAACACGCTAACAGCGGTATGATTTGTCCCAATTTTACATTTGTTTGAGAATAATGTAAATTTAAGCTAAATTATACATGGTATAGAATGTATTACATACAATACCAGTTGAATAATGATACAATAAATTAGAGCTTCTATGGAACACTAATGGTGATGTCAATTCAGCCGAGGGCCCCGGCTAGTTGCTTCTCGATCAGTGCTTCAATGTTGTAATGAAGATTCCTTTTATAGTTCTTCCATGTTTTTAATAAAATTAATGTTGGTACGTTGCTATTTTGAACATTTTGAGAACACGTACAGTTTACAGAAGCTAAGAAACAGTTACCGTATAAAAATAAAACGGAAAAGCAACGGATTAACTGTTTCCATCATAAATTTGAGTATAATATTGCATCACAGATCAATGATTTTTTTTCAATCTAATATGATGTAAAAGTGAAAGATCGAAAAAACCGTTCTATATTATGTCGGATACCATATTTTAATGAGTACCAAGGATTTGTGCTTGCATTGCATTCAGATATTGGTGGAACTACTTCTAATTATATAATAATAAAAGAAAAAAAAAAAAGAGGGTAGTTGAGAAGAGTCGTGGCGATGAGACGAAATATTTCTACAAAGTGAGTCGAGTTAAGAGGGTAGCCTAGCAGCATTTTTCCATACAAAGCATCGATCTTGTCAAGAATTTGTTATGAAAATCGGTCTAAGCTGCGGTTGTCCCTATCGCGCATCGCACGCGGTCGCTTGGGGCAACGCGACGGCAATAGTTTGTACAAATACCTATTTCTCAATTTTGTCGCAGACCGACTACGCTCTTAAGTGTTGGAAAGGATTTAGATAATCGTGATTTGGAAAGAACCGTTAATTTGAGAGAGATACAGCGCATTACCTTTGGATAGTTAACGGTAAGAAAGTTGGCTTAAATAAGTACGAGGATCTCGGGGTTAAATTCAGTTTGAGAGGATTATCTTGAAGTTTAGAATCGATTGTTTCCTTCAACAATGTTTGTAACAGCAGTAGTACGAGATATGATCGCATAGGTACCTACATACTGTTTTTGTGAAATGCTAGAACATTTCTTTCCAGGATGTGATTCCTACAGGATCTGCAAAAGTAACTAGTAGCACTACGTCGTAGCGCGTTGCAGTTTGATTTCTGTACGAAGTGAAATTCGTTAGTTTTTGCTGCCAACGCATATGAGTGTCGTCATAGTTGTTGCCGAATTATTTGACATTTCAATTTGATGCTAATGGTTTGATCTAGCTTGTGAGCTCCAATTATTGTTAGCTGTGTTGATGTTAAGGTACAGCAGTATTTATTGTCCCCGAGCGATTACAAACGTGCATATGTGACGTGATTTTCGGGTAGGACATGTTCAGGGTGCCTTTGTTGTCAACGTATTTGAGTATAAAGAAAGGTGTTACTTGTGAGTACGTAATTTTAGCTAATACACGAAATAGCTCTTTGGTTGTAAATCGACAAATTGACTTCCAGTAGTTGTGGTGTTAAAAGATAAATTATTACCTATTTATCGTGTCTAGGTAGTTCCTAGTGCCGCCAAATTTTATTTGTTGTAGGTACTTATTGCAACTATAGCCGTGTAAAATATTAAAGGCGTGAGACGCAGCATTCATTTACAGATAGAAAAACATAACCCTCTCTCCTTCGGCAGTCGGGTAAAAACAACAAAACGCAAGGGAAGTGAATTTAACTAGGTCACACAACTTCAGTTTCATACGTACATTATTATTATTCCAGGAGTGATTGACTTGCTGCCTATTGCGTAATTATGTTGTAATGTCGTTTCAGTTGTGTACGAGTCCTTACAGTTAACGTTTATGGCAAGTATCCATAACATATTTACATTCAACGGTAATATTTGCAGTTACTCAGTGCATTGTATACTCGTGTCCAGCATTTCAGTGCAATAAAGAGATTTCAATGAACTTAATGAGTCAGAAGAAGTATTTTTGAGAAGGTTAGAGGTAGCACTAGCATATTTACATAAAACGTAACATGTTATGGAACAAATTAATTTACCAGTATTTTTCCTTGGACTATATTAACTTGGTAATGAGTATGAGATCTCGTAGGATTAACCAGTATTCTATTCTAATAATCATGCGTACGAACGACTATACATAGGTGTATAGTAGGAGTATTTATGTATGTATGTTGGGTATAAGTAAAAGCAAAAGAACTTGCCAGACTTTTGAGTCAGAGTGGTCAGTCATATTTTGTGGTAAAGCAATAGCTTTTGTGAAAATCATATCAGTCGATATTTTATTTCATGCGCAATTATAGCGGGATTCTCATGGATCATTTACAATTATGGATTTCGTTTCCAATGTCGGCCTAGTATTTTTTATACATCATCATCAGATCATCATCAAATAGCAATAGAAAGTAAAAATACGTGTGAAAATTGAAAGAATCACTATAGTTATGCATATAGGGTACGTTTAATCATGGAAATAATCAGACGGAGAGCGGATGAGTATGGATTTAAAAAGAAAAATTCATTTTTGCCTTTACAATTAAATTCAATGCGACTTGACTTATTGCTTTCATCTTATTTTAGAATCATATCATTTAAATACCTACTAATGTGATAAATTGATAATTGACTATTGCTATTTATAGTGCCGAATTATGTGGATTAAAATATTAAAGTAAGTAAACTTGGTTAAAGGAAGAACTTAGAATCAATGTACCTAGTGCACAGACTAGCATAGTAGTAATGATTACATAGATTAATTAGGAATAGATATATATTATTCCGGTACCCAATAGTACATACATTTTGACGCAGATTAATAACGGTTGTACATATTAAGCTTGAACAAGCTATGATGCATATAGTATACCTATCTGGTACTAATTATTTTTCAGTGCGTACATTAAGTATACGTTCGAGATATTTATCCAGTTTCATGTTTTACTTCAGAAGCATAGGTACATGCGAGTAACAGTATTGTTAAGGGAAGGTTTCATACAACTTCGAAATATAAGACCGCGTTTTATGAGTATGTGTCCAGCCTATATACAGATCATAGAAATGTTTCGGTCTACAAATTCCATTGCAGGATGGGCGTGTTGTTGGAACTACTTGGAACAGTGTACGTACCTATCACTCGTGCCTTCGTGAACGATTCTAGTAATGATTTACGTTCTAATCGAGCAGTTTATTTCACGCCGTTGGATTCCACTCTTGTTGTTAAAGTTTCTATTACTTAGTGCCGTCTCTTTGGTTCGTCGTGTGCGTACATATAAGAAGAAGAAAATAATTTATTTCAGTGTAAGTGTATAAGGAGATGAAATGCCGAAAAATAAATTTCATGATACCTATTGTATATAATAATTCTGATAGTGAGCAACCGAAGACGGCTCAAAAATTTGTTTCAGAGTTCTGAGAACGACTGCTGCCTTCAGAGTAAAAATAATATGATTTTCCAACATGACGTGATAGTTCCTTCTAAGTAGGTACTTAGTAATAATCTGGTCAAAAGTTTTCTGATACATTAGCGTACTAGTTGTCAATGTAGTGATTTATAGACGAATGAGATAATGATTGGGTAGTATAATATGTCTACGTACGAGATCAATCAAATGTTTTTCTTTTTAACAGAGTTCTTCGTCTATAATCTCATTTCTCGTTGCAGCGTGATTGTAGCGGGTGTTGATACAACTGTTGATTAATTGTTTATGGCGTAGTTACGTGCTATGGTACTCGATTATTTCAAAGACAGATGGGAATACGTAGGGTATGTAGTTACTAACCTACATGTAATGGTGTAAAAGTTACTGAGTTATTCAGTGAACATACTTCGATATGTAGGCATTATAATTATCTCCACTTATAATAGTATATAATTAAAGTCTTTGGTTACGTTTGTCAGTTTAGGACGTACCTAACCAACTCATAAGGTAGTCACGTGAAGTTAATGTGGTTTTCACTTATGTGTACCTAGTTAAATATATCATCGGGATAGACTTGAGCATCTTAAGTATGCATTGGTAGGTATTGTGTGCATAACCGTGTGCAGTTTTGCGAATCACCTGTGAGTCTTAAGCTTAATACCTTCTCGACTAGTTATTTCAAATAATAAGCCTTACCACTGTTATTGTAATAGTTATGTACTATACCGGATACGACTGGGAGGACATCATCATCATGTACTGTATTGATCGTAATATCTACGCGAACTGTAGGTACAGTAAAATGTTATTAAATGTTTTCATCTTCTTACTTAATGGAATAGTCTAAATTTATTGATTATGGCAATTATTTGAATAATAAGAGAAAGCTAGTGTGTCGTTAGCTACGTTTGATCACAACCAGTTGAAGTACCTAAATGAGTAATTGATATTCTATATGAATAGGTTCAGTACTGAAAATGAAAGGATTCGTCATCATCATCATATCAGCCGAGGGGCGTACACTGCTGAACATGGGCCTCCCCCAAAGAGTGCCGGAGTGGCCGGTCCTGCGCCACCCGCATCCAACGAAAAGGAATAAAAAGAAATGTGGGAAAGGATGAAAGAATTGTTCGAATCAATTTAGATGTTACACGCGAAATGGAAATAATTCTATAACCCCTGAATATTAGACATAGGTAGTATATATCAATAGAGATTTGTATATACATTCAAGTACTTAGGTACTACGAGTTCGTTTAACTTGTCAATGACGTTTAATGCATAATATCACAGATTATCTTAAATCGTGCTCATCATCATCATACCAGCCGAAAGACGTCCAGTACTGGACATGGCCATAGGCCTCAGATCGTGCTCAATACATAAGTATCCAAAGTATGGACATGAATGACTAAATAGTTTCAATTTAACATATAGGTAATGACGGCTCATTACTTAAGTAATACTTGTAGATGTAGACGGTACCATCACTTACATACATTTTCCTATTTTGGTTAATACGAGTATTTATTAAATATTTTTTCTTGTTGAAGTTTACTATACAGTCAAGGATTTGAGCCAGCATTGATAAAGTCTAAAGATTATAATATGACTTAATATGAATATTTGAATGAATTGACAGTTAAGTATTACTTGTTTGCAAGATTTAGATGTAAAGCTTACATTAATCTAGAATTTTCTCTGAGAGACATTGTATTGAAATTTGAAACGTCTGGTAACTAACAATACAAAGAAAGATACAGTTACCTTATTGAGAAAAATATTTTGGTCGCTGAAATAAGTAGTAGTAAGTAGATACCTACATGGTATCTAGTATTATATATCGAAATCTTGATTTGACCCTTGGTTGTTTAGCCAGTAGCTATGGTGAAGCTATTAGTGTAGTTATGTAATTATTTATGTGAGTCTTATCCAATACTTAGGTATTATACTTCGAATGATGTTCAGACATAGGAACTTAGTCGGAAGTCGGCTTTTGCAGTAGAATTCACTCACGATCGGAGAAATGGTTCCATAGATAGTTGTTTCTAAGTAGAAGATTAGTAACACTATTTATCCTTGTAGGAGGCCCGATGATCTTTCTACCAATTTCTGTCGCTAATGATATTGTATGAATTAGGTGCTCGATAGCATCATTGCTTGTTAATTTCAGCTACACATTCGAAGTCAATACTCATGGATTCTGATTTAGAACGTTAGAGAAACATAGCCGATATAGTTAATCATTCGACATTTGGAGTGTAGGAGATAAGTCTACATCCTGGTTACGCTTATGCTACTAATGAACAGCATCTGGTGACATGCTGTTTTATGAGATATGTATTGAATTGTTGATAATGTGGTACCGGGTATAAGTAGCGAGAAGGTGGAGTCGGTGACTTGTTCGATAACTAACGAGTAATTAGGTGGTTTCGAATTCGAATAAAAGTTGACGTATCAGTATATCGTAACGTACCTAGTAAGAGTTGAAGTTTTGGTATGTCGGGGTATGTGGAAGTTAAGGTTGTTTAACATTTGCAAAAGCTTAGAAAGAATCGGAGAGTCGTCCTCAGCGTTCGAATAACCTCTGATCTAATCTAAAGAGAGATACGTGGGAATACTGGTCGTCAGTTGTACTAGACGGAGTGATGGAAGGAGATTATTGTTTCAGGGTAGACAAGTCAACCTCCGTCGTAAAAGAATAAGCGATGCTGAAGGTACATAGTTTAATAGTTTCTTGAAATTGTTACATTACACGTGTCGTGTCTTATATTACACGAATTTTTTTTCAGGGGATGTAACTCAACTGATCAAAGTGTCTTAAGTATTTGGTAACAATAGATAGAAACAGAAGGAGGAAGGTTCGATAGATACCTACCGCTCAAAATTGTTGATGTCTATAAGACCGTATCAGTTTGGACAGAAATGAGAGATCGATAGCTGGTATAACCATCCTAACCTGTTGTAGTTATCGTCGGAAAAGGCAGTTTTTCTTTTGGTTGGGGAGGGTCTATCGAATATGTTGAGCCTGTCATTTCATTACCAGAGATCCGACAGTGAGGGTGTTAAGATTGTGAAAGTAAACTACATACTTAGCATTGATTTTGGGAATACTAGAAAGGCACAGAAATAGCCTTGGTTCCCTTTAAGTAATAAATTAATTTCTTTTGGTCTGTTTGTTCGGAGGTACTGAATTTGAACACCTTAATTATAATGTATGTACATGACTTAACAGCGAATGAAATAAAATGAACGAGATTTGATTTGTTGAATTGGACTTCGAGAAGTGAGAATAATTATTGATGTTGCGAAGGGATATAATTTGAGATGAAGCTTCGTAATGATATGGATGACGTCATTGACAATGAATGACTGTAACAATGAGTTAAGAGAGAATTTGCCATGATGGCCTGCAATTATACAGAAACATCGAAAGCTAAGTATATTTATAGATCTTAGTAAAGCTTACAATGGGTTTATGGATTTCTCTAGACAATTAATGTATATACATATAGGGATTGCCACGTGATATACGTGATGAGATCCATGTTGTGAATGTAAAATCTGAGCTCATCTTAGGTAAGGCGGAAATGGTACATCTTATCGAGGTGCGGCGGCTGCGGCTGCCGTGATCTCCCGTTCAGTTGCGAGACCCTGCTCGCTTATCGAAGTGCGGCTGGCTTCGGCCTCCGTGTACTTCACCATCTTTTCGGGACCCTGCCCGCATAGTATAAGCTTATCGAGGTGCAGCGGCGTTGGCCGCTGTGATCTCCCGTTCAGTTGCGAGACCCTGCTCGCTTATCGAAGTGCGGCTGGCTTCGGCCTCCGTGTACTTCACCATCTTTTCGGGACCCTGCCCGCATAGCGATGTTTACTTGTGTCTACCTTAGGTGGGATGAGGCCGGGTATGTCTGGGCTCATCTTGGATAAGGCTGACAAGGTACATCTTGTCGAGGTGCGGCGGCTTCGGCTGCCGTGATCTCCCGTTCAGTTGCGAGACCCTGCTCGCTTATCGAAGTGCGGCTGGTTTCGACCTCCGTGTACTTCACCATCTTTTCGGGACCCTGCCCGCATAGTAAAGCTTACCGAGGTGCTGCAGCTTTGGCTGTGGTGATCTCACGTTCTGTTGCGAGACCCTGCTCGCTTATCGAAGTGCGGTTGGTTTCGGCCTCCGTGTACTTCACCATCTTTTCGGGACCCTGCCCGCATAGTACAGCTTAGCGAAGTGCGGATGGCTTTTGGCCTCCGGGTACTTCACCTCTCTCTTTTCGGGACTCTGCCCGCATAGTGATGTTTACCTTTGTCCGGCCGAGTAAGATGATGCTCCTCTCGATAGTAGAGAAATAATGAGATTGTTTGGAGAGTACTATACTTATGAAGATTGCTAGCACAGACCTAGGTGATGCTCCTCTCGATAGTAGAGAAATAATGAGATTGTTTGGAGAGTACTATACTTATGAAGATTGCTAGCACAGACCTAGGTGATGCTCCTCTCGATAGTAGAGAACTCTTGATAGTAAAGAACTCTCGATAGTACAGAACTCTTGATAGTAAAGAACTCTCGATAGCAGAGAACTCTTGATAGTAGAGAAAGTAAGTAGATGGAAGAGTTGATTGTCGGGGAAATATTTACTTAACTAAATGACATGTAAACAGGATTTATGAATAAATTGAATGAATATATGAATATGAATGCCATACTTGTAGAGCTTGTTACGAAAATGGCGCAGTCGGTAAAGTGATTAAAATGTGAACAAACAAAATTTAAGACAATTGAATATATTTGGATATAGATATAATAAGATAAGAAAAAATAAGAATATAATTGGAGTTAAAGAATAATAGAGTCCGTGCTTACACCTCCGTTGTGAAAATGTGACGAATATGACGTTGGGTGATTTGTGTGAATCCTGAGAGAAGTGGAAAAGGGGGTTCAGAATATATTCCAAGGCCTGTGAACTGAATAAGAAATCCGAAGAGATACAGATGAATATATTTACATGTAGTGGGAGAACAGTGCCGTGAGATTGTCAAACAAAGTCCTACTAAGTGCTTGACGTTGGATCTCTGTGTTTAATTGATGCGCTCCCCGTGCTTTTGAGAAGCTTTCTTGTACAGACCTAAGAGAGGCTCAGTTTCAGTACCTACCGTAATAAGCGAGACCCACGCTAATAAGCTAGTATCGGAATAAGTTTATTTGCCACATAAGCTAATAGCGTGCAAGTTTGAAGTTTTTTATCCGTAACTTAGTAAATAAATTGAAAGAAAACCTTGTAGTGAGTGGGAAAAATAAGGTCAAGGAATGGGAAATGAGTGTTCTAGATCTAAGCACAACTGTGCCAACTTGGGAAGTTGTTTGCCTAGTCTTATCTCTAATGGTCGTCAGGAGGGTCTTAAAGGATGACGTCCTGTGACGTAGCTTCTTTTGGCTTTCCAGTGTTGCGGCCAACCACTTCGAGATGACTTCACTTCTTTTGGAGTGGGGAGTGTCGCGACATCTGGCAGTTGATATCGCGAAGACTTTAACTCGTGGTCGGAACGTGTAGTGACGCCTTAAGATTATTTGCACTGGCAAGGTTATGATATAGTTGTGTCTATGGGTAGACTAAAGTGGGAGTTTTGGAGCATTTAATCGTTTGTTCCGTGGAAAAAGCCTCATTTTATCATGGAGCGGCAGCGAAGTTCGAAGAAGTCTACGGAGTTCTCGCCAAGGAGCCGGGGGCTACGCAGGTGGTCTCTGAAAGCTAAGTGTCTTAGTTTCTTGGTACTTTATTTGTTCTATGAAGATTTATTTGCTCTGATATAATTGTGTGCTATAATCTACATATTCTAAAGGTTTTATACTAGAACTATTTCCTGAATCCTGTGTTACTCAATGACAATTAACCATCGCGATAACATGCTACAGTAGCCTGAGAACATAGTTACTTCTGATAGATAATATGCCCCTAGTCATGATGACAGTATATAGGGGAGGTACCTCCATAGTTTCTCGGTCGAAGGGCGAGAACTAGATACAGTAATATAGTGTACACACCTTATGTGGCTAACCCTAGTGAAGGAACGACTATTCGTATATTTAGGAGAAGACGTGGTACAACTCCAGTTGTTCAGTAGGTAGAACTTATATGTGCTAAGTTTCTAAGGCCTACGTGACAGGTGTGTCATGGTTATCTTTATAACCACAGATGGTAGACGCGAGCGTCACCGTGCGAGTGCCGCGAGCGTCATCGTCTAGAAAAGCGAAGCAGATATCCGTGGACTGCAGAGATGATTCAAGGTAGGATTCAGATTATCCTTCCTATGTCCACATATAAACCCTTTCGCGGCGCCCTCTAATATTGCGCAGTCTAACTGTATTTGTACCGGTTACATTCCTATATAAAGAGAGGGCGTTCGCGACATCTGCTTTATCGACCGAGTGTCACACATTCCGTCATAACATAATGAATGTCATTTCACTACAGCTTTACAGATACGTCGACTATGAGAATTGACCTCTTTGAATTTTGAAAAGGCGAGTAAAAATAAAACGAATACAAGAAATAGCAATGATGACATTGACAGGAACTGTTACTCACATTTATAGTTTTAATCATAATAAGCGAAGAGGATTTTTTCATTCGATTTATCAAACTTGACACAACGTAATGGCAAGATCAAACGAATAAAAAGGTTGTAGTTCAACTATTAATAGTCAAGGAACATTCGTCTAAGTAAATTTGAGCTTTGTTGTCAAACAGTTGAACATAATTTTCAATACAACACTCTCGACTGTTACACAGTTAAAAAGGTAATATGTGCTTGCAACGCGTAAATGAATTTATTTGAAAACTGGTCAAGCTTTTCATTCCGCCACTCTACATAAATATCATCCTGCTGTAAATAGTTTCACTGTAGAGTGGTCTCTTTACCATTCCTTTAGAATTCACATAGACGTTGGTCGTCGTCGGATAGTCTTCATAATTTACTAGTCTCTGGAACCATACAGCTATTTAACTGAAGAAGATACAGGGTTGGATCTTAGTATTGGAGTGCATCAATGGATTCTACGCGGCAGAGCCTAGGGCACAGCTAATAAATGCCCTATGATTGGTCGAACGAGCGAGCGAAGCGAACGACGTTCTATGCTTCAGCTTGGGTCGAAAGTCGTTCGTCTGTCCGGTGTCACAGAATAAGTAATAGTACTACGTACAGAAGGTTCTCTGTTAACAAATTCACTGTTTAGGTACGCCAAGCGTGCCTAAATGTGGCCATCCCGTTCTATCGCATGCAACGCGCTGCGACCCGTGCGAGCGTCCTGAACCAACACGCGGCAGCTACTAATGGGCCGCCAATTTGGCGGCCGTCGGCATGTACTTGTAGCGGCGCGACGGAATCACAGAGTGAACCGCCCCTGCCGGTGTCCGCTGTGTGTCCTTCTGTTCCCCTCTTATACAGGTCGCACTTCTGAACCGAATCTCGTGAAATTTTGTGAGCAGGTTCGTTAATGGTAAAGGCCGCGGGAGTCCGCTGGATGCGGGTGGCGCAGGACCGGCCATTGTGGCACTCTTTGGGGGAGGCCTATGTCCAGCAGTGGACGTCTTTCGGCTGATATGATAATGATGATGAGGTTCGTTAATTATACATCGTGTTCCCGGGAATTTCCGTTAGTTGCACGCGGGCATAGTTTAGATCAAATAAAGTTAATTTCTCCAAGAAAGTAGTGCATAATCGAAGAGTTAACTCTTACTGTTATCAAGATATTAAATGTTTTATTTTATCAGTTTTTCAGATTTAACCGGTGTAAATGGCACTTAACTGTGACTTCATAACAGCTTTTTACATATTTTTTATTTCATGTGTTTCAAGACTCTTATACAATAAGACAATAACCGTTAATGCTGCATTAAATGAATTTGTACAGAAATAGATTTTTTTTTTCTCAAGAATTAATTATGCTAATTTGTTTCTATGAATGTACTCTGCAATATGCCGAAGTAAACGGAAATTTCCGGGAACACCCTGTGTAGAATGTATGTGAGTCACTATTTCAAAATTAAAAATATATATATTGAAATAAGTTTCTGTCAAAAATTTAATTTTTGGTACAAGCTTTTACTGCCGACTGTACTTTTCTGAATACCATCATCAAGTACTCATTGAGACGATTCTAACGAGCCCAAACTCGATGGGGTTGTGTCGTTTTATTGCGGAGTTCCTATGGCCACCTTCCAGCTCCAGCATCAGATCAGCTCCAAGTCATCATAATATTGCATTGTCATGCAATATACATATGCTTGCAAAATTTCAGCTCAATTGGATAACAGGAAGTGACTGAAAAATGGATTGCAAATTTTGACGGACAACTTACATACTTACATACGAACAGTGCAAGTTAATATAAAGCTTGTAGTAAAGCTTGTAAAAAGACAGGCTTACGATGTCTACAGTTCACAGAGCCATTAGTATTGTATCATTGCGTCCGCGAGTTCAAGTAAAATAAAAAAAAACGGCCATGTGCAAGTCGGACTCGCGCACGAAGGGTTCCGTACCATTATCTATAAAAACGGCAAAAAGATCACGTTTGTTGTGTGGGAGCCCCCTTAAACATTTATTTTATTCTGTTTTTTAGTATTTGTTGTTATAGCGGCAACAAATTTTCAACTTTCTAACTATCACGGTTCATGAGATACAGCCTGGTGACAGACGGACGAACAGCGGAGTCTTAGTACCGACGTCTTTGGCTACCATAATTGGCAAAGTGTTCGAGAGGCTATTGCAACCCGAATTGACCAGGAATCTCAAAATTGATCAGGCTCAGTTTGGTTTCCGTCCAGGGCTTTCGACGGATTCCGCAATACTAGATTTGAAGTATACTGTAAACTACTATGTAAATAGAGAGACATCAGTATACGCATGTTTTTTAGATCTTAGTCGCGCCTTCGACCTAGTTAATTACAATGTGTTGTGGGCTAAACTCTTAAGGACTGGTACACCTCCCGAGATTGTGAATCTATTGAAGTTTTGGTATGGAAATCAAACAAATAATGTAAGATGGGGTGACTCACAGTCTAATGATTATAGGTTAGGCTGTGGAGTGCGCCAAGGGGGTTTGACATCTCCGGACCTCTTTAACTTATATGTCAATGACCTTATCGAGGAGTTGAGAGGCTCCAACGTCGGTTGCCATATTGGTAACGTATGTGTTAACAATCTGAGCTACGCAGACGATATGGTGCTTCTCAGCCCTTCGATAGGTGGTATTGTTAAACTGCTTAACATCTGTGAGCGTTACGCTAGCAGCCACGGCCTGAAATATAACGTGCTTAAGACCGAGATGCTCGTTTTCAGGTCTGGAAGTGGTCCGGAGTTGATTCCCACGGTGTGTATGAGTGGCGCGCCGATTCGGGTTGTAAAGAGCTTTAAATACCTGGGCCATATTTTAAGTGAATACTTGAAGGATGATGCCGATATGGAAAGGGAACGCAGGGCTCTCGCCGTGCGGTGTAATATGTTGGCTCGACGCTTTGCGCGTTGTTCGAGTGAGGTAAAGGTGACCCTATTTAAAGCTTTCTGCCAATGTTTTTATACATGCCAGCTTTGGAATAGGTACACCAGGCACTCGTTCAACGCGCTAAGGGTGCAGTATAATAATGCCTTTCGTATTTTGCTGAAATTGCCACGTTTCTGCAGTGCGAAGGGCATGTTCGCCGATGCGAGAGTTCCTGATTTCTTCGCCATCTTGAGAAACAGATCTGCTGCCTTTAGGGCGAGAATACTAGCTACCAAAAATGAAATCTTATCGTTGGTGGCTCGTGATTTCAGTGACGTATTCAACACATACTGGCGCAAACTGCACCGGTCTGAGAACGGCCAAGTGTGAGTGTTTTATTTCAGTGTGATAGTACGTAGGTTTTTTAATCATTTTTTCCTGTATTTTATTTCATTTATATTGTTTGCTTTTATTGTGTATTTTATGGGTGTCTTGCCTGTCCAATAAAGAATTATTATATATTATATTATATTAGTAATAGGGTCCCGTTTTACCCTTTGGGTACGGAACCCTAAAAAACCAGCCAAGTGCAAGTCGGACTCGCGCCCCGAGGGTTACGTGCCGTACTCGCATGATTTGTAGCTGTTTTAACTAATTTCATGATTCTAGGTCTGGGGTCGGCTAACTGCGGCTCGCAAGCCGCATGAGGCTCTTTGGAGGGCCATTTGCCTCTCTTCGAGGACCTCATAAAGATAGGTTCGAGAATGTGAGATCGAACATGGCGTAAATGGCTCTTTACAGTTCTTCAAATATTTTTCTTTTACTGAAATGGCTCTTTGGTTAGAAAGTTTGCCGACCCCTGTAATCTAGGTCAACAGGAAGTACCATGCTATGCGGCATAAACGGCCATATATTTTGATTGCGTTCACTTGGAAGTGAACCAAGAGACTGCAGACGTACGTGGTTTTCATTTCAATTCGATACCTCCACGCGTTCCTAAATAAAAGTATCTCAATTGACAGACGGACACACAGACAGACAACAAAGTGATGCTCTAAGCCCTAAGGGTTCCTTTTTCCGTTTGAAGTACGTAACCTTATAAATTGGTTATGTACAGTCACCGGCATCAATATATGATGGAACAAAGGCCGCAAAAATATCTAATGACAACTCTATTCCTAGAGCCATTAGTGTGTCAGATATTTTTGCGGCCTTTGATCCATCACATATTGATTCTGGTGACTGTACAAGTAAATTACTCACCCTCTGACTGCCAGTGGCCCAAGTGCCCTGTTGCACTACTCCGAATTGGCCCATACCTAGTTCCTTATTAATTGTAATATCTTCCACGGGTATAATATGCTTGGTAGGAACTTTAATACTATTTTCGGAGAAGGGCTCGAAATCGATAGGTATTGAGCAATGGCCCTGTAAATAGAGTAGTATTAGTTTAGTATAATTCGATCTGAATTTCCTAAAAAACGTCATAAATTCATTCATGTTTTTATTACGATAGAAAGACTTGTAACCGATTTGAAAATCTTTCTCATTTTAAATATCACAGGCAGTTGATCTTAAAAGAAAAAGATGTACACAAAAACTCGAAAACAACCATTGACAGATAAATATAGTCGATATTGTTCAACCTCGAAATTCCGGAGAGTTTGATGTGGTACGAATGTTCGTTGGAAGCCCTGTTCTCGTCTCCCATAAGTCCCCCGGTCAGGACCTTGAAGAACGGCCGCTATCTTGGGAAATGTACTCCATTCGTAAGAAATTCAGGTTTTGTTCGAAAACTACGGACTCTATGAAAACATGGTCAACAGCAACATTAAAGCTGAATAAATTCTGCACAAACCCGTAGTTACACAACCTTGACGAGAAAACGTGTCTTCGTGGAGAAAACTGCACCCACATGTGAGATTTTCTCTCAATGTCCTTCCAGGGAAGAAAATCACTTTGATTTACACAAAAGGATATGAACTACATTCATAATAACATTTTACCCGACTACGGCTAAACCCAAAAGAATGGCAATGGATTAAATTTATAGTTAAGTATTGATAGTTTGCTACCACCTCCAGGTCAAGATGCTTGATGAATTCCAAAAAAATCAGGTGGTGTTAGATTTATTTTAGTGTTGACGTGTTGTGGAGCACGAGTTAAAAAAAAAACAATTATGGCGGGTGTGAGTGGAGACCAAATCTGAAATCACAACTTTGATTCTAGCACTTAATTTATCGGGCGGATTTCGATAAACATGTGTGGGATTTAGAGGTTGAACAATTTTGACTGTATTAAGAGTTCTCAAGTTGAAACATAAAATAAGTACATATATGTCCAAATATGTGCATGGTTACAATCCCTGTACACTAATGTAGACCTATTATGTAGAACTAATAATATCAGTTCTAGATAATAATGAGATATTAATCAAACCCTAACCACATGTTTCAAGGTTTTATTTACTGCTTACATATAGTTAAATAAGCAACTGCCAGCATGCAGCCATATGAATTGAAACACAAATGGGAAAACTTACAACATCATTCTTCTTATTTGAGCTTAGAAGTTTCTTGATTTTAGAAATGTAAGGATTAGGGAAACATTTTGAATAGACTTTCTTGTACCGCCTTTGTTCTGGCTTGGACAAGCCTATCTGTACCAAGTCTTCAGTCACAACAAACTTTAATTGTGACACTTTTGCTACTTTCAATATATCCCTGAAGCAAAAAATTATGAATTAATTAAACACATACATACATACAAATGTTCAATCATAAAGGCATGAATAACATAAATACATTTTTCAAAGCGTTAACCTTTTTGGATACACTTTGATCTATACAGAATTATATACCAGTTAATATTAATTGTTATAGCATGTAATGTCAAAGTATTAAAAAATCTAGTGTATTAAACTAAAATGAAGATTTTTATATGAGTACTTTATACATGTAGTAAGAAACAACATGAAAGTCAGCATGAAACTTAATGGGTAATTGATTTAGTAAATAAATTAATTACTTTGGCATTGCAATCAGAAGAACAAATGCTCACAATATTTAGATAATCGGTAAAAAGCATATCTGAATGCATAATATAAATACAAATCACATATAAAATCAATTCAACCATGCATAGGGCATGTTAGCAGGATTTACAAGAGCCGAACAAACAACCAAATATAAAGTAAATTCCAAAGTTGGCTGAGTTTCATAACAATTTCTTGGAGTGGATTTAAGGCTTTAGGTCAGTGTTGTGGATAACGCTGATTTTGAGGCTTAACGACTCGAACCCTAAAGACTCTCGAGGCTTAAAGACTCAAGTGACGTAAATCAATATTTAGCATTCATATGCGTAAAATAAACCAACACGGTTCTTAAACATCATCGAGTCTTTAAGCCTCGGGAGTCTTTAAGGCTCGAGTCTATAAGCCTCAAAATGAGCGCTATCCACAACACTACTTTAGGTTCTTAATTTCCATGTACTTGTACATGTGACATGATTCTATTGTATTATACCAGACAAGTAGGCATGACAAAGTGTTATTCATGCTTATGAAAAAGGCTCCACTGATGTGAGGCGTTATGTCTGACAAGACATGCAAACTTGCTGTTTGCGCTTGATAATCGTCTACATGTTCAAGTACTGAATTGATATATAATAAGAAAATAACTGATGTCCTGACTGATTACGGCCACAGCAATTGTGTGTTCTAGCTTAGGTTTCAATGATTACCTATATGGCTGGAGTGTTATTCTACTTTATGGTGTGCAGTTAAATGCAATGCAACAATAAAACTAAATATGTTTACTGAGTTAACCTTTTGAAACCCATGGCCTGGAGAGCCACCAGGTACTGAAAGCGAGTTAAAAAGATATGGCATATTATATGCCCTCAGCCCCTCAAAGTAAGTTTATATTATAGCTCTCTAGTAATAATTATGTTGAGTGTGTATATTTCATCAAAAACATAGCATTTTTTATGTTGTTTCTCTCTCTCTATTACAATAATCGTAGCCACATCAATATGGTGCGAAGACTGAAGATCTCTGGGTCTGCCCAGATATGACAAATTTGGACATATACATTCGCCTGTGCCAAATATTGTAACATGTTTAAGCATTCTTAGGAGTTGACCACACACTATACATGCCTGCATCCTCTAGCTAGACTATCGTTAGAAGTACAAACGAGTTTTAAAGCTAAGAATCACCTAGGTTTTACTGGCAATAAAACATATTTATTTCAATCAACCTCAACCTCCACATCCTCAAGGTAACACAGCTTGTCATCTTCTGTGTTGCGTCTCATCTTGAAAAGTGTCTGCCAAAACTATAAATTTTAACAATCCTAAAGGCATTTGTATGACATTGAGTAAGAATGTTTCAAAAGTATTCTCTAATCAGAGTAAAATATTCTTCTTCATAATACTGACAAATATGGACCATGACCGAATCAGTAAGCAGAGAGTTATAAGAGTGTGAATTGTGATGCTCTGACAACATTCACACTGCACTGTGAATATAATTTACACACATAGCTTTGCTGCAACTCACTGTTGATGTTTCAATTCAATAGTTACTCACATAAGCAAGAGATGTAACTGTATAATTATTGACTTAGGCTAGACATTTATTGTATTAATATTAAGTAAAATCGCAAGTGCCTCTACCAAAAACTTTCGCCAGATTTTTTTAGATACTTTACGATTAAACAGGGTCGACAAATATGGATAACATTTAAACTCCTTACCTAAATAACTCATAATACTGTTGAAGCTCTGCTTCCTCCAGGAAATCTTTCAGATTCTCATTATCTTCAAGAATTCCTTCTGAAAATACAAAATAAAAAACATTTGTTAGCCTGCTTAAAAATGCATCATGATACATGTTCGTATATCTCAGCAAAGACGCCACGTACCCATACCGACTTCGGAAAAAAAAATCAGAAAATATATATGTACACAAACACCATTCAATATGTTCTAGGGTCTACATTCAGATCCAGATAAATAGTACAAACAACTTTATTTATATTGTAATGATGCTGCCTGTTTTATCTAAATCTAAATATCTACCAATAGTTTGACAATTCGCGGTGTGACCAGTTTTTACTACCAACTTCTACCAATAACCGTGTACACTGGGTACAGTGGGGGCCATCATGGCTCAGAACAGGACGCAGCAGCAGCTATGCGGTGGAATCAGAGGGCCTACCGCGAAATGCATTCGAAGTTTCCCCTCTATGTCATACTTACGAGTTCGTACTTAAGTGCGACAGAGAGGGAAAACTTTGAATGCCGTTCGCGGTAGGCCCTCAGATGAAAGTGCGTCTTTTTCCCTTTAACGCTTAGTTGCGTCCGTAGATAGAGGATATATAGATGGCATCCTAGCGTATACCCAAAAGGGACGATGGTAAATTCACCATACTAAATTAAGAAGTATCAGAAGCTAATACACTCTTGACGTATTATATCGGTGACGCCATGGTGGCGTCCGTTTCAGTACAAATTTTGACAGGTGTGGTGGCAAACAAGCTGGTGGCAAACAAAAAATCCGTATACGCGATGAGGGACAGAAAATATGACACTGTATCTCGTTCCCACTTGCGGTATTGCCTATGCATACATATTTGTCACTCATGTGTGTATATGTGGGTGACTCCCTCTATCTATTCGACCTCTATGGTTGCGTCGTAGTCCTGTATAATGGGCTATGATTTTGTGTAGACCAGCGTTAAGTCGTCATCCTAACGAAGTTTTAAAATAGAGCGAGATAGGGATAGAATTTGGCAGGACGCCGTGCATCCGGCCCCTATCCACACGAGCCCAAATTACGCGGCGAACTGCATGCACTGTTGTGTCAGAGAATTTAAAAATTCTATTATATCTAAACGTGCTTCCAAACTCACTAAGTCCACTAACTAAACTCTATTGATGTTCGGTCGATGTCAATTAGAGTCTGGCTAACCAAATTTTACCCAAATTTTTGGCGGGAAATTCAAATCTTGAGCTGGTCACACTTTGTGTAGTAGAAATTATAGTTTTGATACTAGAAAATATTTATGATTTTTTGTGCAGACGTAAGGTACCTAATAGTAGATTGTACAACAAGTGCATAAAACGCACCATTTTACTCGAGACGTTTATCCATCCGAGCGAGCTTGCGAGCGAGGATAGATATAAAGTCGAGTGTAAAATGGGTTTTATGGACGAGTTGTACACTCTACTTTTCACTTCGATTGCGAGGAAATGAAACAGCAACACGTAAATATAGTAAATGCTAATTTAATTGTTGTTGTTATGGCTTAAATACTATACTGATCTACTAAATTGAAAAATAAACAAATATAAAAAATAATAAATGAGACGAAATACAAATTATAAGTTTATTTCATGAAGTTTTATTGTGTACTTTGGCTGTTGGTATCTTTGCCTTGGTCTTAGAATACGAACGAAACGAAATAAAATAAAGAGGTTGTTGTATGAAGTTAAAGATGTTCGTGTGGCTGTTGCAGCGATTGCCTTGGTCTTCGACGAAGATTTTACTTTATGCTCTAGAGCATAAAAAGCGACTTTATGTCGCCTACGCACGACATAAAGACGAACTTTTAGAGCATGAGAAGTGAAAAAATTTTTGTTAAATATACGTTGACGTGCTGCACTCAAAGTCAGCTTACATATTTTTTACCACTATATATATAATACAGTACAGTAAACGACAAACGCATATGTTAACACTTTTTCACCGTAAGTATATCATTGTAGAAAGGCGAAAAATTAAATAAAGTGTAAATAAGACTTTTACCTTTACCTACTATGCCTAATATCAACTCAATCGGAAACCGCGGAGTGGGTCAAGTTCAACTTACTATATTTGCATGTTTTTTTCTTACTTGCTTGCTTACAGGCAACACCGGTATAGGTAAAACCACGTGAAACTACTATGTTACAAAATTATGACTTAGATGAATAATTACACACTTAACTAACCATTCCCTATTCGCTGTAGTCAAAATCGGACTCTAAATATTCGACTGCCCAGTTGTTGGAGTAGTTTAAGCCGTTATTGTTGTAGTGTAGCCTTTTTAATAAATGTCAATCAATGCTTTTGACGCACGACATGGTGTCAGGTGTGAAAATTTTTTATTCAAAATATAATTAATTAAAATTGAGTGAATTTAATATAAAAATGCCGGATCAAGTAGATGATACTAAAAAAATGCAAGCGCAAAATAGTAATAGTGTGTATGCTGCAATACAGCAACCCGGTCCATTGCAAGACCACGGGAACATGGCGGTCAACTGAAAAGAATGGAAATCCGCTTTTGATTTTTTCTTATCGCTTTGGGCAGAGATACGGCTACGTTGAAGGAAAAGTGCGCATTATTCCTACACATCATCGGAAAATTCGGTCGAGAAACTTTAGAGGAATTTGAACACAGTGTTAAAATGATGACTATGACAAGTTAGTAAAAGCATTATCAGAGCGTTTTGACCCGAAAAAAACGTGAACTATGAACTTCATACGTTTTTTGAAACTTATCAAGACGATTCTTTTGAGAAGTTCCTTAGTGACTTGAAGATTTAAAGCAAAAGTTGCGAGTTTGGTCAGTTAAAAGATAACTTAATCTTAACTCAGATAATAAGAGGTCTAAAAGACGGACATATGCGTGAACGATTACTTTCGAAGTCATCACTAGACCTGCACGGGTATCACAAGACTGCCGCGACATACTCTCGAGCTTTCTCGCGCTATCCATCTCTCTCTTATTAGACCACTTAGTAAGAGACTGATAGTACGAGAGAGTATGTCGCGGCCGTCTTGTGATAGCCGTGCAGGAGCAGGCTGTGACCTACTGTCGCGCGACGGAGCGAGCCAGCGTGCAAGCGGCAACGTGTCGGAGTATGAAATTTGATCACACCGCGCCAGTTGCGTTAGAGGAACTAGCGCGCGGGCGTGGTGCGCCTGGCGGTAGCGGCTACGGTGCCGGGATGAGGTCGCGTAGTGCAGGAGCACGAGGACGCACAGGCCGTGGAGGCTTCGCTCGTGCTGCTCCTTCAGGCCGAGCACCACGTTATGGCGCCAAATGCGACAAGTGCGGTGGAGGACATTCCGCCGATGACAGATGTCCAGCATTGAATGTTCGCTGTTTCAGGTGTGAGCGCGTAGGACATCTTGCTAAAACCTGTCGTGAGAAGCTTATAAGAGAGGTTGGGATTAATGAAACACAAGGTGAGGACTATACAGAGGACAATGGTGAGTTTTTTCTTCATAATATTATTGTCAACGCGTTGGACTGCACTGGCACCTTTTGGTCAGAGGAAATATTCGTCAACAATGTGTCAATAAGACGTCTGTAATGTCATTGAGGTGTTTTACACAGGCAGGTTTTGATACTAGTATATTACGTAAAACAAATACAGTGCTTAAAGAAATCAGTCGAAACAACTTGCCTGTTGTAGGATACTTCATGGCAAATATGAAGTACAAAACTATAATTTCATTGCAAAAGGTGTTTGTTCTTGATATAGAGTGCAACAACTTATTGGGACTGAAGGCATGCACCGAGTTGCAACTTATCTCGCGAATTAATGAATTACAAAAAAGTGACGAGTCGGTTTATGAAGGTATAGGTTGCTTGCCTTCAGTTATTTAAATATCTATTGATGAGACCGCACCACTTGTGATTTCGGCTTCTAGGAGGGTACCGATGTGTTAACAACCTCGTCTGAAGGAAGAATTACATGAGATGGAAAGTTTGAACATTATTAAACGTCAGGAGGGCCCTACGGATTGGGTGTCTCCTATAGTTATTGTGGAGAAACCAGACAAGAAGTTGCGCATTTGCCTAGATCCATTGCTTCTAAATAAGGCTGTACGCAGGAGCCACTTTCAATTGCCGACGCTCGACGAAGTCGCGAGTGAAATGAGTGGTGCAAAGTACTTTTCGAAACTTGATGCTTGTAAAGGGTTTTGGATAAAGAAGCTAGCTCCAAGTTTTGCACATTTGCGTCTCCTTTTGGCAGGTATCGCTTCCTCAGGATGCCTTTTGGAATAAACTGCGCGCCAGAGATTTTTCACAGTGAAATGGTAACGATT
Source organism: Epinotia brunnichana (assembly GCA_963854355.1). NCBI lineage: Eukaryota > Metazoa > Arthropoda > Insecta > Lepidoptera > Tortricidae > Epinotia > Epinotia brunnichana. The sequence continues at coordinate 32,702,076 of OY977935.1, read as the reverse complement.
TCCAAGACAGAAGGAGTTGCTGTCTATATTGATGATTTGATAGTGTTCGGTCGCACTAAAAATGAACATGATGCGAGATTACTAAAGGTGTTTGAGAAAGCCAAGGTCAATGGTGTTAAATTTAATAAAGCAAAGTGTGTCTTTAACACTAAGGAAGTACAATACCTTGGTCATCTGTTTAATGCTGAAGGGATGCGTGCCGATCCAAAACAAGTGAAGGCAATAAATGACATGCCTGCCCCTACAAATAGGAAAGAGCTGGAGAGAGTTTTAGGTGTGATCAACTATGTATCCCGTTTCATACCTAATCACTCAAACATAGTTGCACCATTGCGTAATTTGTTGAAAATAGATTGTGATTTCAAATGGTGTGGTGAACATCAACGAATTTTTGATGAGTTCTTCTCCACACGAGGAGGTGACTGTGTCGGTGGATGCGAGTTCACGGGGACTTGGTGCTGTTTTACTACAAGACGGGCGGCCTGTGGCTTACGCGGCTCGAACACTCACACCAGCTGAATCGTGGTGGGCGCTGGATTGTGTTCGGTTGCACGCGTTTTCATCAATACATTTACGGTCATAAGAAAGTTATTGTTGAGACAGGACCATAAACCACTGGAATCTATATTGAAAAAACCACTGAACAGCACTCCGGTGAGATTACAGCGCATGTTTATGATGTTGCACAGTTATGCGTTTCAAACAAAGTACAGGCCTGGGAAACTCATGTACTTGGCAGACACATTATCGCGTGCCCCCTCCGAACAGGGTTCGGACGATGACGTGCATGCAGATAATAAAGTGTCTTAATGTGTCCAAGGATAAACTAACCAAAATTAGGGAAGAAACAACTAAAGATGAGATCCTACAGCGTGTAAAAGAGTACTATTTGAGTGGCTGGCCTATAAATAAAAACCAAAGTCAAGATATTACGGGACCATACTAGACAACTCAAAATGAGATAAACGTGATCGACGGCATAGTATTTCGCAATCACCAAGTAGTAATTCCTACTTCGTTACGGAAGGAAATTATTTCAATAATCCATGAGGGGCATTTAGGAATCGAGAAAAGCAAGCGGCGTGCTAAGGAGCTGGTGTGGTGGCCTGTAATGGGAGTCGACATCGAACAAGCCATACAACGCTGCGAGCCTTGCCAGCGACACCGCGCGGCGCAGACACGCGAACCGCTGAGCCCATATCCCATACCAAATTTGCCATGGGAAGTAATCGCTGCTGACCTCTTCGAATTTCAACAAAAACATTATCTAATTGTCGTAGACTTCTACTTGAAGTTTTTTTAAGTAGCGTCGTTAAACAGTTTGACGAGCGGTGTTGTAATTATGCACCTTAAAAACTTTTTGGTCGATAAGGAATACCACAGAAAGTAGTATCTGATAATGGACCTCAATTATCTGCGCAAGAGTTTAAGCAGTGTGCTGCATATTACGGTTTTGAACACGTGACGAGTTCACCTATGTATCCCCGTTCTAATGGGTTAGTTGAGCGCAATGTACAGACAGTTAAGAGATTGTTTTTAAGGCTCAAGAAGACAACACTGATTGGCAATTAGCTCTGCTTAATTTTAGGAAGACCCCCATTTCAGGAGAGAAGTATTCGCCAGCACAACTACTGATGGGTGGATGTCTTAGACCTGAAACTGTTGACCCTGCTATGGTTGAAAAACTCTTACAGAAAAAACTTTGAAAGTTAAAGAATATTACGATAGAAGTGCCAAAAAGCTGCCGCAGCTCACACCCGATGAGCCGGTTCGCATGCGAGACAATAACGTCTGGGTGCCCGCAGGAGTAGCAGGCGTCGCGCGTGGAGAAGCGCTCATACTGGATCACTACGGACAATGGCCGGTCGTACCGGAGAAATCGTGTTCAGATTCTAAAAGGTAACAAAAAAGCGTCTTCGCCTTCGTTACGTTCCACAACAGCGCCACTAGTCGCGAACAGATACAGCGATCTCGATTTTATTCTTCCAGACACAGACGAGGAAGTGACACCTGTATTTTCCACTCGAATTTCAAGTCCTGGGTCTCCGCAAGGGTCACACAACGCAGGTGCGGCAGGTGGTAGTGGTCTCGTCACTAGGAGCGGAAGGCTAGTTCGTCCGCCAAAAGATTCAGCTTTGACTAAATATAAACTTGGCTTGTAACGTAACTTAGATTTTCTTTTTTCTTGTTTTGTTTTATTTAAGGAAGATGTAATGTTAGTTAACATATTTTTATATCTTTCTGATATTGTTAATTGTTCTAATTGTATAAGAAGGAAGATGTTGTAGTGAAAATGTTCTCTTTAATAAATGTCAATGCTTTTGACGCACGACAGTTATCAAAGTCAGTCAGCAAATTACGCCGCCTCCGAGCCCACTCCTTTATATTGATCTGAACTGCTAGAAGACTCTTCATCATCATTACCGACGCTTAGTTATAGGCAAATGGTAGAACTAGTAGTACATAAAGTATCAAAATATTTATGTAGCACCAACCTACTAACTTGTTTACGACTTGTAAACATTGCTGTTTTTCGTTATACAACGCTTCACGTCGGGTTCTCATAAAATTGTCGTAATTATTTACGAGCTTAAACAATAGTACCTGAGTTATGGATGTTATATATGTATATAAGTATCTATATGTATGTATCTATTATATATATCATCGCCTAGTACCCACAACACAAGCCTTACTGAGCTTACCGTGGGCCTAGGTTGATTTGTGTAAGATTTTCCCGTAATATTTATTTATTTATTTATAGTTTGCTGATCTCACTCGGTATAGTCATTGTTAATATTATTTAAAATAAAACATAAACCGCAAACCATTTGAATGAATGACATAAATTGATAACTGACTTTTAGCCGTTTTTTAATCATAGACAATTGGTGATACCACAAGGAAATATCTGTCAACAAAATTTGGTTAGCCAGACTCTAGAAGATTACTGCCTCCAAAAACCTCTTACTTTTTCTACTATCAAATTTATACCTAAAACTTCTTATGCTGGCAACATTGAATCAATCGTGCAAATATGGCGTTACGATTTTACAAAATGCAGTGGCAGATTATTTTGTTAGACTGTCATTACTAAATTTTTAATAAAGACATTGGTTAAGACTGTTGATTTAAGTCATAATACGAAGTTACGCTGTTAAAGTGAAATGTGAATTTATCGCGATGTAGGTGTCAATACTTTCAATTAAATCTAATAAAATTCCTTTTTTGCGTATTTAAATGCGCTTACTCCCATTGTTTAGGCAGTTATGGTTTTACATTTGAAGTGTGTTAATTTGCAAGTATTACTTTATATATTTTATAATCCATATGTGATAGAAACCAATTGTCAAGACTAATGTTTTACAGGGTATATTGCAACATTAATATTTAAACGATTATTATTTGCCTATTGTTTTGTGTACAAATATTATTTATTTATAAATGGTTCATAGTTTAAAAATTATAATAAGTATTGTAGTTTAGCTGTAAGTACTAGTGTTATAGTAGTCATAGTCATTAATGTAGTAAAGACTCTTGACTAAGTTATGATCAAGACAGCCTGGAGCAGCCCAAAGAAGAATATGGTGTGTTCCTGTGATTTCCAGGTGAGTCTTGATTTTGGGTATTAACTATCACACTAATAGGTATTTGTTTTTAACATTAATGTCTATTAAATTGATTTCTCATTGGATTTGACACCAAGTGGCTGTTTAACGGTCCATTACAGAATTACGTTATGAGTCTGGCATTGTTAATTGTTGTTTGTGTTTACAAGCCCTGAAATTATATGAAATTAAAACATGATATAGATGTCATGTTTTTATTTCATATAATTTCAGGGTTTTTCGCTTTTAATGTGATACAGCTTCATTATTCAAGTCAAAATGTATTTAATCTGTGGAACTTTGACTAATGAAACATGCTGAATGGTGACATGCTTACGTATATAAAGTTTGCGCGATAGAAAATGTAACCAGAAATAGCACAAAATAACATGGGCGTATTTCACCTAACCAGAAATCACAATCTAATAAATATGTAGACAAACGGCTAAAGTACCTGTATCTATTTCACAGTCTAGATCAGTCTAGGTTCAAACTTTTGTTCAGAATACTTAATTCCTGGGACTCTAAGTTGGTAATTCTTGACAGAATGCGTTTGATATATTCTATACTCTATCATAGCAGTTCTCATACTTCTTGAAATCATTCCAGTGGCTCCGGAGATTACCAATTACATACAAACTTACAATCTGACAGACTTTTCCTCTTTATGATAGGTTGTACGCGGGCTGGGTTTCCGCAACTCGACGTCATAAATGCGCCTATTTTGCGTATCCTCTTTATGATATTAGTATAGATATATTAGGCCGTATGAAGGGGCTAAAAGGAAGGTGGGAAAGCCATATAAACGATGGCTAGACAATATCAAAGAATTCACAGGGAAAGACTGGCTAAACAAAGCGGAAGACCGGCAAAAATGAAGTGAGTTGGAGGAGGCCTCCACCCAAAGAGGGTTCCAAATTAAATTAAATAAAAATTAGTAAGCAACATAACACTAACATAACATAGCTATAAGAAACTTGCTAACAAACACAGAAGATAACTTATGTAAAAAATAGGTAATTTGGAAATAAAGGCTTTTTTATTTATGAAGGGGCTAAATCTCAAAACAAGTTGTCCAAATGGGTTTTTATGTCCGCAGTGTACATACCAATAGGCAATATTCCATCCTGTGGCTCATGTTAAGGTACAGTCACAGACTTTTATTGTGGAGCCATTTAGAGCTCACTTTATACTGAACACATCAAAGCTTACTATGAAACCCAAAATTAGTTGACACCTAAATGGCTCAACAATGACTGTACAAAACGCAAAATGAGCCATGGGGACAGCTAAGTGTCATAAGTTCTTTCGAACATAACTATTATCCATACGTTGCATATCTATTATCTATAATCCAAAAAGTTTGTTCATATATTTTTCATCTCTCCTGCTCTGAAAGTTGATTTTTCATGGGCATATAGCCGGGTGGAAAATAGCTTTTTCTCCCCTAGGGTGGAAAGTATTTCTTTTTTATTGTTACGGTCAGCCACGGAGTCGAATATAATAGAGTTACGTCAAATCATTAAAATAAAAACTTTTCACAAATCGACACTCAGCTATAGGTACCTGCATTAACGAGTTGTTTATTACGATTATAGGTTGATATTAAATTATTTTTCCTCACAGTCGAAATGAAAAGTAGAGTGTTTAACTCGGGTGAAATTACCCATTTAACCCTCGAACAATTGGCGCTCTCACTTCGTTCGAGCGCCAGAAATATCTCGGGTTGAATGGGTCACTTTCAACCCTTGGTTAACAATCTACTATTTCTGTGTATTTTAGATCTTGGTTTATAAAACCAGTATTTTTCTGCATCATTGTATTGGAAATACTAACTTACAATTCACTCTGCACGTACCTCAAGAACCCTTTGTTCTCAGCAATTATGCATCATTGTTTCAATCCAGGATGTATTGAGACGTTTTTTATGTAATTATAATTCTAATACGCTGCAACTTAAGTGGATATAAATCTGGATTTTCAGTTTACTATGGAGTTTGATATTAATGCACAGGGTAATAAACTAATAACAAATCTAGTACATCATCATCATCATATCAGCCGAAAGATATGCAATACTGGACATGGGCCTCCCCCAAAGAGTGCCAAAATTACCGGTCCTGCGCCACCCGCACAATCTAGAACTATATAAGTATTGATCCATTACAACCTTCACTAGTTTTAGGAGAAGATTATTGTTCGGATAATTTAATCAACTTTATAGTAGTTTATGTGACTGTACATAATGAAGGGCATTAAACACGAGTGTGGGTCTATGAAACGAGCCGAACTTTATCTATCCACATATCATAAGCCTCCATGATGCATTCAGGAGCCGCATGTTATGACCGGCATAGCGGGTTTGTTTTCTGGCAGCTGTCATAGTTTTTTTAAATTCAGAAACAAACTAGAGTCGGCCCCAAATATCATATTGTTCGATATCTTACTTACGTGCGACATTTGTCCAATTTGTATGCAAACTGACAATTCATTTCGATCTAAACGTCATCTCGACTGATATAAGAATTTTAGAATAGAGGTCAAATCAAATTTCTTTGTTTTTCAGAGATGTTCGAAATTTGAATGTAATAATATTATCGAAATCGATGTTATTGTTTAGCAATAATATCATTTTCACGGATAAGAAATTTGCTCTAACAAAATAGTTTATTTTTATGGTGGTCATAATGTGCGGTTCTTGAACGCATCATGGAGGGTTTATGATATTTGGATAGATAAAATTAGTAAGATTGCGTATCTGTTGGATCAATGTTATGATTATGATAAAACATTACCTTCATACTGCATTGGCTGGTCAATTATTGCACTTAGTAGGCTGCAATTAAAGATGCTGATACATAGTAAAATGTCAGAACACAACACAGTATTAACTGATGTAATCTAAGGCTTATTATTGTTTACAAAGTCGTTTTAGTAAACTAATATACAACTGTACTTAATTTAATTGCCATAAGTGAATGTCAGAGTTTTTACATCAAATCCAAAATAAAAATGGTAAAAAAACAATAGCCAATGGCAATACTGTTGTTAGTGGTTCAGTATTTTAAACTCTACAGTGGAACATACACAAATACAAACATAGACTGCTAAAAACATATCCCTTCCTTTCGGCTTTGCCGTAGTCGGGCAAAATTAAGAAAACAGTCATGGAATTCATATTTCATTGAACAAGCGAGCGAAGCGTGCGGAGTACTCTGTTTTTTTTTTTAGTATCGTACGTCCGGATCCCGGATGTCCGGCTGTTCTTCTCTACAGGTCGCATTTCTCAACCGATTCTCGAAAAATTTAGTGAGCAAGTTCATTCATTATTCACATATTTAAAATCAGTTCACATTTTCGAAATTTAAGAAATATTTTTTCAACACATTTGCTTGTAACGTGCCTCTTATTGTGCCGCTTTTGGGCTCATAATCCTGGGTATTAAACACGCGTGTTTAATAACATTACGACACTCGTGTAGTTAAGTTTATATCCCGATAAAGACACGTTGGCACCTTGCAGCAAGGTGTATGTATGGACTCGGCACATTCTTAAATTGACCGGGTTATACAGGTTTGTTTTTAATTCTCGGCAAATGGATTCTTACTCGACTAAACAAATTAAATCCTTTCTTGTGGATTAATTGATTATTTCTTGTTGGATATGATATAGAAACGTTTCATTTAGTAAAACTATTTACTTTTGATAACATTTTACATGAATTTATATTGAATAAGAAAATATTTATTTTATTCTGTATTTAGAATAATTTAAGAATAAGAATAATTTTTTGAAAAACCTTACTGCTAATTTTAACAAAGTGCTTGCGTATTAATACATAGTAGGTATACAATAGATACATTAGATATTACATGCGTCTAAACTAGGATGATCCTGTGTCTCAGACAAAGATAAAAAACACAAACTAATTAGTGCAATTTGTGCAAAAGAATGGTATATAATATTATCGTACATTTAGAAACAATTGGCATATAGAACATAGTAACTTATATCTATTTAAATTTAACAAATAATACTTATATACATATCAAAATCGTCTATTAAAATTACGTTAGGTATAAATAATTACAGTGTCAGCATCTGCAATTGCGTTAGACTAAGTAGGTCAAGCAAGTTTAAGTGATTGAGTGCAATACATATTTTTTTACGAATAATTGCTTGCGCTGCGGCCTACGTGTTTACTAGAACGACGTTAAAATATGACGAATTAGTGATTAAAATAGGTTAAATAAGTAAATCTATAAGTACATATGAAATGAGTCAAAACAAAAGTCCTTAAATTAGACCCATTCGTAATCAATCGAGTTTATGTAACGTTGCTCGGCCATTTTTCTAGCAGGACATTTATGTTCGTTCGGCTTTTTGTAAAATCTGCATGTTGCACATTTGGGCGGATCTCCTTTCTTTGGGCACTCCTTAATGCCCTGCGTCACTACAATGTCCACACGTGAGGTCAGATTGCTTGCACGTCTTGGCGGCGTGACCAAACTGCTGGCATTTGAAGCACCTGGTGGTACTTCTATGACGTAATTACAGATCTCAGCATCTTTCTTGCCCGACTTATGACTCAATCTAATGGAGATCAAGAATTTTTCCCTAGATAAGTCCTGCAGTTTATCGGCTGGTACTTCTATGACGTAATTACAGGTCTCAGCATCTTTCTTGCCCGACTTATGATTATGACTCAATCTAATGGAGGTCAAGAATTTTTCCCTAGATAAGTCCTGCTGTTTATCGGCTAGATTCTGTTCATAAATGCACTTATAAACTTCTTGTTCTTGTAAGGCTGACGGTACGTATTGGCTGTTTAGAGATTTCATCTAAGCCTCGCTGCGGGCGCACTGCGCGAACTTCACGAAAAAAAATAGTTGCGCGCCATTATAGGTAATTTCACAAATATTTGTAAACATTGATGATGCGTGTTTGGTTATTGTTAAAAATGTTGACTCGTAGTGAATAGAAAAGTGATAAATAGAATTGACACCACTGTACATTCTTGGAGATGTACAAATATGTGAGTAAAAACCTGTTGTCATCAATAACTAAAGGAAACAACATAGGAGCCTGTAACATGTTCATTTTATGAAAAGGATTTTTTCCTCGCAAATGTGTTGAAAAACGTCGTATGACACGCGTGAGCTTTGATAATTACATCCTCGGCTCTATTACAATTCCGCCTCTGATGTAATGATCAACATACCTCACTTGTATCATAATATACTAATATAATACACATATATAATTGTTGGATTTTTTGTTAACGTAAGGAGAAAGGTTTATATATGTATATGTACTACACGCTTAATTAATCCCGCAATTATATTAGGCGTTTTCCGCAAGTCGACATCCATTGTGCCTATTTTGCGTGAAACGGCGGCGGTGTGGCGCTACTCTAACCACCCCAGCTCGTCTAGAAAGCTGGTGAGTGCCTTGGTGTTGCTGACTGCGCCCCGTAGTGTGTTTTGAGAACCTAGGTGCTTCATTCTGTATACTTCTACCTGCTTGCAGTCCAGTAAGTAGTATATGTTTAGTCGTTTCTTCTGCCTCCATGCACGCTCTGCACATGGGGCTGTCTGTGATACCTAAGTTATAGAGGTGTCTGTTCAAGGTGTTGTGTCCTGTTATTATACCCACTATCTTGGGCAGTTGGTTTCGGTGTCCTTAGTAGTGCGGTTGTGAGTTTGTAGTCGCGTTTCGACAGAATCTCTTTGGTCTGTCTGCATGTGTCTATCTCCTCCCAGTATCTTTGGTGTAGGTCTTTAGTGTGTTGGTCCAGTTGATTGTATATGTAGCTTTGTGACAGGGGCAAGATTGGCTTTGTTAGGGTTGTACCCTTACGCGGTATATGGAAGAGGGGTGTCTCCTGACACAAGTATCTTTGTTACTTAAAAAGAGACTCCAACCTTGCTTTTGTCAACCTTTTTGATTACCAATAAATCATTTTTCAAAACATTTTTAATTTTCATACGTTTGGTAATGTGGATTACTTTATAATTACGAACAAAAGCTTTGTAATTTGAAAATAAATGCATTTAAATATATAACCAATCAAAGATTGATTAAATAATTACAGTTTTTGAACGTGCCAGCCTCAGTTCGTTAAGGTAAAGTCAATAATATTTTTTTATAATTTTCAGCCCTTAAACATTTTACGTAAGAGAGAGTCCAGTTGTAGACTGTGGTAGGGTAAAACACCCATTCTACGTAGCTGTAGGCTTTCCAAATTCCAGTCTACTGGTACCCGTTCTTTACTGTAGCGCTGTCATCTATAATATCATGAATCATGAAATTAGTTTCATCGTGCCAGTAATTAAATTAAATAGAATAGAATGGGTCGAGCGCAAAGCTTTTAATAGTGATCCTAAGGCTTGTGAGCCTTTCAAGGAAATACAGAGAGGTCGCTAGTAGCGGCGGCGAATGTGATTGAAAGATACGCTTCATCGGTCACCGTCCTCGTAGCTCAGTGGTGAGAGCACTATACCGGCAATATAGGGGTTACAGGTTCGAGTCCTGTCTAGGGCCCATACGATGATGGTTTATTTTTCCATTACTTTCTTTCTGTGTATCATATCGTTTAAATAAAATAGGCCAAATAAGAGCTATGTACATTGACTTCACTACCCTATTTGGATTTGGTTTATCGATTAAGAGCCCGTTCACGTGCTCACTACCGCCACGGTCATTTACATTATAATCGTAGCAAAAATATCTTGATACAACCCGGTTTGAACCGCGTATTGCAAAGAACCCAAGCGGAGCCGTTCGATTAAATATAGCCTATGTCCTATCCTGTGTCCATCTTGAAGGTCCATTCTACAAATTGGTGATATAATTTTTGCAATCGGATGAGAGATGACTACCGAAAACCGGGTGTTTTGACATACGGCTGCGATGAGAAACGGGACTTTTGGGCATACGGGTGTCATGAGAGACGGATCTTTTGGCATACAGTACGGATGCTATGAGCACCGGGTGGTTTGACATACGGCTGCGATGAGAAACGAGACTTTTGGGCATACGGGTGTCATGAGAGACGGATCTTTTGGCATACAGTACGGATGCTATGAGAACCGGGTGTTTTGACATACGGCTGCGATGAAAAACGGGACTTTTGGGCATACGGGTGTCATGAGAGACGGATCTTTTGGCATACAGTACGGATGCTATGAGAACCGGGTGTTTTGATTTGACATACTGATGCGATGAGAAACGGGTCTTTTGGGTTTCTTTTTTTTTTTTTTTACATAGCGTGGTACTACTCATTTTATTTATTAACATTGGCATGTTCATGAATACGCATGATCATGAATACAATAAAAAAACCGGCTAAGTGCGAGTGCGGCCAAAACGGCAAAAAAATCACGTTTGTTGTATTCCCATACAACAAACGTGATTTTTTTGCCCCTCTTAATTTTTTTTTTAGTAATTGTTGTAATAGCGGCAACAGAAATACATAATCTGTGAAAATTTCAACTATCTAGCTATCACGGTTCTTGAGATACAGCCTGGTGACAGACAGACGGACGGACGGACGGATAGCGAAGTCTTAGTATTAGGGTCCCGTTTTACTCTTTGAGTACGGAACCCTAAAAATTGACGAATTTTAAAGTTTTTGAATTTATTGGTTTTCGTGATTCCTTTCAAGTGGAATGATCTAACCAGTGTTATCCCGAGTGAAAAATAAACAGGATAGATTCTACAAAATTCTGTAAACAATGTTTGATCTGTCCGTTTATTGAACGTATGTTATGTTTTGACATGCAAATATACAGGGAAACGTGACGGTTTTTTGAAAATTGATGATATGTGCAACACGTTGACGGCATTTTGTTTTCAACATCTACCTATAATGGCACTTTTTCATTTTCGATTGCGATATTTGTGATATATTTGAAACCATATTTTTTTTCCTATATTTAAAAGTTTAAGCATTAAAAATTGTGCGCCGTTGTATATTGTTTGTTGCATTACAGCTACAGTTAATGTTTCTACTCTAAAAAGCCAAAATCGGGCTACTCCTTCATAACCAACTTACGGGTAACTGTAGGTACAAATAGGTAGGTATTTTCCCGGGTTATGGCCGTGGTCCCTTGGTACTGCACGGAGAGAGTTAAGTTTTGACGATTCAACAGGAACATGCCGAATAAGATTGAACATTTCAGCGCAGAAATGCAGTCTTCATTTCGCGTGATGTTGCCTTTGATGGAAATAGATAATGTTGGTTCTAGGTTCGCAGGCTTGCGACATGATATCACTAAAACGTAGAAAATGGTATACATTTTTATTTTTATTCTCCCCCGCACGTTACAAAGAACGCACGCGGAGTCGCAGTTCATAAAATATAGCGTAAGCGTGCTTCTATAGTACATTGTTGTAGAGGCTAGAAAGTAAGCAATAGACGGACGAGTTAGTTCGAGGGCCGACGCGTAGCGGAGGCCCTCGAAAGTACGAGTCCAGCTATTGCACTTTCGGCCGAGGCTTAACATAGTGCTTTTCACGTCTACTGCGAGGAAATTGCAAAAAATCATAATTTTAAATCAATATTAAGTTCCTAATTGAAGATCATAATACTAATCAAAAAACAAAAGAAGCGCGGCACCGCTCGCCGGCGCGGCGGCGCCGCTCCTCCCGCTCGACGCCCTGTGATTGGTCGAAGAGTTGTTCAAACTGAACAACCACTATTACAATGACCAACCACTCAAAAATAATCGACCAATAGCAGAGTAGAAAGTAAAAAAGGCCGCTAAACACTAAATTTTACTTTGCAAATCTACATTGTTTGACTGTTTTTGAATTGTACTAGTAAGAACTACTTTCTACTCTCATTTCAATCCATCTTTGGCCATATTTCCGAGCAGTGGCGTGAAATAGTATTTTTCACAATCGTGTTATAATAGAGAGCTTTTTAGTCGAGTACCGTGTTTAGGCCACGAAGCTTGCTGAGTGGCCTAAGTAAGGTACGAGATTAAAAAGCTTGATTATAACACTATTGTGAACAATACTTTTTGTACGAGTTCATTTAAATTAATTTTCTACGAGTCAACTGAACTAATTAAACAAACTCGATACTGTTGAAACGAAGTGCAGCTCATCGCTCGTACGCTTGTTGATATCTTAAAAGACATCAACGAGCGTACGACATCAAAGCGATTCTATTGGTCCAATTCATTACAGTTCAGTAAAGCAGCCACGTGATTGGTCGAATTTATTTTAGTTGTCTGGAGCGTATCGAAAAGTAGTTATTTCGATTGTTTCGACAGTAACATGGACTACAACTAATGAAAAGAGTGACGTTGCAGTATTCTCTATGAAATCTTAATACACATATTTTAATCGTCGAGTACAAAAAGTATATACTGATGCAAGCATTTTTGGAATTGGATGTTCCGGAGATTACCCCCTATATACCAACTTACAGACTTCTAAACTTTGCCTCTTTATAATATTAGTTTAGAATGTTTAGATAGATGAGGATAGACTCTTATTGAACAGATACTGCGGCAAGAGGTGTAGTGACCTGATCAATAACAAAATAAGGCAAAGGACACGAGTCGATGTACTCTGGCTCTGGGCACGAGTCGGTGCAATTAGGAGGAAAACTGACATTTTCTCACGCCAGGTGGCGCATAAGCTACTGTACCCAGCTTTGACAATTGACATAAGAACTGTCAAATTGCAAACTTCTATAATTTCTTATAAGTATTTTTCCATATTTTTCTCAAGAATGCCTCAATGTTGTGCGCCAAATTGTAAAAATAGAGGAGTCCACTTATTTCCCAAGGACCCAACTCGCAGGAAACGTTGGGAGAGTGCATTGCGCATCAATAACTTTAGGGCAAGTGACACAGCCCGATTATGTAGGCTGCATTTTAAGGCAGATGATTATTTCGGAAAAAGTAGATATACAGATGCTGTACCACTAGCCAAATTTTTAAGAAAAACTGTTGTACCGTCTGTATTCTGTTTCACTACAACCAAACAGGAAACACCAGCAGCTTTTGTCCGTCAGCAGCGTTGTGAAAAAAGAAGACGAAGAAAGCTGTTTGAAGAGAATAATGTGATAGAACACACAACAGTGACAGAATCAATAATTAGTCAGACTACTCCAGATGTAGGGCGAGAAGAAGAATTATGTACTACTGTGGAAATTGCAGAACCAGCTCAAAGTGAACACACAGAGCCTGAAACTTTGTCAAAGAGCACTCATATTGATCATGTGCATGTATATGGTTCAATAAACAGATATAAGAATGATGATAAGTCCATACTCTTCTATACAGGTTTTGAAACATATAAGAAATTCCATTTTGTCTACTCGACACTTAGTCCGATGGCACACAAGATTAGATACTTTGGCAGCAATGTAATTAGTCTATCTACCGAAGACCAATTATTCCTAACTATGATGAAACTACGACAGAATAAATGCATTTTTGAGCTGAGCAGATTTTTTAACATAAGTTGACATAAGTGAAACTACTGTATCGAATATATTTATAACATGGATAAATTTTATGTACCAACTCTGGAGTATAATAAATATTTGGCCTAGTAAAGAATTGATTCAATATTACACGTTTTCAATCTCTTGCTGGGTAAATTTTGTGCAGCAATGGGTGATTTTTGAAACACCTTTTTAGGCTTGTTAAACATCATCAGCTGTTGAGTGCATACTTGATGTAACAATATGTAACTTTTATTTACAATATCATGTGCACCCAACAATAGTACAGCAACATGCTTGCAGCTCGCTTCTGTACCACTCCCTGCAGCACACTCACAGTGGCACGCTTCTATTGAACCTTCTTGAGACACTTTCACATCCACAAGGTAGGCTAGGCTCTTCATACTAGCTTTGCACTGTCCACGTAAATACGTGTACGTACCATCGGACGAGAAACGAGCAGTTACAAGGTGACGGGACTCATATAAAAGTTGGCCTTTTGGGTGAGTGTTGAATCTTTGAAAATATTCTTGTATTTCATGCTTGCTGATGTTGGGAATAGGCGAATCAGCGTTAATATCTCTGAATGTATCAGAGGGTGGGCACGCATATGAGCGGTCTTCTGGAACATCCAGGGTGGCACCAAAGTTTTGGTTGCGATCATATGCCTCCAACCTGAAAGAAAAAACCACACATGAGCATCGATTTTTTTATTAACACTCGAAATACCTAACATAACCTCAAATACTTGAGGCGATTACCTTTGTATCAAGTCGGCCTTTTTCCCTGCCACTGACGCTTTTCTTCTTCGAAGCTCAGCTTGAAGAACACGTACAGTCATAAACGCGTACATTTTAAGCTGTTAATCGCAAGGAATACTGAAAATATTGCAACCATACACTTGACACGACACGTAAACAAGGTATAGTCGATTGCAGCGCCATCTGCCTTGAGCTTCTAGTGTGCCTCCCAATTGAGAAATCTGCACGAGAAACCAGGCTAAAAACCGAATAAAGTCGCAAAGAGAGTCGTATTAGTCTCATTACGCGACTTCCAGTATTATATTCACTAAACCGCGGCTCTTGTGGTTTCCTTTTATTACACCTACTTTGAAATCGTAGTTTCAATTTACCTACAACCGACTTACTACTATATGTATTTTTTAACTATTATCCGACTGCCTCAGAAGGAGTATGTATACTAAGTAAGTCCTAACGGCTTGATTTTGTCGTTGGATTCCTCATATCGTAGGCTTAAATATTTGAAAAAAGCAAACTGGGTTTTTGAAAAATCTTTTGATTTTACTGAACTGGCGTTTGCGAATCTTCCTTATTTGTCATATCGGTGTGTCGTATGATATCAATTATTTATTCCATGTCGGTTATGTTTTTATGCTGCACGCGTCTCGACCAATTCTTCGACGGTATACTTTACTTACAGGATACTCATTAAAATAGCCGAATAAGGAAATTGTTTGTCTACGAATTCAATTCATATTTTCCAATGTGATCCACGGTGACGTAAATCAGAACACCATATATGATATGTAGGTAATGTATGAGCACATATGTATTAGTACTACCACGACATAATTAACTAAAGTAGAGGCACCACTCCTATTAAAGGAAAGTGATTAGCTCCCATTGATTCTCTTTCAAGCAACTGTTGAATGTAAATATTGGCCTGAGTAACAATAGCCGAGTCGTTAAATGTTTAGCATTAAGTATTCATACGAGCAACTATTTTGTTTTTGTAATTGTATCTACTTACCTATTCGTTTAAACTGTATGATCTCATGTTAAAACGGTTACACTTGTACAAGTAACCTTACTCCAATTAAGTTTTCCTCTTCTGTCCGTGTTATTTTCTTGCAATTTCTATGAAACTTCCTTTGCCTCATTTGATCGGCTGTTAGAATTTTTTATATTGAAAATAACCGTCTCAATAGCTGTATAGTTCGAAGTGCACCATAGGGTAGACTATATCTTTAGTAGGTATATATGTAGACTTAAAATGTATTATTAAATTATTATAGACTGAGAGCTGAGGGACCAAAACTGCAACAGTTTTATAAAGGCTGATATTTTAATATTAGGTCATAAATAGCTCGAATATCAATAGCCTGCCGTCAGTCAGTCAGTTTTTGGGACAACTGGCTTGGGGGTGGTTCCGAACTTGTTAAAAAAACACCTACGTCGCAACTGTTTTATAAAATCTGAAAATTTGTCTGTGGATAGTAAGACAACTAACAAACTATGCGGACATAGTCAGTCTGCAGAATATTGGAACAGTACGCGTCAGCAGCCCGCTAAACCCGTCCAAAAATTTGTTTGCAAACAAAGTGTGTGGCTTTCGATTAGTATGATAATGCAACATGGTAATTTTTTTTTCTAGTGTAGCGGGTTCGTTTATTAATACCATGAAATTATTTAAAAATCTATGAATGCAGTCCAAAAAGTTATTTAAATTAAAATAATGTCTTCTTATAGTAAAATCTTCTATCTACAATATTCAAGGTACTTTCCCGCCGTGTGGCATAGGCGTGGGACGCCCTGTATTCACTTAATTTGTCTTCTGTCTAATACGTTGTTTTTTTACTTTTAGTGACGTGTAATTCCTTTTTAGGGCCACACCCCTAAAAAGGAATTTGACTATACGACTCGATATTAAATACAGCTATATTCTAAATTTCATTCATATACACGTTTAGTTTTTGAGTAAATTGCATGTGACATACGGTCGGACAGGCAGACAGATACCGGATAGGCAGATTGACATGGCGAAACTTTATTTTTGCCATTTGGCTACAGAACCCTAAAAAAATATTAATTTACATTATCATCATCAATCCATACTAATTCATGTAAATATTATAAATGCGAAAGTGTGTCTGTCTGTATGTTACCTCTTCACGCTTTAACCGCCGCGCCGAACCGATTTAGATGATGATATAGAGATAGTTTGAGTCCCGCGGGGAAGGACATAGAATAGTTTTTATCCCGGAAATTATCCCCTAAGGGGTGAAAGTGTGTAAGGAGCTACGATATAAACTAGTAGAACGAACGAGTTCCACATGGACGGAGTCGCGGGCAGAAGCTATGGCCTATGCATGGCGTGACTTGGGTATTGTTGAAAATTTATGTCTATTTAGTTATGCGGTCCTGGGTTCGAATCCCGGTAGGGGCAAACATTTGTGTGATGCACATGAATATTTGTTTCTGAGTCTTGGATGTTTTCTATGTATTTTACTATTAAATATATCGTCGTCTAGTTACCAAACACAAGCCTTATTGAGCTTACCAACGGGCTAGTTCGACTTGTGTAAGATTGTATCCTAATATTTATTATGTATTTTTTTTTATTGTGTTGAGCCTAGTGTCACACTCTGGTTTATGATTGATATTGTAAGAACGAGAATTTTATTTGACCTGAAACTTGGAATTTTATTTTGGGTTTGGTGATCGAGTAACGCGTGCGCGCAGATTCGCTGTATCGATGTGAATTATTTTGAGGCTGAGCGATCCCTAAAAATAAACGCGGGTGTGATGTCATGAAACAAGTGTTACGTATGGTATGGCTGCAGACATAGGGTATACGCGGCCAGTATGACATCAGTTACGTCCGTCACTATAATTTACGCACACTTTTACTAGCTTTTATTTATCACCTTTCTGTTGCGTGTCAGTAACCAAATCTAACTTGTACCCGTTCCCTGATGGTCGATTGAGCTGCAGTATTGCATGCATAACATTGATGTATTATTATGTCGCAGACCGTGTTTGATGATGGAGCTCGGAGATCTCTGTTATAAAAGAAAGCAATGTCACCGAGTTCGGACTCGCTAAATCGTCTCGTCTCATGTCTGGATGACGACTGGATGATATCTGAAATTATAAAATGCAACAAAAGGATATTATAGTAACTTTGTGTAGCGATTAGCGATTGTAAAAACATTTTATTTAAGGTTATGAAATTTATGAAGCGCAAACTTTGTTATCATTCGACATTCGACATGCGGCACATTCGAAAGTAATATACGACTGGGAATATACATTTCAATACCTGGTCAAAGTAAGTTAACATGACTAAGACTGCGTGCGATGTGACCACCATACTCAAGTGAGCTGTATAATATCAACTCGTAACACGTGTTTCGAATACATAATTATAATAAGAGTTTCTGTTATTAGAAACTGATGAACATTATTAAAACATACGACTTAATAAAAAAGCGGTGTCCCTGAATATTTCTTCTGACCCCAATATTATCTTTATTTATCTTGTATCTTGCTATGAACTACTGTTAGCAAAAAGGCTTGCTTTATGTACCCCGAAAATTATTTAGGTCGCGTTAAATATTTTATCTACGCACATATCATTAGTCCTCTAAAATGCGTTCAGAAACCGTCGGAAATGACCAGCATTATTACAACCAATCTTACTATGACAACTTTCTTGTCTGTGGTAGTAGGTAAAATCTGTACTGTAATGTTATTGCAGTACAGATTTTTGTATCGTTATGAGTTTAAATTTGGAACAGCTGTCAAAACTCAAATGGGCTCTCTATTCTTACCTATAGATATTAAAACAGTTATCGATACGAAACTTCAATTCATCATGTTTTTTAATTTTACTTTAAAAAAAAAAATTGACTTAATTTGACTTTTTTTTTGTTTTTTAACTTTTTTCTCACTTGTTATCCTTTTTTTCCCCCCTTTTATTCCTTTTTTTTACTTTTTTTTAGCAATGCAGGTCATTTTCCTACGGCTTCTGAACCCATCTTAAGAGTACTTATGATATGTGTTTAGATAAAGTAGTGTATGCACCTGTACATAATTAGGCCTTAAAACACTCGTGTGATCCTATTATGAAACACGCTGAGGCTCGTTTCCTAAAACCACACCTTTCATTATGTATCAGTAGCATAAACTACTATTAGGTTTACGACTGGCTTCTTATTAACCAGCTGCTTTCATTAAACAATTGGTAATGTAAGATTGTCCTTGCTGTCACTTGAATTGCATAGATTGACATTTTACGGAAGTTAAGCCAAACCGTGTATCAACATCCAAACAGTCACAGACCCGTCTGACAAGAATGCTCGACTGAGAAATATTTTATCTTAAAATTATGTCGATTGGTATTTCTACAAGTGCAATTGTTCTTGATCTATTCAATATTAGGCAGATTCAATTGCGTAAGGAGACCATCGTTGGATATTGGATAGTATCTATATTTAGGGCTATCGTCACACATAACCACGTTCATCTGGGTGTGTTTTTTCGCGCGTGTATGTTAATTAACGAATTAATTACAGTCAACCAGGCATTAAGCGCTCAATAACACATAACCTCGGTTCGGGAACGTAGGTACGTCGTAATGGCGGAGTTTTTATGACCCTCGTTAGCTTGCACCGCTACTGCGTCACTCGACGTGCCCATAACCCGTGGTTGGAACTCATTTAGCGATATCAATTTGCCGGTTAGGGGCCTGCCTTAACAGATAAAGGTTTGAACTGGTTCGCATTCCCCCTGGCGATCGGCGAACAAGGAAACAATCAGATGGAAAGAGCGGTCGGCTGCCGTCGCGTGTACCCTGGATTGCGGCCAGCCTCGTGAACGTGGACAGTCGCTGTGACTCGCTCATGACGCCGCATATTTTTAACGTAACAGCGCAGACACACTATCGAGTGCCAAATGTAAAGTTCACTAACATAGATTTGGCAAGAGCTGCTATTTACGCGAAGTGTCTATGCTTTGCGCACAAATGATCGCAGGCCACGTTCTTGTGATTGTACATCACGCGTAGGAGTACCTATTTAATCGAAACTAAGTACTAGTATCAGTATACACGCTAACACCCACACATTCATATCGATTTTGAAAAGCTTCTGCATCCTATATTTAGTGCTACGAACTTAAATTGAATAAACACGTGACTGCGTTATATTATATTAAACGATTATGTAGACCACATTGTGGAATACATGTGATTATACTACTGTACCTACATACATTGCTCGCACACTCAGTTTCACTATGACGGAAGTAATAATTTATGCGACAATACATTCGTCTTGAAAATGGCACTCGCCAATTGGCGTGCTGTGATATTGTTGACTACAAAGTACCATCTATGATATGTACAGTCAGGGGTATTAACATACGTATAAATATCTTATAATAAATATCAGATATTTATATACATCAATATCTATCTGTACACGCCTTTATGACATTGACAATAGCAGGGACTGCATAACCGAAAAATACCGGTATTCTATTTTAACGGTATGACGTCATATCGGTTGTCAAATATCGGTTTCGGTAGCGGAACCTTTATATTTCGCTACCTAAATATAAAGGTACCTTTATTTTTTCTGGTACCGTAACCGCTATTTAAAGGTACCGATATATCGACTTTGGCCTGGAGTTGTTGCCAAACCGCCGGCAAAGGCTCTGCTGCTTTGTCTTTTAGTCTTTAAATGTTTAGTAGCCAATGCTTCCTCTGTAGAGTGCCAGTTCGCTTACTTTTCTCGATAACCTTTATAATACCGGTATTATAAATGTTACGGTACCGTTATGTTCGCGCGGCGCACATAACCTTTACGACATAACGGTACCGTAATGGAATACCGGTTTCATACCGGTATAACCGTAACCGAAATCAGTCCCTGGACAATAGAGTCCTGTACAGCTATTTATGCCCTTTTTTATGTACGTATATACCCCTGACTATTACTTCTATATTTGTGAAATTTATGTCTTCGAATTTTGTCCGAAAACGATAATTTTTGTCATAGTTCTTAGCTCTCGTTATTAACTTATTATTATTACGAACGCGTATACTTTTATCGAAATCTTTAATAGTTACAAGACGATTGACTGAAGATTAACTTCGTTTTGCCGATGACCTTGTAGATACTATATCCCTAATCAGCTCATCCGTTCTCTCAAGTAAAGTTCCAAGACTTTCCTATCTTGTTTTCGTTTTATATAGACTAAGTCAAGGTAAAACCCAAAGATTCATTGGCGTAACTCCAGTGATTGGCTGTAGAAATTTAATTTGCTGCTGAAATATAATTGAATTCAGATCCTTCGTTTTGAAGCGTAGATATTCCACATATCACCATTTAAGTATCAGGGTCGTAGCGAAATAAGTAAACCAATTCGAGAGCTTTATTAACACACTTCTGGAATTATTCTTTTTATAAAATGAGCATTCATTTAAATTTATAGCAAAGTGATGCTACTAAACGAAATAAAGTAGGACTTTACCGTTGTTTAAAGGGTGAAAGTACACAACCTACGTGTTACAGGGTGTGCAATACCTACTGAATGATTTGAAATCTAATCGAACTGTTCAACTGTTATTAATTCACGTGTATGGTATTTTCTTGTCCTTTACTAATTGCCAATACGTTTTTGATGTTTCTAAGCAGTGTTATTATTACAAAATTATTGCACTCGATCTAAAACACTTACTTCTGTATCGCAACTAACGCAGCATCGCGTTAGCATCAATAGCTTAGCAATTAGCTCGCATACGAATAAAGTCAGAAAGGATGAAACTATAAGTATTATTTCTTCCTATTTAATGTCAAAAATTATTCAAAAATTGAACCTAAATTGTTGTTTACCTAAAGGCAAAAAGGTTCTTAAACCTTAAGAATATACGTTTTATGATTTTGCTAAAGTTGATTTTGTAATAGGATTATTACAACTCTTGTTTTTAGTATTATTGTCATTCTAAACAGAACCACTAAATCTGCTACCAATAAGTCCATCCATGTTCGACCTATTTATAAGTGCGCCCGATTTTAGACATTTTGTGAGAGCCAGCGAGAGCAATACGAATTGAATTTGATTTTATCAATGCATGAATAGAAACCCTGTAGTACATACAGATTGACGCGTCACGCCATCTAGTGCTGAACGAGGATACTATGAAACGAACGTCCAGACGGCCACGCCGCGGTGTCAGCGTTGCGCACGTAGTGATCTTTTAAAAAGAATACAGAGGTCGTTAATAGTTGGTCTCCCAAGACCAACTATTAAATAAAGAAGATTAAGTAAAGAGTATAATAGTTCAACTACCTAGTTGAACTATTATACTCTTTACTTACTCTTCTATTATTCTACACAATGGGCTACCATGGCTGCAGGACAGGACGCAGTTATGCGGTGGAATGAGATGAAAGTAGGTTCTATTTCTCCCTTTAACGCAAAGTTGCGTCCTGTTCCTGTACACCTATCGCCCGTTGCGTAGAGCAGTCTTAATGTATATGTTGGCACATACATGTTGTTGGGCATCCTTTATATGGTTTTCATCTAGGGTTACTGTCTCACAATATTTGCCATAATAACGTAAAACTGTACGGGGAAGTGCCATGTCATTTGCACTCTTTGTCTCGATTAAAATAGTGTAGGTTAAACTTAAATCATATTTAAGTAGAGGATTCCGAGGTAAGTAGACACAACGTCAAAAACTCGGAAACTATATGCATTAGAAATCTGGCAACAACGCAGTTCTAACCGCGCCTTCCCGTTGACTAACTCGTCAGCCGGGGCCACCAGGCGAATGGTTTTGGAGCTACATCATCAGTGCTCAAAATTTCACGAAAAGTAGGTTTTTTATAATTTTTTCTACGCTGTTTATTTACATGCTATGATGTCATTTGTAGCATTGATCATTTTTAAAGCATAGGTAGTTAATCAGGTTTTATGCAGCACCTCATTTTGTAAATAAAATAATTGCTCTAATAATCCAGTAACCTTGTCGCCTATAAGTACGGGGTAGTTTGCGTCAAATCCAGTAGATCTGATTTTTTGCAGATTTGTTTATGAATTTATGATGGTGGCCCAATGAATAATACAAGTTTGTGACCTCGAGCGCCGAACGCAACTTTGTCAAAAATCGAAAGAGAAGGTAGGTAGGTAAGTTACAAACGTAATTGATTGGTTGATCCTCAAGAAATTGTCTTCAAGTTTACATAATTTGCAGACTAAAAGCCATTATATGTGTATGTGTATATGACATATGTCCTATATTGGAAATATGACATTTTAGTTTAATAATAAGGATATTAGGTAGATATTATTGATAAACCTACTTAATACGTGCCTTATTAAATACAATAATAACCAGTTTATTTCATAAAATGATTATATTTATAAATAGAGACTTTATTGTTGATATCAGGGAAACTTTTCTGCAATATCAAAAAAGTATATTTTTGTTCAATAAAACTGGATACTCACAAACAGGAGTGTTTATTGTTCTCATAATCATAATCATTGTGTGTCTACTCACCTTGGTACCTGTTTCAACTTACCTCGGGGTGCTAGGAGGGTTGAAACCGAGTGACTTAATTTAGAAAAACGAGTTTTTTGCATAGTTCTAATTTTGAATTACGATTTTGATTGATAGTCTTCAATAACGCATGAAATTTGCTTTCTAATGATATATTTTTCATTGTTCAAACGACTTTTATAATGAAGCAGAAATATACATTTTGTGTCAACTCTCCTCGGTCTCCCCTACCTACTGTCCATTTTTAACCGACTTCAAAAAAAGGAGGAGGTTCTCAATTCGAATGTATTTTTTTATTTTTTATTTTATTTTTAATGTTTGTTACCTCAGAACTCCGTCATTTATGAACCGATTCGTACAATTCTTTTTTTAACTGAAAGTATATGCTTCCAGATTGGTCCCATTGTTTCCAAAACCCCAGTTAGATGATGGGAACCATGAGGAATTGAGGGAACTCCTCAAATATATTAGGCACGCGTGTAGTAATTTCGGTATTTTCTATTATAACTCGTGTATTTACACCCGGAAATCATAAATTTGGTGAAGTGGAAGTGATGATGAAGACCACAGATGGCTTGTGGAACTTCTCAATTATGTACTTCAAACTATCACGTACGTCACAGATTCTGATATTATTCCGTTGAAATAGCAAAGAATGAAGTGCCAAAGGTAATTCTGAGATCCTTGAGGAATCGACGGAAGTCCTCAAATATTATCGGCCCACATACAGCGATTTGGTTTATTGGCTTATTATTTGCCTCGATATTGACGATCTGTGTCACGCATTGGTTTTGCGTGTGCAGTGTGAGTCACAATGACTTTATGGTGTTATATCAAGTGAATGATAATGGGTGATAATAGCCCATTTACCAAAAGTGTTAAAATGCAACGTAGCCCTCCATCAACACCTGCGCCTTCGAACAACGAGAATGAAAACGCCCAACCGCCGCCGAGCGCAAGAGACCAGACAAACCTTGAAGCGGTATCAACGCCAGAGATTCAGAACTGGATGAGTACCATAGAGCAGTGCCTTAATGAAATTTGCAGCATCTCGACGGAAGGTAAATTGAACTCGGAACAAAAACTAAGGGTCCACAACCTTTGCCGTAAGGTAACTCACGGCACCGCAAACTTGGCAGTTCAATACCAATCGCTCAAACAGAAAGCAATCATCAACCAATGCACTCTCCTAGACCTTGAAGAAAAACAAGACCTATATATCACACCGTCTCCGAGTCCTAAAGGATAGAAATAGAAATATTTATTCGACAAAAACATGATACACTATACAAAGTCATTGGGTCCCGACCCCGAGCTAGGATTCCCTGTGTTACGGGACCCAGTAGAACAGCAAGCATACGATATTAAATAAAAGACAAGTATAGAATAGATGTTTTACAAATTACAAAGCTACAATAATTTTAGTTCTGTCAGTGTAATGTGTGAGCGTGAGTGTGCGTGAGCGTCTGAGAGTGCGTGCTGATTTTGAAGTGAAGGTATAAATAAGGAAATAAATAAATAAACAATTGAATACTGGTGAGATTAATAATATAATATAGCTTTGAATTGTTGTTGGTAACAGAGAACAGTTAAGAGCAGTTCAGTCTCACTGTAGTCGTGTTGCAGCAGCCATTTGGTTAGAGTGCTTCTACTAGGGGGGCGACGGGCTGTATAAAATTTGCAGAAGGTCTTTAGGACAAGAGGGGAGATAAATTGGCTGACGCTGGGCAAATCTGGATGTATACTTGGGCGTTTTCCAGCGTTGCCGTCGTCTTGTGTCCGCGTTTAAGTTTTTGTCGTGTCTTTTGCCGTATGCAAGTATGACCTTTCTAAGGAACAGCTGTCGGACCGTCAGGACATTCATTCATTCATCGTAAGGAGGATAGTATCGATAACTCTAACAGGCCTATGACATCAGATGCACTTTCCTTCGCCGATATGGTGAAAAACTGAAAACCAACAATAAAACTCAAATCCGCCCTAGCAACTTGAGCTCAGTGGCAATTTACCCTAAAGATCAATCGAAATCAAGTGAGGACACGAAAAACTTGGTACAAAAAATAATATCCTGAGCAAATGAAATTGCACGTGAGAGCGCTACGTAAAGTTAAAAATGGCGGTGTCATCATTAGCACTGATTCTAAGGACGACATTGAAAAATTTAAACAGACTTTTAAAAATACTTCCCCGGACCTCACCGTCGATGAGCCCTACAAGTGCAGGCCCAGGATGGTAATAGTCGGCGTGCCGTCAGCTCTGCGAGAACAAGACGTTTATAGTTGTTTATACGAACAAAACCTTGCTGACAAGCTTCCAGACTTAACTCGGGACAAAATCTTAGCCAGTATTAAATTAAGCCATAAGTCGGGAAGAAAAGATGCCGAGACGTGTAACTACGTCATAGAAGTTCCAGCCCTTGTGCGCAAAGCGCTCATATCTCAGAACCGAGTTTTCATCAATTGGTCATCGTGTCCTGTGAGAGACTTCACGATTGTCACTAGATGTTTCAAATGCCAGCAGTTTGGCCATGCCGCCAAGACATGTAAGCAACCAGATTACACATGCGGGCATTGTTGCAAGATAGGGCACTCGGACAAGGAGTGCCCTAACAAGGCAGACCCTCCCAAATGCGCAACATGCAAAGTGTTTAATAAGCCCAACAACCATAAAACAGGAGATACTGAATGTCCCGCCAGGAAAATGGCCGAACGACGATATATAAATTCTATTGATTATGAAGGGCCCTAAGTATCAGACAATTCATTTTCTATTTGATTTTTAATTACGATGTTTTAGTTATTATTGTATGTTACCTACCTAAATAAGCCGATAAAACGTTCATTTCTAATATAGATCTGTCACCAATACTTTTATTCCTAACTCGACATTTTTAATTTTGTCCTATTAACCGTAAATTTATCAAACTGCAATGTATGCTATGCTATTTTATTATTTTATATTATGCGCTAAGGTAAAAGTCCACTTAGTAATTCAATAAACTCGATGACCTAGTTTGCAGTTATTGTCGACGCTGACACTGCAATACGCAACGTAAATTAAATATGTTGAACGATAATTAGTTATTTATGTCTTTGATGTGTATGATTTTAATTTGTATAATTGCTTTTCAATTAGTATTTATCTCTTTGCCTGAGATACAGGATAATCCTAGTTCAGGCGCATTTAACAAATTTCCCTAACATGTAACAGTTTTAAGCACAATGTAACATTAGCAATAAGGTTTTGTCAATAAATTATTCTATTCTTATTCTATTCTATTCTATTGGTCTAAAAATCAACGCTTTTGTTCTCGGAAATCAGTTCATGTGGTAAATTGTAAAAAAATGTGGAAATGTTAATGTGGCTTGGCGGAGTATTGAATTGAAGTCGGTTAAAACTTTGTTTTGAAAGTAAATTATATAACCACCTAGAGTCCATGCTCCATTAAACATAATAAACAAAATAGTAGTTTATGTGACTGTACATAATGAAGGGCATTAAACACGAGTGTGGGTTTATGAAACGAGCCGAAGGCGAGTTTCATAATAACAACACACGAGTGTTTTAATGCCTAATTATGTACAGTTACATACACTACTTTATCTATCCACATATCATGTAATACATAAGCCTCCATGATGCATTCAGGAGCCGCTAATTATGACCGGCATCGCGGCGTTGTTTTCTGGCAGCTGTCATAGTTTATAAATAGAGGTTAAATCAAATTCTTTGTTTTCAGAGACGTTCGAAATTTGAATGAAATAATATTATCAAAATCGATGTTATTATTTTGCAATAATAACATTTTCACAGATAAGAAATGTGTTCTAACAAAACTGTCTATTTTTATGGTGGTCATAATGTGCGGTTCTTGAACGCATCATGGAAGGTTTCTGATTATGATATTTGGATAGATAAAAGCATTAATTCCCTCAGATCTTCTGCAGCAAAAGCGCCTACACGTTTGGCAAAAACAAGTTATACAATTGGATAACAATTTAACACTATTCTATCGCAATCACTTAATTTGAATTCCCATTGTATCGTTTATCCGGATTTTAATTTCGGCAAACAGCCAGTTTTGTCGAAGAACTCAAAAGTTTGTTATTTTTTTGTAATACTATCGTGTAGAAACCATTAGGTTAGGTTTATTTTATGATAATTCTGAACATTTGGCTACGGAACCCTAAAAAAATAAGAAACTACTGTGCACTGACCACGTGACTTTGGCTGCGTGACATCACGTGACGTAACTCCTGTTTTGACTTGAGATGACAATGTAAAATTATAAACAAGAATTGAACTCAAACCTGCAGTAAATAAGTTCTTCAGCATAAGAAAATATAAATGTTGAGTCGGCCACATATGGATACAAGATACAACACTAAGAAATTAACAAAATTGATAATAAATTGTTTTTTTTTTGTATTGTGGCTTAGAGTGTCTTTTCTCAATGTTTATAAAAACTGACAGATGTATTGTGTCAACTCATGGACGTAGGAAAACCTATGGACAGGGTGTATTTTTCAAATATCATTTGTTTAGACATAAAATTCCCAAAAATAACCCTGTCTCATTTTAACCAAGCACCATTTGGCTAACAAAAAAGAGATGGTAGTATAACAGTCAGAACCGAAAGTTGATGATCAAATGTCAAGTGTGGCCTAAAATCGCCATTTTACGCGCCACGAAATGTCAGTTCCCGTCAGTTTAGTGGGTCAACGACTGATGTAAACATACCAAAATAATAAAATAACTATTAATCGAAAATTATAAACTGCATAAAGCCCAAAGAGCACAATTAGTGGAATGTGGTGACCATGCCCAGGTGCAGCATAATCGGATGTGGCTTAAGAGAAGGCCCAAATCAGGAAAGTTTATCCTTGCACCGGTATGTATGTATTTTTATTGAAATATTGGATAGTTTAAGCATTATCGAGAATACACATATTAAGATTAGTTATGTGTTGTAATAGGATTTAGCTTTATTTTCGATATTTTTGTAATTAAAGTTACGTTTGAGTGGCAGTTAGGGTTGTTCTTGAAAATATCGATACTGAATGGCGATGACGTCATTCGCATTATCGATTCTATTTATATAACCAGTGAGATCTCGAGATCTTGCAATTAAAAAAAACCTGAAAAACCGTCTGGGTTGTCAAGATTGGTAAAATTGTATAGTAGGCAGGTACTACCTTGGAACTAAACAGGCTTCATTGATCGCTAATATAGCTATTTATAAAGGTTATCAAGAAGCGATTGTGCTAAGAAAAAAAGGTTGGAGGCAATTGGACCTTAAAATATAAGGCAAAATGTAAAAGAAATATACCTACATTTGCTCTCTACATTTTGGTCAGAAATGCTTCAACAAGACCCTAAATGTTATTAGACTACGAGATGGTGCACTGCCATCATAATATATATTGGTATCTTATCGTTTTTTTGAGTAGTTAACTTTGTATTTGTAGGGTATACTGACACTATACAATGACTTTACGTTTGTTTGCCTGCCTGTCAGTCTGTAGTGTAGGTATCACAGAAGCTGGAATGGAAATTATTAGAAATTTATTTAGATGAAGACACTGTTTGCTGTTAGAAAAATTTACTGAGCCATTCTTTTTTTGCCCATGTTTGATGCCATAGAAAAAATGAAAGAAGAAAGAAAATACATTTATTTAACGTCACACACACAATGCTAGCAAAGAATCATTTTTCTAGTAACTTAAATCATAGAATTCCGCTAAGTAATGCCTGATACAACAATTATTGTAAAAATACAGTGTCATTTAGATCATCTTAAATAATGTACCTACTTAATAACTTAATAATACTTAATTACAGGAAACCAGTTCGTTCTGAGATCTGTCTACTCGTATATTATCGATAAACATGTTCCCTGTTTTATTGATAGCAGAACAGCACGACATCCGCCATGTTATGAGCCAATATGACAGTATACTTGGCACGCTCATTTTGTTGATACTTCACGTCCTTTAGTTTCTTTGGTAATTGTGTCAACTGTGGATTCATTTTTTTATTGACATGGAGACGTCAGTATTATTTGCCATGTATTTTTTACTTCAAAAAAGTTTATATACTAACTTATTTTCCTATATTCGAGATGTTGGGAGAAGAATGAAGTTTAATGAAATCCATTAATTGTCATGGACCCCATAGACGGCTTTTTTAACCTCACTTAGCACAATGCCGTAGGCGCCGATAGGCTCGCCGCCAATATAAAGATGTAGAATACCAAACTCGATTACAAAATTTTCTTTTCGGATGCCGCACAGTGTTTTACAGAAGTCAAAAAAGTGATATCCCCATTTTATTACAAATTACTGTAGTTTAGATCATTACAAATGCGAGACTAAAACTCCTGCGTTTTCTAATATGTGTAGTTTTTGAGAAATAAATTTCTTCTGACACCTAAGAATTACGAAGAACATTGATATATTGCAAATTATTAATTAAACTTATCTGTTGTTTAAAGTGTTGGATACACCCTTCAAAGACATACATTTAGAGGCAATTACGACCTCTCTAGGTACATTTCGTCGCTACTCTTAAAAAATCTCGTATCTGAAAATCATCAAGTTTCTAGGAGGAACAATAAACATCCTGTAAATTATTGAGATTGATCAAATAAGTTCTTGTTAGTTTCATGAGATACTTTGATAGCCAGTCATTAATTTTACAAATATTCGAATATCTCACGCAAACACTTTTTATTACATTTATAGTTATTTGTAAGTTACAAGATTTTTGTTCTAGTATTGACTGAAAGTTGTTGAGTTACGATAATTTTGCTTTACATTTTATGGTACAAAATGTATGTTTTATGTTTATTAAATTAACTAAGTAGACTCTCGTAGATAAGAGTAAGTAGGTAACTAGGTAATAGACAAACTTAAATATTAACGTGTCTCCGTAATAAAAAAAAGATCGGCTCGAATTATTTTTTCTCAACTGTGCATGCAATAAATAAACTATCTTAAAATGAATGGAAGTCTTGATTGCAAATCATCAAATTTTCGTTTTTTAATAGGGACGGTCCAGAATATAGCTGAGGAATCACTTGATGTTCGGAACTATCATTGAATCTTTGAGGTAGAATAGTCCAGATGTCATCAAAGCGAAATTAAAACTCAATCGGACTGTGAGGTGTATATTTTAAAGCCCTCAAATCTACCACACATGGGTCACCTGCTTTCTTTCCAGGTCTAATAGATGTATACTTAGCACTTAAGTGTCGCATGGTTTTTGAAAAAATACCAGTGTACATATTTTACATTGTACTTTTTAGTCAAAGATGCCTCTTTTTAGGGTTCCGTACTCAAAGAGTAAAACGGAACCCTATTACTAAGACTCCGCTGTCCGTCCGTCCGTCTGTCTGTCACCAGTCTGTATCTCACTGATACCGTGATAGTTCCAGCTCAAATTCTCACAGATGATGTATTTCTGTTGCCGCTATAACAACAAATACTAAAAACACAGAATAAATATTTTTTTATAGATAATGGTACGGAACCCTTCGTGCGCGAGTCCAACTCGCACTTGGCCGGTTTTTTTGTAATTACTTTTACAAAATCGGCAGGCACATGAAGTTCTCTGTTTTTTTTACTCTATGTCAATTTTAAAGATGATAAACATGTTAAAAAAAACTTAATCTTTATGGGTAACAAGTAAATAAAAGCATTAGGTATAAAACCTGACCTACGAGAAAGTAATCGAAATATACACAATACAATTATTATAGGTACCGTCGATTTATCGACGTTGAAGTTTGTGCACGTGTGTAGTTATATTAGTTTAATGAGTTATTAAACGAAAAAATGAAAAATAAAACAGATACGAGTTTTTTTCAAAGTAGTGACGATATTTTGTTTAGATACGATATTTTTGAACTAACGATTACTTATTATATCTTCAATTTATCGACGTTGGAGTTTGTGCAGCATACGAGATGTATTTTTATAAGTTTAATGCGTAAATAAACAAAAAATTGGAAAAAATCAGATACGAGATTTTTTAAGAGTAGCGACGATTTGTTACAAAGATATTAATGATTTTATTGATTTTGGTTTTTATTTATTTCCTTCCATGTTCCGCCGTAGTAGGACGCGATATTTGTATGACAGCTTTATTATTATGTCTTCTATCTACCCTATTTTTTACAAGACTTAATTTCATGGAACATTCAAGTTATCACCTAAACTCTATACAGGGTGGAATTTCATAAACTGTACATAATATAAGGAGAAAAATTTCAGCCAATTTCATCGGTGAAACGGTGTTTTTTTTTTTTTCTAGTCATTAGTTTTTTTTTTACAGAATTTTAAAATTTTTTGTAAAAACTCGGGTAATACACCTAATTCAGACGGTATAACTTTTGATCCAATGGTCCTAAAATGAAAATAAAAAATGCAGAGTATTACCAAGGGACAGGTTAATAATTCTTAATAACAATAGAAAACCAACTAGAAGAGAAAATCCGCAAAAAAAATTATTGTTTTTGAAAAATGGCTACAAAAATTACGAATTTTAAAAGAAAAACACAATTTTCTGAAAAAAACGCAGATTTAGTTACAATTTTTTTTGCTTAGTATTAAACCTCACTTAATGCCAATTCTAAAACCGTTTTTAAACTGTCTCAGACTTTGAAAAATACCACGCAAATGGGTACGTAAATCAAACCATAATTTTATTAATTTTAATCCTCTTAAAATCCTTAATGACCGTTTGTTCAAAGGTAGTTGAAGGGTGTTATTGGGTTTTAGGTGGAAATAACAAATTACGTACTTAGTATTAATCCTCACTTAATGCCGATTCTAAAACCGTTTTTAAACTGTCTCAGACTTTGAAAAATACCACGCTAATGGGTACGTAAATCAAACCATAATTTTATTAATTTTAATCCTCTTAAAATCCTTAATGACCGCTTGTTCCCAGGTAGTTGAAGGGTGTTTTTGGGTTGAAGGTGGAGATAACATGAGGGGTATAAAGGCATTGGGCAATAGGTCAACTATTCAGTCGCTCGCAAATCGCAATTGCTTGTCTTTGCTCGCCACTTCTTTGATTACTTCAGTACTTGTTCAGTTTGAATCATCATGCCCCGCTTACGAGAGTTTTCGCCGTTACAAATAGCCAACATGCACTATTATTATGAATTGTGCCATGGATCTGCAAGAGCTGCGTGTATCGCCTATTTGGAGCAGTATCCTAATGACGTTCCAAGACCTGCTGCTCGCCACTTTCAAGAAGTTCATCGCCGGTTGTGCAATATTGGCCTGGGATACGGTGGCCGAGATCGCCGAGAGCCAGGAAACATAATTGATGTTGCCATAGAAGAAGCAGTTCTCAGAGACTTGTACGCGGACCCAACCACGAGTCTAAGACGCTTGGCATTGAGGCACGGAATCTCAAAATTCTCTGTCTGGAAAATTTTGAAGAAGGAAGGACTGCATCCATTTCATTATCAACGGGTACAAAATTTGCAAATTGGCGATGCCCGCGTTAGGTGTGTTATGTCGACTTGGATACTTGGCAATATCAGAAGGGATCCGGAATTTACTAGAAGAATTTTATGGATGGACGAAGCAAGATTTACTCATACGGGAATAACTAACTTCAGAAATTTACACACATGGGCTCACGATAATCCAAACCTAGTAAGACCATCTAATTTTCAAGACCAATTCTCCATAAACGTTTGGGCAGCGGTACTCGACGATCAATTGATTGGACCAGTCTTCTTACCGAATACTTTGAACGCCGACAGATTTTTACTGTTACTGAGAGACGAGCTCCCAGAGCTTTTGGAAGATGTGATGTTAGATGTGAGACAACGCCTGTTTCTCCAAATGGATGGATGCCCAGCTCATGGGGCATTAAGAGTTCGACATTTTTTAAATGAGCAATATCCCAATAGGTGGATCGGCCGAGACGGCCCCGTTGGATGGCCTGCAAGATCGCCTGATATGACGCCGTTGGATTATTTTCTTTGGGGTGATATGAAGCAACGGGTATATCACAGAATCGTCAATACCGAAGCATAATTGCACGACAGAATTTTAAATACAGCACAAGAAATAAAAAATAATCCGGGAATGATTCGACGGGCTACGCAACAAATTCAAGCTCGGGCCACATTGTGCCTTCAAGAAAGAGGAGGTCATTTTGAACAATTAATACCATACAGGGAACGCCCTTTGCAACACTAAAATAAGTTTTTTCTTTAATAAAGGTTTATCAATCGAATTTATGACTTTTAATTAAAATACATGATTTTATTTACGCAATTTTTAGGACTACTTTTCTTCCTATTGTTTTCTCTACCTAAAACCCGATAACACCCTTCAACTACCTGGGAACAAGCGGTCATTAAGGATTTTAAGAGGATTAAAATTAATAAAATTATGGTTTGATATACGTACCCATTAGCGTGGTATTTTTCAAAGTCTGAGACAGTTTAAAAACGGTTTTAGAATCGGCATTAAGTGAGGATTAATACTAAGTACGTAATTTGTTATTTCCACCTAAAACCCAATAACACCCTTCAACTACCTGTGAACAAACGGTCATTAAGGATTTTAAGAGGATTAAAATTTATAAAATTATGATTTGATTTACGTACCCATTTGCGTGGTATTTTTCAAAGTCTGAGACAGTTTAAAAACGGTTTTAGAATCGGCATTAAGTGAGGTTTAATACTAAGCAAAAAAAATGGTAACTAAATCTGCGTTTTTTTCAGAAAATTGTGTTTTTCTTTTAAAATTCGTAATTTTTGTAGCCATTTTTCAAAAACAATAATTTTTTTTGCGGATTTTCTCTTCTAGTTGGTTTTTTATTGTTATTAAGAATTATTTACCTGTCCCTTGGTAATACTCTGCATTTTTTTTTTTCATTTTAGGACCATTGGATCAAAAGTTATACCGTCTGAATTAGGTGTATTACCCGAGTTTTTACAAAAATTTTCAAAATTCTGTAAAAAAAAACTAATGACTAGAAAAAAAAAAAAAACACCGTTTCACCGATGAAATTGGCTGAAATTTTTCTCCTTTTATTATGTACAGTTTATGAAATTCCACCCTGTATATCCTGTTTTTCCTGCCACTAGGGTTGACAGGTTGACACTTCGGTATTTTGAATTTTATACGCCGTTTTTTCGGGAATCCTATTATTTATGGTTTTCTTGGATCGCCAAGGCTTAAAAAAGAATTATTGGAAGAAATCTTCGATATTTGATTTTGATGTTCGCAAAACATGTAAGAGTTAAGTATTGAGTTTTTTTTATTTAATACAGAAGAAAGAGCAATTGTCTAGGTTTTTTTTTAATTACGTGTAATTCACTGATTACTGTTTTGTTTTATGAGTATCGTATTTGCTTTTTAAAATAATTTGTAGGCGTGATCCCGTAACGTTTCGAACGTGCGTTAGGACAATGCAACTGTCATTTTTCCAAATAAAAACTGACAGTTAGATTTACCCAACGTACAGTCAGCATCAAAAGTAGCTACGTAATTGAAGACGTCAAAAGCTCTTATTCTCTTTTAATAAAGACTTTTGACGTCTTCGTTTGCGTAGCTACTTTTGATGCTGACTGTAGGTACATACAATGCGTTACGTGATCGACCTGCTGGTCAGAAACTTGTTTTATTAGTTTAAGTTAAGAGCTGAAACTTGCACAAATAAATATTGCCTAGTATTTTGTAAATTACTTGTAATTTTAAATTTAAGAGAAGTAATAATCACAAATTACGTACTGTTTTTGCTTTTTAAAATTTAAATGTATGATACCCGGTCAGAAACATGTTTTATTAATTTCACCAAGAACTAAAACTTGCACAAATTTTCGATGAAACGCTACATGTGACTTGGGAAGGAGTCTACCATGAGGTGCAAGATGGGGCAGAGAGCCTGGAAGTAGAAGAATACATTCAATGACGTGTAATGCTTCTTGTGTTGATTTGTCTTGTCATGGTCCTTAAGCGTAAGAGCGTACAGATTTTTCGACTGTACAAAGAGCAAACTACAAAAATGTACAGGCACATAATCTTATTACATATTTATACCTTATTATTTACTTTGTTACAAAAAAACACTCAATAAAACACTAGGTAATTGAGATGGGCAATATAACTAAATTCTCAATAGCTAAGAAATAATTACTGAATCTTAAAAAACTAATTAATTAATATGTGTAGGTTCCTAATAATGTTTTCTTCACCACCCATAAAAGCGCTATACCGTGTATACTATGTTAATTTTATATCCAGGAAATCCGGATACTGGTAATGGCAGCCCTGACCGAAAATTTTAATTGACTGTAGATTAAATGTTCCATGGAATTAGGACTTGTAAAAAATAAGGTAGATAGTAGACATAATAATGAAGCTGTCATACAAATATCGCGTACTGCTCTAAGTACTACGGCGAAACATGAACGAAAAAAAATAAAAACCAAACTCTATAAAATCATTAATATTTTTGTAACAAATGTACCTAGAGAGATCGTAATTGCCTCTAAATGTATATCTTTGAAGGGATTATCCAACATTTGTAACAACAGAAAAGTTTATTAAATAATTTGCAATATATAAATGTTTTTCGTAATATCCGGGTGTCAGAAACAAGATTAAAAAAAAAATATTTCTCAAAAACTACGCATATTAGAAACGCGGGAGTTTTAGTCTCACATTTGTAATGATCTAAACTACAGTAATTTGTGTTAAAACGGGGATGTCAATTTTTCGGCTTCTATAAAACAAACACTGTGTGCCGGGGACTCCCCCACACAGCGACACAGCACAGCGCAGCGCTCCATTGGCGAATTTGTTGACCTGACTAGAATACCATCCAAATTATTTCAGGTTCAGATAATTATATTTTGATTACAGGTACGTTATATAAATTGTAATTTGTCAAACCGATATGTCTTAAATACTAGTATAAACGTAAATTAGTATTAAACTATTTAGCGGTATAAATAAATAGTCAAATGCAACCATACCCGGGAATTTCAATAAACCGCATCAATGTCCGTTGCGTAGTTTTAAAGATCTAAGCATACATAGGGACAGAGAGACAGCGGGAAGCGGCTTTGTTTTATATACTATGTAGTGATGGACCTAAAAGGATTAAGTACCTATGTGCTATATTTTTATACCTTCGCTCCGCCTAGATTATTTGTATACGCGGCGGAGCCGCACGGGTAGCTAGTATATGTTAATGATGGTAATAATTATGTATGGGGGTGGAGGGGAACTACTACACCTACTCGTAATGCGTGCTAGATGTTTGCTTTGTGAACTACATAGAATGTAGTTCTCTATATCATTATAAACTCTACCGTTAACTCTACCAATGTACCCTAAACCTTCCATATCAGTAAGTTAAATCGCGTTCAATTTGATGCCATCATCGCTTGATCGCTCGAATCCCACGGACGCTTGCCAATTAGGACGCCTAAGGCAATAATGATTAACGATGATACACAGATCTGCCTGCTGTCAACAAGCGCGTTTACATCTTTACGAAGTTACCGTTTCAATTTGAGTTGTAAAGAGTTCTTTTACGGACTTCATTAGAAGGACTTAACTCGTAATTTGTCTTCGTGTCATCTCTGTTCTATGTTTTACTTTTTTTTTGTTTGATATTGGGCATCTTCAGCGTAGTCCCGTATGTATTTATTTAGTCAAGATCTGGTGATGGGATCCATGAGGAATCTACGAAGCTCCTCCAATATTTAAGGGATGCATACAATGTTTCAGGTACTTTCTATACTTAATATCATGAATTTGCTTTCAGAAAGCACAACACACACGTTATACGACGTATAGGAATGTCCTTACTGGAAATAGTTATATAGCTCGTACAACAACTTAGATAGGTATCTTTAATAAATGTAAACGGGATGTCGATGCTGGCTACTTTTATTTCGAGTTGACAGTTTTTCATGTAAATAATCTAACTTACGGTACAATATTACAGTAGGTACTATATCTAACAGTTTACACGTGATCCACGGCTTTTACAATAAAGACTAGTTTTTTTTTTATTTTAATGCTATCAACCTATTTAATGTATGGACATTTTCCTCAGTGGAAAATATCATAATTCGACGTCGTCGGATTACGTATTATACTCGTAAACTCTGCAAATCGAAATATGTAGAAATGTAGAAGCCTGCAAAAAGCTGAAACGGTCTGGATCGTAACAGTTTTACAGGCGGGTGGACATTTTAAGTCTACCTATTCGTGGCTTCCTTTCAAATCACTGACTAATTTGGATGCTCTGGAAATTATTTAAGTTAGTATATATGCAGCAATAATTGCTTTAAAAACTAACGAACATGTTGAGTCTACCTATTCATAGCTCGCTAGCATTACTTGGGCCATTCTATTTAGTAGCTTCTTAGTTTAGTTAACAGAGGTCTGTTACGTTTTACGAATAAGGGGCTAAGTATATTTTAATACTTCAACCCTGAATACTTCAGGGTTGAAGTGTATTGTGGGCGATGGGCTAGCAACCTATCACTGCAACATCACATTTTGTCGATCTTTTATACCCACATTTATGCTAAAAGTGGCACTGGAACACAAGTTTCATGTGCTCTGCCTACCCCTTTTAGGGATAAAGGCGTGATGGTATGTATGTATGTATATTTTAATATTACGTGAAACTTGGACCTTGACCCAGAAAGATGCGGAGATATTAGAAGCGTTTGAGATGTGGTGTTGGAGGCGAATGGAGAAAATTAGCTGGAGAGATAGAGTAACCAATGAAGAAGTGCTGAATAGAGTGGGGCAAACCAGGCAGTTAGTTAGGAACTTAGAAAATAGAAGAGGGAAGATGATAGGACACCTCTTACGACATGACAACTTCGTACTTAACATAATTGAAGGAAAGATAGAGGGGAGACGAGGAAGAGGAAGACCTAGAATAGACTACATGGAGCAACTCAAAAAGAGAGTTGATGTTGAGTCATATCGTGAGGTCAAAGCGATTGCGTGGGTTCGGAGTAGATGGAGGGCCTACTTTGAGCTACACCGACAAGAGGTAAGAGAAGAAGAAGAAGTACTAAAATAATTTAATTGGCTGTTTATGTGATCTATCGTCAACCCTCTCTTACGTCATCGCACTAGTATAGTTTATGGTATAAATAAAGGATTGGCCTTCTTTGTATGGGAGGTGGACTAAGTGCTGTCCAGAATGAACACATAGTTTGGGCTAATAGTTGACTCTACACCGAAGCGCTTCAAGATCTATCCGAGGAGTCATGAAAAAAAAAACCGGCCAAGAGCGTGTCGGGCCACGCTCAGTGTAGGGTTCCGTAGTTTTTCGTCCGTCACAGTAAGTGTGTGAAATTATTTTGTAATTTTTTTCAAAAACTATTCTACCTATTAAGTTCAAAATAATTTTCCTAGAAAGTTTTTATAAAGTTCTACGTTTGAGATTTTTTTCATATTTTTAAAACTTATGGTTCAAAAGTTAGAGGGACACATTTTTTTTTATTTCTGGAGCGATTATCTCCGAAAATATTAACATTATCAAAAAAATATATTAGCAAACCCCTATTAATTTTTAAATACGTATCCAAGAATATATCACACGTTAGGGTTGAAATGAAAAAAAAAAACACTCCCCACGTTACGCTAATAAAAAAAAAACACTTTTTATTTTACCACTTTGTGGGCGTGATTGATATACATATTAGTACCAAATTTCAGCTTTCTAATGCTAACGGTTACTGAGATTATCCGCGGACGGACGGACAGACAAAGCGAAACTATAAGGGTTCCTAGTCGACTACGGAACCCTAAAAAGACTTTGTTACGAAATTAATTCTCAATTCACTCACAGTTAACTCTTAATAATTGGCTTTTATTTGTTCGCAATTACGTGGTTGCTCCCATGGGAAAAATTGTTTTGTACTATGACCATCTTCGTTACTTTTTGTCATTCCAGATCATGACATCAAAATCACCTAGTTTACTTAAGGCAATTGCAGCAAGGAAAACAGCAGGCCAGCAGGGCATTTAAAAAAAAAGTATACCTAATTAGCAGTGATCCGAATTAGGGGAGCCGACATACCTAATATAGGTACCTATTCTTCGCAAGAGGACATAATATAGAGTAGAAATAGTACATTATTGCAGAGGCCGGGAAATTGCAATTCGTGGATGAGTTGATTTTGTCGGATGAAGCGAAGCTGAATCTGACAATAGAGACGAATTCACGAATGGCCATTCCCGCCGAGGCAGATATAGTGCTTTTCTCCAAAAATGCGAGGAAATCAAATACTATTTTCAATAATCTTGAAACAGCGAGTATGTCAATAACCTATGAAGTTACCACCCAACTTACTTTTTTAAAGTATGTACACGGCATGACTCGTAGTGCCAGTTTCAATTTACATACTTAAAATAATTAAAAACATTAGAATCGATCACAATTTTAAATGTTTACTTATCAAAGATTAAACGGGATTGAAATCTAAACGTATTTTAGTTCTTTATGAATTTTATATCGATAAATAATTTTATTTCTTCGTATCAAACTATTTGAGACAATTTTAAAAACGTCACTTCGATCACTTACAAAAGAGACTTATATGGGACCAACTTGGGGGTATAATTCCAATAAAAAAATAATTATCAAAATCGAACTACTCTGTAAAAAGTTATACGTGGTCATACATAAAAAAAAATATATATATATACGCGTGGACTTGAGAACCTCCTCCGTTTTTTTCGTCGGAGGAAAATAAAACTCGGGAAAATTTTAGACACACTACAAACGGGCGCAATTTGTCACACCAACGTGCAATAGTTGGAAAGAGACAGCCATACATTCCTTATATTCCAACAATAGCAAGTTGTTGTGATACATTTCTAGGCCTTGAAACGTACAAGCATTTGGCTGTTTGCAGTGATTTATCTTAGTCAAAACATATGGTTAAAAGGTAAAAAACTATACAGTAATGGAATTTCATACAGTTTCTTGGCCGCTGAAACTGTACAATAATGAATTTAAACTTTTTTTATTTGCGCTCGGCAGTAACGAGGAACTTCACGGACTATTTTTGCTACAGTAAGGCGGACATTTCCGAGCATCATCCTCCTAGCGTTATTCCCGTGAGCCCGGGGTCCGCTTTGACACCGAATCCCAAAATTTAGCTTAGGTACTAGTTTTTACGAAAGCGACAGCCATCTGACCTTCCAACCCAGAGGGAAAACTAGACCTTTTTGGGATTAGACCGGTTTCCTCACGATATTTTCCTTTACCGAAAAGCTAACGATTAATATTCCGTACAATTCCGAGCATATTGGAGAAAAATTGTTTTTTTCTTGAATACCGGGTATTCGATATTTATCCGGGTACTAGTCGTAATGTTAAACATACATGTTTTTACTTACAGTACGCGATGTTTTAGCTGAGCAGCATGCATGTCGGATGCCATATTGACAATGTCTGCATAAACAACATTAGCTATGCTGATGACATGGTGCTGCTTGGTCCCTCAATCAACTCCATAAGGCAACTGATTGCAAGGTGTGAGAGCTATGCTGAACGACATGGTCTTAGGTACAATTCAAATAAAAGTGAGATGGTGATCTTTAAAGCCCGTAAGTATAATCCGCAAAGTGTACCTTCGGTCATGTTGAACGGTGAGGCCCTAAAAATATCCAGTAAGTTTAAATATCTGGGTCATATAGTAACCGAGAATATGAATGATGACCTGGTTATTTATATCGAAAGGGAGAGAAGAGCCTTAGTAATCAGGGGCAACATGCTCATCCGTAGATTTGCACGGTGTATAGTTGTTATTTTCTAAGCCGTCCGTTCCGCACTAAAGAACGCCGCACTGCAGAACGGACGGCTTAGAAAATAACAACTATACAAGGGAAGTCAAGCTGACACTCTTTAAAGCCTATTGTACGTCTTTTTACACGTGCAGTCTATGGATGAGGTATACAAAGCGAGCCTACAATGCGTTACGTGTGCAATTCAACAATATCTTCAGGATGCTGTTCAAGCTGCCTCGTCACTGCAGTGCGTCAGGCATGTTTGCCGAAGCGCACACTGATGGCTTCCATGCCATCATACGTAAGAGGGTCGCCTCGCTGCTGAGACGAGTGCGAGGAAGTGAGAACAGCATTCTGAGGATATTGGAAGGACGTTGGGATTGCCCTATGTTAGGGCACTGGGTTGGCATTGTGACGGGGAGGGTAAAATAACTCTGAGTTTTGCCCCAAACGACACAGTGCCTCTCAGCGTACAAATTATACTTTTCTTTTCTTTTCTGTTTTGCCTACTAACTCTTAACTTTAAAAATATTTTGTGTACTAACAAACTTATGGATTCTATGAGTCTGAAATAAATGATTTTTATTTATTTTTTATTTATTTATGTTAGTTTGTAGTAAAAAGGGCCAGTCATAACATAGGGTTTAAAAGGAAGGAAGGAAAGAGTGTGAAATAATTATAACTTTTAGGTGAACATAAAACATCCCGTTCTGTAAGTAAAAACATGAAATTTTATTCAAGAAAAAACATTTTTTGTACCCTGTTGTAACCACTATATATTATGTCCAATTGCAAAGAATAGGTATTTCGGCTCGTCTAATTCCGATCACTGCTAATTAGCGTGAGTTGTTAAACAAAAACTAACAGAGTCAATTGTGTGACGAAATATAG
This sequence comes from Epinotia brunnichana, assembly GCA_963854355.1. NCBI lineage: Eukaryota > Metazoa > Arthropoda > Insecta > Lepidoptera > Tortricidae > Epinotia > Epinotia brunnichana. Next base: position 32,659,990 of record OY977935.1, on the reverse strand, counting down.
CATAGCATATATACAAATTATGTGAAAATGAACTTGTTTCACATTTAAATAACGTGTTCATGCATATCCGATTGTCCGCAAATATTTAAAAATATTAATCATTTATAAATTGAAAAGAAAAAGTTAACTTTTATACAAACTGAATACTTAATTGTCGTCAACATCGTGGCAAAACCTGCCTACATCTATGAAGAATTTAAAGGTGTATGCGAACTCCCCAACCCGTCCAAGGCCAGCTGTGGGACGTATACAGTAGGCTGAGAATGAACGTTTATAATAATAAGTTGCGTTGTGAGCAAAATTGAAACACAATGCACGCCTTCGTTCCCTTAAAACAAGAACTTACGTTTATTTATTTTCACTGGGACCAATTTTAAAAATATGTTTTTTGTACTCGACGATTAAAATATGTGTATTAAGATTTCATAGAGAATACTGCAACGTCACTCTTTTCATCGTTGAATAGTCTGTTACTTCCGAAACAACCGAAATAACTGTTTCGATACGCTCTAGACAACCGAAAAAAAATTGAAAATAGAACTAAAATAAATTCGACTAATCACGTGGCTGCTTTACCGAACTGTAATGAATTGGACCAATAGAATCGCTTTGATTATTGAGTTTACTCGTTGATGTCGTACGCTCGTTGATGTGTACGCGCGATTGGCTGCACTTTGTTTCAACAGTATCGAGTTTGTTTAATTAGTTCAGTTAATTTTAATGAACTCGTACAAAAAGTATTGTTCACAATAGTGTTATAATCAAGCTCGAGCGTACGAGCGATAGGCTGCACTTTGTTTCAACAGAATCGAGTTTGTTTAATTAGTTCAGTTAATTTTAATGAGCTCGTACAAAAAGGTTTGTTCACAATAGTGTTATAATCAAGCTTTTTAATCTCGTACCTTACTTAGGCCACTCAGCTTCGGTACTCGACTAAAAAGCTCTCTATTATAACACGATTGTGAAAAATACTATTTTCTAATAGAATGTAACCCAAGGAAAGGAACTAATTACAGGTATTTTCAATTCCGGACAGCAGTTGGTCCAATCCGAACCTTGTCATTCTCCTTTGACAACTATAACCAAACGTCGGACTATAGGGGGCAGGGTAAGGTTTACAAAAAAATCTTAACTTACGAGTATTAAAATGTATTATTTGTAACATAGATAATTAAATTACTTACCCGTTATCATTTATTCATTTTTAATGTGTAAATACTCTTTGAAGTGATGACTGATAGCCCACTGAAGTGGCCACTTAAAAAACTAATAAATAGCTGGCCTGCGTCATTATTACTGTTGTTTATTTGCATATCTATGTATTGCAATGGATACGATACTACGACAGCACTCCGAACTTAAGTCACAGAAAGGTCACATTATTGGAATTTCACATTATATATACTAGGTACGAAATACTCTATACATAAAAATTGTACAAATACTCGAAAGTGAATTGATTGATTTGCGAACCTTACCTATCATTCTGACATGCCACGAAAATGTCCGCTGGAGTCCGACGTTTGACTATAACTAACTAACTGAGGGCGTGGAACGTCTGCACGGCTATCTATTTAGAAAGACACCTATAGCCTATCTCGCCGCGACACACCTCACTGGCCATCATGTGATAGCCGTGCTGTATTTTATATTTGGCGGTACTATTCCTTATTCAGTGCCTACGCTATAGAAAACTGCCACACATATTAATTCAAACAGTCAACTATAGAGCCAAGGTTCTGAGTGTTGTTGTTGTGATACTTGTGATGTTTGCTACTAATTGACACTAAGTGCTACTTCAACCTTACAAGAATAGAACTTTTTCCCAATTTGTCTATGCAAATGTGACATTTAACCACAGGTTAGCTGCTTATTCCAATTTGGTCAACTACGGTAGGCCGTAGGTAGTTTAAAAATCATATTTCCTACTAAAGTTTAATTGGTATAGTCAAGTCCAAATATGTGGGTTTCCGCATATATTTATGAGAGGATTAAATTGGTACATATTTATGCACGCGACTGCATGCTTCAATGACTAAACATTAGTTATAAATATAAATTTTACTTTTACTCTACCGTGAAAAGTTTCGAGTCGAGCCTTTGCCACGGGCCACGGCCGTAAATGCAATTAGGAACTTGAGCTTCTGATACTCAGCAACCACAGGCCTTTACTTTATTGGTGCATAGCTGACTGTTTTATTTCGTGTACATGCATGCTACATCAAGCCCTCATGCGGAACATGGCACTCGCCCAGCATGGTAATTTAGCGGTGAAATTGAGTTTTCAATTTTACTATAAATTTTCAAACTTTCACCTCACCACCTCACCTTTTCATTAAAACGTTGCTCCGAGCTGACAATACAGTTTTCCAGCGATACCAGAAAATCTATCATGACTATCATGATCATTTAGTTCAATCGGAATGTCGATGTGAACCAATTCTCAAAATTCATTTTACGTCATACCTGGCCATAAAGTAGGAATTACCGCACGCTATGCGTGCGGAAAACCCCACTTCCTGGCCAGATAGAGACGTAAAATTTTGTGAAAAATACTATTGTCATTACTAATGGGCGGACGACGGATGCAAATTATGTCAAAATCATGTCAAACGATATACGTAATATGGATATGACTAACAATTGGTTTAAAAAAGAGGACATAATTGCAAAATAGTTATGTAATTTTATTGTTGCAGTAAATAATAATATTTTTTTCTAAAATACATATTTTGAGTCCATTCATTTTATGGTTCACTATCCACTTATATAGGGAACATGCCCTCTCTAAATCTACAGATACTAATTATGTACTATGGAGGGTAGAGGTGTTATGTACTGACTGATATATGTATAACAAAAACTGCATACCTATATATATATGTTTATACATAAATATTACTCGAAATTGTATAAAAATCTTATCCATCTTATGATTTCTTTACTACATTGCATCCATCGTCCGCCCTTTGGTCATTACATACATCTTTATCTGACATTTATATACGACCTTTCTGATAGTCTGACCAGGAAGTCGAGTCAAAAGCATATTTTTCAAATTCTTTATATGTCAATATTTTTACCTAAGGATTTGATATCGATAAAAAAGATGTCGATTTATAATTAACACATGTGCTCATTGAAATTTCTCGATTACTATAAAAAGCTTCGATACAATCTGAACACATATCATATCTGTTTTATTTTGACTCAAAAGTCAATAGACATATTTTAAGATAAGATAAAATGCCCCGTTGACCACTGTGGACGTTAAGAGAACGTTTATTAATTTAAAATGGATATTGTCATCTAGACGGCAATCTTTACTACCGACGAATAGGGAAAAAATATAAATTGTATACTATGAAAACTATTTTAAAATGAACAAATAAATGCACGTTTTAATTTGTGTATTGTTTTTTTTTAATCAAGAGAAAATAAATAATATGTATTTATGTTGAATAACATTTAGATGTTGACAGTAACATCGATATTTTTTTTTGTCGATAAATATTTTGCTACATCACTTTAGTATAGGTGCCCCGAGTTAGCACTGGTATGTTCAATAACGAACGCCGTACTATCCCTATTTTTCTATTCGTTACGTTGCATGGTAACGTAACGCATTCGTTGCATTATTTTATTTTATTATACATATTAAAATGTTAAGAATAAAAGCAACTAAATTTTTCATTACTGTGGGTTGCAGCAAAGTCAATAAAATGTGGCCTGGCGGTCTTAGTGTATTCAATTCGTCCAAATTGTGAGATTTATTATTTTAGAGATAAATAATGAAATTATGTATTACCCAGTGATCGGATCTAGGATGCAATTTCCCGGGGTTTAAGTTCGTAATATTAAGGTGGATATGACTTACAATCCCGCGACTTTTTTTGTTATCTATCTTTACAAAAAGGTAAATAACTTTTAATTTTAAGTAGTTTACAGTATAAAATTAACAGAAAATTAAATAACAACAAAAATGTTTACAGTACTTACTGCATAGAAGAACTGAACGTATCTTGTATGTCTTATCTTTTATGTATTTTTATTATTCTTATATGTTTACCAGGGTATACAAGAAAAAGTAATAATTGTATTAGTTCACTATCACTATTTCGTTAATCTTATCACCAGCGCTCGAACTTTTAGTGCCGATGACGTTGCACTGCACCGCACATAGGATGCCATCAAATAGTCTTTTCGTAAACAATTACCACTTATCAACCTCTTTTATTAAATGAAATGACCACTTGAAATGAGCAGTATGTAATGTCTTGACTGACATTGTCATTCAAATCGAGCCCTGCTTATCACATTCTCAACTTATCGACGAATAATAATTATTTCAGTATAAATACCCATTATTAGACAATTCTAGTGTGCTTTATGTGTGCAAATATTAAGTGACGTATTTTTTAATTTACAATAGCCCATTTCCCAAAATCCCGGGAGATCCGAGACACATCCACGATAAACATAACGTTTGAGGTCGTTCACCCCAAATTGCATCCTAGATCCGATCACTGAATGTATGAAGAATATACATTTATTGCTATTCATTTATTGTTTCTTGAATTCAAGAAATAAATGGGCAATACATTATTATTTTATTTTTAGTTGTTGACAGCCCTCACTATCGGCGACGCGGCGAGTGAGCCAATTAATTTTCACCGTTCGTACACAGCCTTAACGTTCCGTTTGGCTTGCGCTGGAGTCGACGACGTCAGAGGGCCATAATTCCATAAATCATAATGTTTTTGCTAAGAAAAATGCGGCTTTTTATTCTGTGGTACGACTATGTGTTTGTGTACCTGCGTACTGCGTCGCGAGCAGCTTTAACGTCAAATACACTTACTTAGCGGGCGCCTCCCGATGCCTCGTCTCGAAAAGGGTTCTTAGAGAAAGCTTATTTATTTTGCACCATATATATATAGTCGCAGTAAATGCAACTAATGGTTCTGTGACGTTACCTGAAAGTTACTTGAGCCTTGTACCCAACATAGTCGGTACGTGGTGTAGGTGTAGTATACATATTACTAATATTTGCTGAATTCATGTCTCTACCAATAGGTATTCTTATATTTTGTTATAGGTATCCAATAAAGCAAAGACATAGAGTTTAATACTTGTTCATAATGTTATTTTGTTCCTATAAATACATATTTGGATTTTGCATAGAACTTGGCACTTACTTGGCATTTATGTAGATCTCCATTCTTTTTGCGGCGAAGCCCACAGCCAAGCATAATTTTTGTATTGAACTTGGCTCTCCTTTTTTACATTTATGTTTTTGGTGGGATATCATTACTTTTTGTAAAGAAAACTAGGCAGGTATTGAGATTTACATCTGTTCTGTGTATATTATGTGGTGCCGCGCGCCGCCGACGACACACCGTTGGCCGGTTGTTTAGCGTGTATTACAAGTTTTTTTGTATGGGGACACCACTTATTAGGGTTCCGTACCAAAAAGGTAAAAAAGGAACCCTTATGGTGCGACTCTGTCCGTCTGTCCCTCGGTCCGTCCGTCCATCTGTCACAACGTTAAATATCTCAGGAACTACTTAAGCTATCAATTTGAAATTTGGAACAATTGTTAAAAGAGTTAAGACCACATGGAAAATGAAAAAAAAAAATAAACATTTTTATTTTCTGTTTAAATGACGAATATCTTCGGGACGGGCTTCTAGATGTCCTTATGGATATAATTAATCACACGTAGTTTTATGTGTTTACGTTAAAGAGGTTTTGAGTTATAGAAGGGTCAAAAGTGGCACCAAGTGGTTCGTGTAATATTACACTTGGCGCTGGCTAGCCAGTTCCTTTGCTTGATGAACTTAGCTTGACACGCTGCCGCGTGTCTAGATGCATATATTATACAAATAAACCCGTGCGAAGCCGGGGCGGGTCGCTAGTACCTAATATATAATTCATAATTCTACAACACATGTTAGCATCTTTCAGAGGGAGTTTTTTAATTTGCCGCGTCAAAAATCTGGAACAATTTACTGCCGCGGAATTAGAAAAGAATTGAAAATACGGGTCCTTCAATTCAAATACAGCGGCAAAATTAAAAAAAATATATTTTTTATTTTATAAATAAACATAAACACAAGTATTTAATATTCCACAACAACACCACTTTAATGATTAGGTTATGGATTCTACTTTTTAGGGTTCCGTAGCCAAATGGCAAAAAACGGAACCCTTATAGATTCGTCATGTCTGTCTGTCTGTCTGTCTGTCTGTCTGTCTGTCCGTCCGTATGTCACAGCCACTTTTTTCCAAAACTATAAGAGCTATACTGTTGAAACTTGGTAAGTAGATGTATTCTGTGAACCGCATTAAGATTTTCACACAAAAATAGAAAAAAAAACAATAAATTTTGGGGTTCTTCATACTAAGAACTGAAACTCAACATTTTTTTTTTCATCAAACCCATACGTGTGGGGGGTATCTATGGATATGTCTTCAAAAATGATATTGAGGTTTCTAACATCATTTTTTTCTAAACTGAAGAGTTTGCGCGAGAGACACTTCCAAAGTGGTAAAATGTGTGTCCCCCCCCCCTGTAACTCCTAAAATAAGAGAATGATAAAACTAAAAAAATATATAATGTATATTACCATGCAAACTTCCAACGAAAATTGGTTTGAACAAGATCTAGTAAGTAGTTTTTTTTTAATACGTCATAAATCGTAGAAAGCAATTTATTTAACGGAACCCTTCATGTGCGAGTCCGACTCGCACTTGGCCGCTTATTAAAATGTTCTATACTTAGCGCTTACTTTCTACTTTTCAACCGACGAAAAAAACGGAGGAGGTTCTCAATTCGACGCGTATATATTTTTTTTTTATGTATGACCACCCATAACTTTTTACAGAGTAGTTCGATTTTGATAATTCTTTTTTTATTGGAAAGGGTATAACCCGAAGTTGGTCCCATATAAATTTGGAAAAAAAAACCAACCCTAAGAGTACGAAAATAGGGGATGATTAAATTTTCGTCGGTTAAAACTTTGTTTTCAAAGTATATTATTATTTTAAATTATATATTAAGTCTTGTATGCTCGAGGGGTTGCGATCGACCCTGTCCTAGGGAGCAACCTGAAAACCAGCGCTGCATGGGTGCACGCCCTAGCAATGCGCTGAGATTGTTAGACAGGTACCTAGTCTAGGTACCCATCACCTAACACTTAAATACATATGTTGTATCTAGTTATAAGTTCCTGTTTTGGTAATAAAAGTATTTTGATTTAGATTGTTGATATTCGATATAAAGAGCAGTAATATAAATGAGATAAAAGGGTAGAATATAATGTACGAGTAGTTTCATCCATCACACTTGCTCGTCAATGGTGTTATTACATGCAGGCGTATAGAGCAGCTATAGCCTATTTACCTCCCGCGGGAGTTATTGATTTTTATAGATCCCGAGGGAGTTATGAGCTTGTGTGTGATCTGATTGGTTTAAGCAAATCTAGTTAACCACGCGCTGCAAGACCACTGCTCTGCTCTGTGATTGGTTGAAATATTGAAGCTGAGCGCTCCCACTCGGACTGATCTGGAAGTGAAGTTGTCAATTTCGTCAATTGTTGATTAGTGCGCTTATCTTATCTTATCTTATCTAGGTGAGGGCCCTTTCGGATGCACTTCGACCCAGTGGGATCTTTTGTGCATTTGCCCTCTTCTTTATACCTGCTCCCAGGCTTGCTCCATCATTTCCACAAAGCGGATGATGCAGTTCGCCGGGAGCACCTTGAATTCCTTTGGTTGCGGGTAACCGTTACCAAAGTAGTTCATTCTTTGTCTGGCAAGGGCATGACATTCACACAACATACTCATTAGTGCGCTTGTATGAAACATAGATTTTTCTGTATTTTGTAGTTATTTATTTCCTCGCAAATGTGATGAAAAACATAATTGTTTACCTTCGGCGTCGGGCTTCTGATAGACTCTTGTTCGCAATATTCCACTTACGCCCCTCGTTAAACAATGTACCTACTGTTATTTCATTATGAAGTATCAAGTCAACTGTCGCCAAGAGCCAGCAGATTACTTTACAGCCCGTCAACCGTCATGTAACTGACCGATCTTTATGACGTCGTAAATTTCTCCACCCACGGCAGAATTGCTTTGACCTCTTATCATCGCGTTATTTCTACGACTTACATACCTTGTACCTTTACGCCACATATGATACTGTCGTAGTAGACGGAATGTACTTAACGTGGGATAGATAATACTTTGAATCATTAAAGTTTTAGATAGGTCTAATTTTATTTGGGTGTCGTAATATTTGACAAATTTCTATCTAATATACACCATATTTACACATTTTGCTGTGAACGTGTCTACTGTTGTATTGGAGGCGCAGAGGCGCATCTCAGTTAAAATCAATAGGTACTTGTGGAGCTCATATTAGACCAATCAATCCATTCGCTCAGTTGCATGTTTGAGGACTCATCCCATTGTTAAATAGAACTCGGATTGACGAGAGATTGAAAGGTTTGGAGGAATAATAGGTAGAGGTATATCAACTTTCACAGGCCGTTTGACACATACACCTATATTAGGATATAACAATTTTGAGTGCTTGAATCCTTTTGATACTGTTTTGCAGGATAAAATATCTAAAATAATAAAATAAAATATATAAAAAATAGTAGATTATTGCTGACGAAAACATGTGAGGAAATAATATACTACTCAAAAGAAAATAGGGGCCACTAAGTATTTTGATTGCTACGTGAAAAATATAGTAAACAGTAATGTATATTTATTAAAATAACATGTAACAAGGCTTTTGTTTTAACTTATGCTAATAACTATTTAATTGTGTAGTCAATTGTTTCACTTATTTCAATTAACATGAAATTAGTCCATTGTCAACAGCAAAAACTAAACAGAAACTCTTTGCAAAACAAAACAAAAACTGACACAAGCTGTTTTTTTTAATGGTTTAGTAACGGGTGTGTCCTCCTCTCCTATTTTTACACTCCTGGAGCCTTGAATGCATACTCTCGATTAAGTTTCTGATGTTTTCATCAGGTATCTCTTCCCACACATGTTTCAGAGCATCCATAAGCTGTTGCTGGTTGTGAACCTCTTGCTCATGCTCCATAACCCTTCGTTTTAATTGGTCCCACATATGCTCTATTGGATTTAAATCCGGACTATACGCTGGCCATGGTAGGACACGAATATGGGAGTCATCCAGTACAGTCTGAGTGGCCCGAGCTGTGTGTGGGCGGGCATTGTCATGCATTAACCAGAACCCTGGCCCCACTCTCTGTGAGAATGGAATCACATGTGGCCTGATGACTTCATCGATGTACCGTTGTGCAGTTACTGTGCCTTAATTTAAGAAAACCAGCTCAGTTTTGCCTTGTAAGCTAATCCCAGCCCAAACCATCACACTAGGACCTCCAAAGCGGTCAAAATCTCTCACCCTGTCGTCTCCATACTCTAATCCGCCGATCATCACTACAAAGCTTCACTTTACACTCATCTGTGAAGAGCACCATACCCCATTGATTCATGCTCCAATCTGAATGTTCGCGGCAAAAACTTAAACGTTTCCACGTTGAACCCTAGATAAAGGAATTCGTACTACTCGGCGTCTGGACCTTTGCTGGTCTTCATGCAGTCGATTACGTATCGTTTGGTCACTAACACGAGTCCCCGTTGTCAACCGTAGGCGATTTTGTAACTTACGTGCCGTCACAGAGCGCTCTCGACGGGCACTCAATCGGATGTAGCGATCCTCTTGTGCCGTAGTCGCTCGCACCCTGCCCGATCCAGGCCTTCTTGCAACACTGCCAGTCTCTTGGAACCGATCCCACACATTTTGGATGGCTCGGCGAGAGAAACCCAACGAAAAAGCTACAGACCGCTGTGAATGACCTTCAGCAATCAATGTAACGGCTCTGGTGGCAGTAATGGTATCCATATGCCTTCGTTGACGTGGCATTATTAACAAAAGATGTTAAAAGAAGCAAAAGATGGAGAGAAATAGGTTTTTAACAGAATAAAATTGTGATTCCATCTGAAAGGAATTTGACCTGAAACTCGTTTTTTTTATTTGCTTCAATTTCTGGCCAGCTGTAAGACTTAAGAGGGCGCTCGTTTTTTGGTCAGGAATAAGCGAGAATGACGGATTTTTGACGTTGTAATTCTAAGAAACGGAGAGCTTTTTCTAGATCCTGATTACTTATTTGCATAGGTAAACTCCTCATATTGGTCCTAGCCGCCTCCAATTTACGAAGAACTGAATACTTTAACCGAAAATACCCGATTACCGACAGTAGTTTTCTGAAGAGAGCGCAGAGTCATAAGTTTGAGCCCCTAATACTCCATGATGTTATATGAGAACCTACTTGTTTTTTTCTATTTTTACTAGCGTTATATGTTGCCATTGCGCCTAGCCGCCTCGAATTTTCCTTATTCTGCACGTATATATATGTAAACTGTTCTCAATTACACCATATTTGTCAACAAAATCGTACTGAAAACTCAAGGATTTTCTCATTATTGTTGAATAATTTTTGTATTGAATCTTACACAACATTAAAGTTCATGCTTGTACCAACAAGATCCAGTCCAAAAAATATAACTTTTGTTAAAATTTATATTTATAAATAATTATTCAAAACTAGTATAAATTTACCGTCGCGCGGGAATATATCTCAGTACCGGCTGAATAGCCCTCCGAGACCGACGTGTAGTGTGTTTATTTGTGGCTATTCACGAAGCTAACCGGCCACTCTTCAGATAAAATAATATTATTTTGATCTCCGACTAGGCATAGTTGTTACCAACCTCGGGGTCAAACTATACTGGGGATACATTCGTGAGGCTAATCGAGACAAGTTATGAATTGCATAGCTGCCATATATGACGTAGTGTAGCGAAAAGGCTCAAACCCACCGGATACGTAACATTTAAAATTGAACCTTCTACCTAAAACAAAAGTCATACATTTCAATGGTGATGTCTTGTGGGTTGGATCCTTTTGTCTAAACTACGCGTTCTATAGTCAATTATTATTGTACGAGTGATCGTGATACTTGATAGATTTAATTTATTTACTTGTTACTATCAGTCCACCTTGTTAGTATGTATGTATGTATGGGAGTTAGGGTGAAATCTTCAAATTAGGTACAATTGCGTATCTTCGGTGACATAATATCATAGAGCTGGTCTGATGATGAAGTCGGAAGGTGGCCATAGCAACTCCTAAACTCAACAAGATAAAGCCATCGAATTTGGGCTCATTTATTTGGCCATGGCACGGCAAGACTTTGGTGCTGGATGATTTCCAGAGTCTGATGATGGAGCTATAAGGTGGTCATGGAACTCCTAAATTAAACTAGATAAACCCATCTAGTTTGGGCTCATCTGTTTTGTCTAGGTAAACACTTTGGTGATGGATGATTTCCAGGATCTGATGATGGAAGGTGGTCATGGGAACTCCTTAACTAAAATAGATAGACCTATCTTGTTTGGGTTTGTGTGATTTGTCTGTACAAATACCCACGAACCAGCGACATAATATGCAGGGTTATTGAAAATAACAAGATGAATAAAAAACTTTTTAAAAAACAAGCTTATATGGCGTTTGTTAAGTACAGCACGATCCTACCTTGCATTTAGTAATTATTTTCGGTTATATATAATAATAACACACACCGGGGGTTTACACTGGAAAGGAAGATTTTTACGTGGTTTTATTACATTTCCGAGTCATCATCATCATCAACATCATATCAGCCGAAAGACGTTCACTGCTGGACATACGCCTCCCCCAAAGAGTGCCACAATGGCCGGTCCTGCGCCACCCTCATCCAGCGGACTCCCGCGACCTTTACCATGTCATCAGTCCACCTTGCGGGGGGCCTACCCACGCTGTGCCTTCCGGTACGTGGTTGCCACTCGAGAATCTTTCCGCCCCAACGGCCATCGGTTCTACGTGCAATGTGCCCCGCCCACTGCCACTTAAGTTAAGCAATTCGGAGGGCTTTATCAGTTACCTTGGTTCTGCTGCAGATAGCCTCATTTCTGATGCAATCGCGCAGAGAAACTCCCAGCATAGCATAGCATAGGCTCAAAGTCACTCAAAGGGCAATGGAGAGCCATTGCCCTTTGAGTGACTTTGAGCCTTCTTATGAGGCCTTTAGTAAGCGACCACGTTTCCGTGCCATATGTCATCACTGGCAACACACACTGGTCAAAGACTCTCGTCTTGAGACACTGCGGAATATTGGACGAAAAGATGTGCCGTAGCTTCCCGAATGCTGCCCAGCCGAGTCGGATTCGACGATTGACCTTCCCTTCGACATTTCCGAGTATCACTCTTTATTTCGAAATAAATGTTTATAAAACCGGCCAAGTGCGAGTCGGACTCGCGCACGAAGGGTACCGTACCATTATCTATATCTTTAAACGGCAAAAAAATTGTTGTATAGGAACCCCCTGTAGCCTAGTTAGTAACTTGGTAGTGACTCTGCCTACGAAGCTGGTGGTCCCGGGTTTGAATCCCGGTAAGGGCATTTATTTGAGTGATGAGCACAAATATTTGTTCCTGAGTCATGGATGTTTTCTATGTATTTAAGTATTTATTTATCTATGTAAGTATGTTTATCGTTGTCTAGTACCCATAGTACAAGCTTTGCTTAGTTTGGGGCAAGGTCGATTTGTGTAAGATTGTAAAAGAAAAAGAAACAGATAAAAACTAAAATAAAAATATGTATGTATTTTTTGTTATAAATAGCGACAACAGAAATACATCACATTTCAAATCTCTATCTATCACGGTTCATGAGCTACAGCCTGGTGACAGACGGACAGACAGACGGACAGCGGAGTCTTAGTCCCGTTTTACTCTTTGAGTACGGAATCCTAAAAAGTGACATAGGTTTTAGGCTCAGAACATAAAAAAGGGAGAAGTGCCGTACTGCTTAATTTCAACCAAAACCGATGTCCCCAGTTTTCTCCCACCGCAGTGCCCACAGGCACACACATTGAACCGTGTAAAAACAAAGACTCGGGCGTTGCCAGTGAGTCTACGGCAACATGCAAACAAGGGCTGTGATTGGCTTAAACTACTATACACTAGGGGGGCGACAAACGTTAAAATTATGTTTTATCGACATTGATATTAAAATTAATATTATGTTAATATATTGATGGGTAACAACTTCAACGACATGGTAAGTTTATGTGGTGGTATTTAAACTTCTAGCTACAAGTTTAAATAACACGGGTTGTTAACTTACCATAAATCGCAAAAGTAAAAAATATTGACGAATACCTACAGAGTAACATAAACGGCTTTTTATAAGTTCGTGTTCACATACATTTAAAACTCTGGTCACATCGATATTTTTGACCTGTAGGTACCAGGCCGATCCGACTCGCATTTTGGCGCGAAATAATATGTCCATTACTCATATTACGAGATTTAAGGCTAAGGGCGAGTATCCACCAAAGATGTGCGAAGATGTGTTACCATACATTTTACACCTAGGTTTCAAGCAAGCGAGGTGTCAAATATTTGAAAAGTGTATGGCTCTTATTAAGTGGTTGGAAACATTTTTCTTGAAAATGTTACGAACACATGAACTCTTCTCTGTACAGGAAACCAGTTAGGACCTCTGCCAGTAGCATCTATCCATTTTTTTAGTACCTACTCGGATTCTTTGGAAAACTGTAATAAGAAACCGAGATTTCTTCTTCAATTATCACATTTCAAATGAAAGTAAAAAATACTCATTTAAAATAAATTATTGGTAATAATATCACATTTTAAGTTGTTCTGAAGCCATTTGCAACTAAATTATATACTTGTATATACAATTTTAATATGTCTATTTACCGTTCATACTGCAACTTAGTGAAAATCTTATTAGTAGGTACCGTAAACATTTTGTGCCTTTTAATCTTATTAGTATGTTATTAGTTACCTTTAAGATAGGCACCCAACCAAAACAAGTAATTAAATAAAATAAAACAGCGAAAGTAGTCGAAATAAAATAACTAGTATGATATCGTACTTCTATTTTATCGATTACGCGTAAATTGTAACTCCACTTTGGCACCGCTCTAGTTTGCGACGCCAAGCAGCGGCTGTACCACTAAAAAATTCAAGCATCGTCCATATCCATAGTGGTTTAATACATTGCGCCGTGGTTTACTGTATTGAACGTTCAATGTACAACGCATAGAACAAAAATATGCTTTTTCGTTCGATATGTTAGTTCGATCCCGAGAAATGATGCGGTGTTGCGTTTATTTATTAAAATATTAGTTTTTACTGACTTAAGTGAAAATACTAATACTCACATGTGGTGCGTGACTCCACCATTTATGTAGGTTTTAGTTTCATTCCTATTTTTGCATGTAACCACGCTACAATTCGGCATTTTGAGTAAACATGGAAAAACATTTCAGATTCACGGCAAATTGCGACTAACATGCGGTGGGCAGTGACATGCCCATTTGGCCATGTCGCACCGACACGCGCCAAGCCCCCGTTTCATATCTATTCCTTTTTATCATCTGAGGTTTTAGGCTTTTGAATAAAATCACGCATTAATTAATTGTATTCTAGATAAAAAGCTGTGTTTGTATAATTTATAATTTTCAGTTTTTTTACTGTCCATAACAAAAAAATTTTTCTTCAAGAAATGAATACGTAAGTACCCAGTAATTTCCTAGTAGTGGGTCTACTGGTATAATTTCATTACATTACTATGTATAAATAAGACTCAGATAACATGCAAACTATTAATATCCGTAAAACAAATTATTATTCTTATTACTGACAACTTTAAAACTCGTTAGTTTATTTTATACTAAAAAAACGAAACTAAATATACTTTGTCATATCATAGTATTTTAATACAAATAGAAAACTTGTGCTCAAAAATCAAATACTTACTTTATTCAAGTTATCTAACTTCGCTAACATGATGTTCTAGAACATCATGTTAGCGAAGTAATACTTACCACTTTTTAGTGCAAGTATCAATATCGGTCACGGAGTGAATTCCAACGGTGCGCTATACAGCTATTTGCATCGGCAAGCTCCGCGGTTAGTTCTATCCCGATCGCACTTACATATAGCTAGAAAGGGACGGCACCCGCGGCTGGTGCGATCTCGCTGTGCATGTGGGGGTTAGGTACGTTTGTGTGGGTGGTAGTAGTATTTACACACACAAACGCACTACGCGTGTCAAAATACCGAATTCTGAGCGAGCGCTTTTTTGAAGAGCACTCTTAAACACCAGCATTAAAGAGGTCGGATACTGAAGGAGGCCGGACATCATTAATTAGTCACTTATTAATTAGTTTACATCTAAAAATTTACTCAAAAACAGAAATATGTAAGTGGCCCTTGTTTTCTTTTGAGTAGTATACAAAGACATTACGTGACATAACTAATAACGCGGTGATACTTGTACTTTGATTTAGCTGAAAACATTCTTTCCACGACTTCTTTCAAAGCCGGTATTCATTTTCACACTATCTTTACACTTATGGCGGTTTTTAGGGTTCCGTACTCAAAGAGTAAAACGGGACCCTATTACTAAGACTTCGCTGTCCGTCCGTCCGTCCGTCTGTCTGTCACCAGGCTGTATCTCAAGAACCGTGATAGCTAGAGAGTTGAAATTTTCACAGATTATGTATTTCTGTTGCCGCTATAACAACAAATACTAAAAACAAAATAAAATAAATATTTTTATTGATAATGGCACGGGAACCCTTCGTGCGCGAGTCCGACTCGTACTTGGCCGGTTTTTTGAGTAAATACAACACATTTCGTTAATTTTAATGTTTCTATTTTCCCAAATAATTGAAATTAATTACGTTTTTAAACTTTTTAATTTATATTTATGTTACAATTTAAATCGAAATATATATATATATATATCACCATGAAAACGGCGAGGATATTTGGCTGAATGTGATTTTTCCTTTATCGTCTCGATTTTGTATGGCGCTAACAGGATTTTAATGGCTCTTGTGCGGATTATTATACTCCTAAGCAGGGAAGAGTTTGAAATTTTGGCACTTCTCGTGTTCGTTTTTCAAACAAAATGCGACGTTATCCGATCATGTTCGAAGAAATCAGTTCCATTCGTAAATCGCAGGCTGGCATGCTGAATTCCTTCGTTTTTGCTGTTGATAAATATCTATAGGTATCCCTATTATGTACAGTCGACGCCAAAAATATGTTTACACTTTTGCACCTTATTCCATTGTAATAAGGCGAAAACTGTAAACATATTTTTGGCGTCGACTGTACCTACCATGTACGTACGTATTGTTCGTTGTTCGCGAAATCAAATTGTCTGGCAATATCCGATGCAGCAAAGCTTATGGCAGTTTACTATCTATGGTCATACGAATGTTTTCTCTTTTGCTAACATACCAAATCAATGCTCCATCTCTATGACTAACTATTTGGATAGCACGCATGTGATAATAACGTTGATTGTATTACATTTTAATTCTGAAAGTAGAGCGTAGTAATTCATCCATATCCTTACTATCTTAAATAATAATAAGTGCGAAAACAACTCCCTCTGATACCTTTTCACGCTTTTACAGCTGAACCTATTGTGATGAAATTTGGTATGCAGATAGCTTGAGATCCGAGTATATAGACACAGGATACTTTTTTTATCCCGAAAGGGTGTTTGTTTCTATGGGAATGCGATGATAAATACTACACCTACGAGTATGTTTGTATGGGGGAAACTTTTTACTAAGGTAGAAACTTAAAACTCTGTAGAAAGATTAAGTACTTGTACTTGCCTACTTATTAAAATACAAACAAGTACTGCCAGAGTTTTGGAAAATTTCACCCCTTAAGGGGTTAGAAAGGGGTGCAAAGTTCGTATCAGAAACACTTTTTTAGCTAGAGACTTAATAGTTTGTAGAAAAAATACTTGCCTATTACAATAAAAAAAACTTAGTGTTTTATTTTTCCCTGAAAAGCGTTCAAAGTTTGTATGGAGAGCAAGACATTTTTAAAGTGAGGGATTTGCAACTTCGGTTTTAGACTGTTTGCTTAACTACTACAAAACGTATTTCAGCGTTTTTTTAATTCATCGGCTAAGAATAAGGGGGTTCGAATTTTTGGAAATAGGTAAGATATTTGTAACTTCGGTTTTAGACTGTTTAAGTGTACAAAACTAATTTAAATGTTTTTTTTTAATTCATTCCTGAAACATACATTTAGACGATGACATGGTAATACGCGGACGAAGTCGCGGGCAACAGCTAGTCTTATAATATGCTTTTGATATAAGTGTCTGTTTTACGACAGATTTGAATTTAGAGTCATTAAGTTCGGTAATGTGTTTGGAATTATATTGGAGATGTTATTTTACAATAGAAATCGTCAAAAGAAAAAAAACATATATTATATTATATCTCATAGGAGGCTCAAACGAGGTATGTTGCTACAAAACTGATCACACAAGATAGAAATAACCCGTTTTAAACAAAAAATATAAGTATTTATACATAAATCAAAATAAATCGTTAAAAAAATCCCATTATGCGAATAAATCATTGATTTAATCTTTTGAACCCCGTTTTCGCTACTTATATGCAGGTCATATTGTATTTTGTTTTTGTAGGAATGTAGAGAATACGTATGAAGGAGTAGGTAAGTATTGTTTTAAGAGTATATTCCATATTTAGTTGGTCGGTGAGGCAGTAAAGCCGAGGTCGGCGGGGCGGTGCGTGTCGTTGTAGGTTGTAGGTATATAACATTGCGTGCGTCTAAGAGCGTGGCAAGACGCGGTGGAGTGGCGTCCGGCGGGGGTGGTTGTTGCCGCAGCCTTAAACCGGCTACACCTGGGCTGCAGACGTGCTTTCGCTTTGTCCTCGGCCCGGTGCTCGGCGGCGCTAACACCGCCTCCGCCTCCGCCGCCGCCGTGTCGGTTCGCGTCGCCGCGCCTACCTCGCACCGCGCATGCTCTCCCCGCTTCTCTTGCGTCCTACTACGTCGCGGTTTCAAATGCTGTGCAAATGTAACCATCGCCGATTAAATTAGATATTAGTCAGTGTTAATAGTCATTTGATTAAAGCCTCCTCTGTATCAGCAGTGAGTCTGTGCTCATAGCCCGTACGAGCATCCCGGTTAGAGGAGCACTCGAGGGGGAGCGCGGCAGCGCCGGTATCGATCTGAGCGTTTCGTGTGGCCGCTCGTGCACGACGTTTCTCGGGATATTCGCCTAGCGGTCGCCGTCGGCGCCGGCCTTGTAAACAGTGCATTACGCGCCGCGTTTACCTATTCCATCCGCGCGATCATGAACGCCGAAGCTAATTAACATCGCGGCGGACGCATCTGGAGAGTGCCTAACACACGTTTGGCTTAATTTTTGATTGATCTCTTAAAGCGGACTTTAAAAGGTAAGTCATGTTCTTTGTTGCAGATATCGTGTTTATTGTTTCATTTGTTTTATATGACGATTGATATTAAAATATACGAGATTTTTATTTAATGAAAGTTGTATCTTCTTTTATGTTTATTCGTTGATTTTATTCTATTCGCTAATATAGGTGTGCGTAAAGTGTTTTCAAATATTTCTATTGAGCGTGAGCTAGCCATCTGGTTTATATGTCTAAAGTTAGATTGTTAAATCGTAAACCACGAGGAATCATCGGTATCGGTATTTGTGGAGCAGTTTCCTAAATGCGGTCGTGTATCATAATGAATGCGAGACTTAAGTAGTAATGCGGTTCAGACCTGATATAAACAATAGTAAATAATTAACGCTGAAAATCCATTGAAAATATTTTAGGGTACGGGACCCTGAGAGCTCTCCCGCACGTGATAGGTAATTCTTATTCTCACTGCGCATGTCTTGAGTTCTAATTTATTTGTCGTATGGGCTGGCTGTACAACGGAATGTACCTGAAAAATCTGTAACTGTTGATTCACAGCGCCGGGCTCGTGTTCTTCGATTTGATTTCCAACATATTTTGCATAGACGATAAAATGGAATGCCTTAGTTATTGTAGTAAGCATCAAATCTATGAACGAACGTTGTGAACAATAAATAAGTTTACAAAATCGGTATTCAATAATCCAATAAATTAAGTAGCTCGTCACATTGCTTTAAAATGACTATGCAATAAAATATGACTTTTTAGGCTTCTCCGATACAATCATTTCATTCGTATTAAATTCTGTACAACTAAGCAGGTATTGTAAAGTCAACAACAGATGTTTTGATTAATACTCAGATAATATATCTTTATTAAGTTAACTTCTAACCGAATTGGTTACTATAAAAAATCTACTTCGTCTTCAGTTTTCTTTTCTATCACTGTTAGTGAAGTCTTTAAGGTAAGGGTAAACGTCACGGAGCACTTTTCATTCAAACGTTTCTCATATTGCTTATTTAGAAATTAACCTCACTTTTTAATTGTTTATTTACTTAGTTAATCACATCATCTGACAACTGCGAAATTGTCAGAATTCATGAAATGATCATGAATTATACTTTAGTTATAGTTGCCACTTATCACTTCACTCCCATGACTAAGAGGAAGTCAAAGACATATCACTAAACATCCATCAAGCCGTGTAAGCTGTAGAGTAGGCCAAAGACAAACTTTTTATACATACATATACTAGAAAAAACATAATCCTCCGTCTGCCGCAGTCGAGTAAATAATATATCGCTCCCAGAATAGAGACCTATCTTTCAGAAGAGAAGTCAAGTTTTATTAAAGACATGGCTAATAAATTGTAACTGTTACTTAAAAGAGAAGATATGTATATCAAATATTGCAAATTGTATAAGCAGATTAGTACATATTTAAGTAAAATACTAACTATAGAAAATATGCTAACACACCTCGATTCGTTCGAGTTACATGTTGTCCTAACAAATTTACGTGTTCAACCCTAGCGTGCACTAGGCCATCAAGAATACAAAATATAAAGACTGTATCGTTTGTTATAAATACAAGAAAAAAATGCGACAGCTTTTTTTAAATTATTTATTGACATACTATAAAATCAATCATGTACAAAATAATATGGACAACTCGAATAGTACCATAAAAAGCCCAAATTATTAATTTCTGGCCAGTTTTCTAATTTTTGCCTCATGGTGCCCATTAATGACCGGACAGCGACTTTGTCAAAAGTTCGAGCCACCTTATTCCAATCTGACCGAAACTGTTGTTCTGTATCGGCACTACGGGCTGTTTTACGTAGTTTAGCTTTAATTATAGCCCAGTAGTGTTCAATCGGGCGAAGCTCTGGACAATTCGGTGGATTTAACTCTTTGGCCACAAAATTTACATTATTGTCTTTATACCATTTTACTACCTTAGCCGCGTAATGGCAAGACGCTAAGTCAGGCCAAAATACAGTTTCAGAGTTGTGCTTTTTGATCATCGGCAATACTCGTTTCTGAAGTCACTCTTTCATATAAATATCGGCATTCATCGACGAGGTAGTGAAAAAAGTAGTTGACTTCATTCCGCATTCACAAATGGCCTGCCACACCATGACTTTCTTGCCGAACTTCTCAACGCAAATGGATTTTTCAGCCTCTGTGATTTCTGTTCCCTCACGAATAATGTAATACTGGGGGCCTGGCAAAGACTTGTTGTCCAGTTTTACATACGTTTCGTCGTCCATTATTACACAGGTGTGTTTTTTCGATAAAAGCTAACTTGTATTTATAACAAACGGTACAGTTTTTATAATCATTCGGCATACCTAACTTCCACTGCCTCTTACAGGCGGAGATTAAGGACTATCACAATTTATATAAACGAACTGGAATTTTCCTCGCATTTAGTGCTCAAATTCAGTTTAATGTTACAAGGAACCGCGGGATGAAAAATAGCCTAATTGGGAATGGATCCTTGGTACACTGACACTGGCAATTATATTGACAGCTGCAGCAGCTATACATGTCATTTCATTGCCAGGGTCAGATATTTAATTTTTTTTTGTAATATGAGACGGATCAAGGAGAGTCTCTCATTCGCCGTCCTAAACCCAAAACGTAAGTGAGGAAACTGTTTTTATTTTTCAAAAATAATTGACGCAGCTTAAAAGTCTGCAACTTTTTTCTGGTGCTAAGGTAGGTTACTTTAAAAACAAAGTTTTAACCGACATCAAATCACTAGTCAAACTGCTTCAAGTTTGCCTATAAAATTTGAAGAGTTCCCTCGATTTCTCCAGGATCCCATCATCAGAACTGGAATTTGGTGACAACGGGACCAATCTGGAAGTATATGCTTTCAAATAAAGAAATAATTTTTCAAATCAATTCATAAATTACGGAGCTATCGCGTAACAAACACAAAAAAAAATACAGACGAATTGAGAACCTCCTCATTTTTTTTGAAGTCGGTTAAAAAATAATCAGGCACTTTAAAAATTTTCTTCCATTTCCCATTATCCGTCCTGACAGTCCACACCGCTGAATAAATCTTTGAAAGCGGATTAAGATCCGGGGATTTCCACCTACATACAATACAAACTTATAAAGCTACAACCTCACAGACTATTCTTCTTTAATTATAAAATTAGCATAAATTAATGTACATATGATATCATAAAACCTTTCATTTCATGGCCAATAACTAAAACTAGGCACTTAATAAAATGTTGAGTACTAATCGAAACAACCAGAAAGAATATGGACTCTATCGATCACTGTACCTTTATTCCACAATTGCATACCAGGCGCCTAATTTGAGATTCATAATAGGCTTGTTGCGTAGTGTTAAAATTGATAACGTCGTGTTGCTAAATGGATAGTAAACCATCGAATGATTGCAATAAAGTATAAATTACAAAATATAATTCAAATCATAAAATGATATGAACCTTGAAAGTTAAGAAAAAAAAGTTTTTTTATTTATTGTCCAAGAGTAAATTTAAAGGTACCAATAGAATCCTTACGCTTTTATAGAAACAAATTTGTATGACAAGTATGGACCTAAACGCCGTATTTCGCGACCGAAACAGCAATTTACTTCATTTTCCATGCAATCAGTATGAAGCGTTTCGGCTGCTGTCAGCGAGGTCCGTCTTTAACTCGATTTTTTGGGTGTTAATGTCCTTTAAATGTAGTTTCTTCCATACAAACATTTGTTCATCTACAAAAACTGGTTCGAATGGCATCGTAAACAAATTTAAGGTCACAAGCCCATTGGCACACACACTCCCGGATTTTTAAATTTTAGTTACGGATATCATCACCAATTTCTTGTCTTGAGTCTAGACTGCACGAAACAAAAGCGATATCCTTCCCCTTTCAGTCAATTGTCAAAAAATCGCGGTATAGGGGCTGCACTAATAATTTTACTACCTACTTCACGGGGAAATTGCAAATGGATTGTGATTGAGAAAAAAGCAATTTACATTATCCTCTCAAACGGTCCGATCGTTACTGCGCCCTACCGCAACATTCAACACGCTATAGGATTGAGCAAATACAAGTCGACATGAAATCATGCAGATTACCTACGTATAGAAATGTAGCCCTTCGATTACATTTGTATGATGTTATCCTTTTATGTTGGGGATGTATGTATTTCACCTTTTAGGTCACTTTCCATTCAGACGTTTTCCGGACTACCTACATTCAATTTCAATTCGTTTTATTTAGAATATTACTGTACTTATAGCAGCAAAGCAAAATTAAGGCAGTTTACAATTTTGAAATTATTAGTTGTTTTATATATGTTCATAAGTATACAGGTTGTTATCGGAGACGTAATCCTATAATCCGTAATACGTAATATATATACGAGTATATACTATTATAAATGTGAAAGTTTGGATGTTTGGATGTCTGGATGTTTGTTACTCAATCACGCTTAAACGGCTGAACCGATTTTGATGAAATTTTGCACGAAGATAGTTTATAGCCTGGATTAAAATATAGGATAGTTTTTATCCCGGGTTTACGCAAACGAAGTCGCGGGTGGAAACTAGTCAGAAATAATTTCGCGCGGGCATCTGATATAATAATAATTCCAAAAATAATCATCAATATGGGAGTGTCATACTTTCTAGCGGTGACATGGTATCATACGGAATTCAAACCTACATCATAAAAATGTACGAAAATGTACGCTATTGAATTAAAAAAAAATGTACTACACGTACTTACGAGAAAACAATGATCAATCTGTCACCTCTAGGTAGCATACTTCCTGGCGGGCGCTATCTATTATAGCGGTAACATGGTATCGTACGGAATTCAAACTCGCATCAAAAAATGTACGAGAAATGTACGAAATTGTAGGCAAATTTTATTGCTTTCGCCACGATATTTAATTCAGGCGCTGCGATATTATTTCTTACAAATAGTTTTCTCGTAAGTATTTTTATTTTAAATTAGCCTACAATTTCGTACATTTCTCGTACATTTTTTTGATATGGGTTTGAATTCCGTACGATACCATGTTACCGCAATAATATATAGCGCCCGCCAGGACGTATGCTTCCTAGCGGTGACAGATTGATCATTTTTTTCTCGTAGGTACGTGTAGTAATTTTTAGGGTTCCGTACTCAAAGAGTAAAACGGGACCCTATTACTAAGACTTCGCAGTCCGTCCGTCCGTCTGTCTGTCACCAGGCTGTATCTCAAGAACCGTGATAGCTAGAGAGTTGAAATTTTCACAGATTATGTATTTCTGTTGCCGCTATAACAACAAAATAAAATATTTTTTTAAGGGGGGCTCCCATACAACAAACGTGATATTTTTGCCGTTTTTATAGATAATGGTACGGAACCCTTCGTGCGCGAGTCCAACTCGCACTTGGCCGGTTTTTTTGATGTAGGTTTGAATTCCGTACGATACCATGTCACCGCTAGAAAGTATGAAACATATGGGAACTAGAACTAGACACTGAGACCAACTTCATTCAGTTTTTCTTTTACTTCTTAATCACGTGATCACGTCTTGTGAATTCATGTCACACTGTGTAACGAATTAACAAATGTGACAACGGGAATTGATAATAATGATAATTTGATAAATACATAATATATATCATGGAAAATAATTTATCCGTTTTTTCATTAAAATGATTTATCGCTTATCTGGGCATTTTTTATTTTTCTTGTACCTTGATGTTTTTGGCGTGTCCAGTGCCTTTGACACCCTACAAATACGAAACACGTTGAAAAATTGTAGCGATTTTAAAACGTCAATAATATATCTAAATCGTATAAAAACCCAAAAAACCTATCATTTAGCCTTAAATTTACCACATTTTCTTGTTTTTTCTGGCTGCCGACTCTCGATTTTTGCCTGTCCACCTGTGGAAATCCAACTTCAAGTATCGATTCGAATATTAGGTAGGAATTGTATATTGTGCCTGGAAATACTTGTTTCTGACAGTGGAAAACATGAATTATATTTATCTAGCTAAAGTATTTTTTACATAATAAACTAAAATTAATCTTGTCCAGTGATTTAGGAAAAGTGGACATGTCCACATTCCGTTACGATGATTTTGTGGGAACGAGGTATTTTTATTACCAAATTAGGTGTTTATTTTCATCTAGCATCACATACCGTTACGTAACATCATTCGTTTTGTTTACAAACTGTCAGTAGTGGCTAGAAATCGCGCGCGAACGGTGCGTCGAGTGGTGGACCCAAAAAATTGAGTCCTGGTTCCGTTACGAGATTACGAAGGTTCCTATAATTTTTCTGCTAATGCGACTCAATTATCTTAATCCGTCATTATCATTAACCATGATTTCAGTAAAATACTATTACAATTGTTAAAAACAGTATATTAAACACGTGTTTTAATCTGCGATGTATTCGTTCCGTTACGTCCATTCCGTTACTATTTGTATGGTAAAGTAGCCCTCTTAAGTAATGGAATGACGCCTATTCAAATCAAATGGTACATTTTGAAAAATAAATGCCCATCTGGTTTTTCTTACCTGTTTCATGAGATGACTAAAACTTATTGTTTTAAGACATCACATTGTTCATTGGCAGGCTCAAATATCTCAAAACCATAATAATAAAGAGTTTCAAGACAAAAGTTATTCTTCTTGAAGTGCCCAAGTCTGCGAAGAGTCGATTTTCAGACGGTGAGTGGATGAGCTGAGGCGAAGCGATGCTGTTTCAGTATCGAGTTGATATAGTTATGTTCGTTAACCTTCAGGGTTTCGTACCTAAAGGGTCCCAACGGGATCGTTTTACTTGAGCTTAGGTACACCGTCCGTCTGTCTCTCCGACGTTTGAAGGGCTTGCGTCTGTTTCTCTGTAATAAATACCTGGTTCTTACTTTTTCAACATATGCATTTTTTTTTCCCGCTCACGGGACAATGATGTCCCGGACCTTTGGGAGGTGTGCGTGGGGCTAGGTACCTACAAAGTACCAACTGAGCCAACACGTAGAGGCCCTTTATGGATTATTAATTAAATAGGTAAGTAGTCAAATTCAAAACATAAGGTGATCCCTACACAGGTATTTTTTTAATTACGTTACTTGCGATAGATGTTTTGTAAAAACGGCAGTATAGATAAACTTCAAGCTTGTTGATATTAATAATCATATAAGGTCAAGTCATTTAGCATAATGTAAACTCGCCTTAAGAAATACAAATGTGACGGTATCGTATCTAGTTAAGTAGTTCAGCGACTAAACGTAAATAGACTTAACACATGGAAACTTGATTTTTGGTCTGGTTTTACATACTGCTCTACTTCGCAAATACATTCGAGGTTATATGGGTAGCTCTCATAGTGTTTCAACGGCTTTCAGTTTCCTAATAGTAGGATTGTTAACCATTTGCCATTTTTAGTTATTTTCTAGAAGTCCAGATAATTTTAAAAACAAGTAAGAACAGTAATCCGAAACTAGGTATGATCCATGATGAAATGGATTGAATATGGATATTAGGGTTTAGCTAGTTTAAATTCTTACTAAGAAAATTAAAGGCGTGTACTATCGAGATCTAAAATGAATCAATTATATTTTTTTTACTTCCATCTATGAGTAACAAAGAAGAATAACACCGTAACTTATTGAGTTCTTTCTTAGTTTTCTATCCTTGCTCCTTGAGTTGACTAACACAATAACTCGTTATTTTCACTGAATTGCCTGTAGTTTAATGAGATCTCTTAAACAATTGTAAAATAAATGAATATAGTACAGTGCATTAAGGGCCGTAAGAAGGGGATTACTAACGAGAGTCTATTAGAAGCCCGACGCCAAAGGCGGAGGGCTTTTAATGAGTCGAGTTCGTAATGCCCTTACTGCCCGTGATACACACAATGTTTTTCATCACATTTGCGAGGAAATAAATAACTACAAAAGACAGATAGATAGTTTCATACAACCGCACCACTCAAAAATTGACGACATTGACAACTTCACTTACAGATTTGAGGAGAGCGAGAGGGCGTGGCGCCAC
Source organism: Epinotia brunnichana (assembly GCA_963854355.1). Lineage (NCBI taxonomy): Eukaryota > Metazoa > Arthropoda > Insecta > Lepidoptera > Tortricidae > Epinotia > Epinotia brunnichana. Next base: position 32,633,542 of record OY977935.1, on the reverse strand, counting down.
ATGGCCTGCTAGATTTTTTTCAACCAATCACAGAGAAGAATTCTTGTGACGCGCGGCCAACTAGATTTGCCAACCAACTTATTTGATTTGTTTTTAACCATCAGATCACGCAAAAAGCTCATAACTCCCGAGGGAGTTATAAATCCATAACTCCCGCGGGAGGTAAATCGGGTATAGCTGCTCTATAATACACCCTTTACGAGCAAGTGTGATAAAAAATATATACCTAGTCATCTCTGAAGCATGACAAAGCTGTAAAGTTGTTATCGGGCGCGATTATATTGTAGGAATAATATTATAATAATCATTATTATATTTTTTATTATTTCTACCTATTGAATCACGAGCAACCCAGTGAGACTCAAATTAAACTACCACCGTCGCTCGGCTTTCAAAAAACATTTCTGAGCGTAGCTATATTCAACGGCACGGACGCTTAACTTCAAATGTATAATAAAAGATAAGATAGGTTTGCCTATTTGTTTAATTTTCGAAGGTATCACTTATTACAAACTTTCTAGGGTTTTACGACAAAACAAGCTAAACCTTAATCAGTTCTAGTTCTTATTTTCAGTCCAAATATCACAACAGCACCACAATAAAAAAAACGTTTTGAATAAAAAAATACATTTTAAACGATATGTAAGTACCGCGTTTTACTGAATGTTTGAGCCAGCTATGAATGTTACAATTCTTATCAGTTACTATAAATCAGTCATTTCAGATAGATAATGCAAAATGGAATAAAAAGTATCGTTTATTTTATAATTGGTGTCTAATGTTAGTCAGTAGTTTCTCATTAAGTTCGATTGTTGCTCGCTCACGTAAGTTTTTCTTCCCGCTGACGTCAACGAGCACGCGCCCGCCACCGCGCTATTATGCCGCCTTGAAAGCCCCCATTCGTTTCCCCGTTACCGGCTTGTTTGACAGCCATTGTCATAACACCAGGTAAGCAAGCTCCCACTTCTCATTGACACTCATCTAGTGTTCAAGGAATACGATGCATCATTTTATTATTATTACTTCGGTTCATGATTTCTTGTCGATGCTGCGTAGGACCGAACATTCAGTCGATTGATAGAGGCATTCTCTTTTTTTATGAAATGACCTTTTTTGTATACTTATATGGATTATCGTTATTTCCCTTCCTTGATGGTCGCGCGTCAAGATTGTTTTGTAGTTAGGTAATACTAAATAAAACCCCGTCAAATAAGTATCATGAGGGAAAACGTGAAACAGGGTACGGTAAACTCACTGCATTATTTATTTCTAGGACGGGTAGTGGCTAAAACGTTGGTTATTTTGAAGTGTCTCTGGCTCACTGCTTGCTTACGAGCAGTTGGTGGGTCTTGGACTACACGTGTTCTTGCAAGAGTTTTTTACGTAGTTGATTTCTAAATCCCATTCCAGCACGCATTAAAACACCGTGGAATTGCCTCGCAGACGAGCACCTGTATCTTAGTGTATAGTCGACGTCAGACATGTGTAAATTTTCGCCTTATCACAATGAAAACAAGGTGCACATCTCCACTTATAATAAATCTCTAAATTAAAAAAAGAATCAGCCAGTTTGAAACTAAGTTTTGTGTGGTACGAATGTTCTCAGCATCCCATGAACGGAAAAATATGAAACATTTTATATAGGCACATTATTATTCTAGCTGCAACTTAGGATAGTTTTTATCCGACTGCGACATTTAATTAATTTTCCGAAATATACGACTTCATTTAATTTTTCATTTATTTTTATTGAAATCAAACGCTGCTTCAACTGTCAGCTATAAGAAACGTCAAATTTTCGTCAAAATGGCGGAATTGCTTTGCCTTTCACTTATTAATAATTTAAATCCAGTCTACGATAGACCTTTACGATACACATGCCAAAAGTTAAACCATAAAAAAATATTCGATTGTGATATGAGAACTTATATGCGCAAATGTCGCATTATGGCGTGATTTCAATAAATGTATCAACAAATTTGAACAAAATAATTAACACGAATTTGTTTTTTTTGAATGGCAATATGCCATTGCTCTTTGCGCATTCTGTCATAGTGTCTGCGGCGCTACCACGAAAACCGAAACTAGAAGTTCGTATAACTGCATCCCTGTCACTCGAGTAAGGTTAGTGCGATAGAGATAGAGATACCCGAATATTTTCGAATTCCGAAGTTCGTGGTTATAGCTCAGGAATCGAAACTACACCCCGTAAGCCGCGTCCGCTGCGCCATGTTTTCGTGGTTTTTAAACGTCAAACATGTTTTGCCAATCAAAACAAAACCCTATTTGTTTGCCGAACCTGACGGAAAACATGTTAGATGTTTAAAAACATGGAAAACATTGGTGCAGCGGACCCGGCTGTAGGTAGATACTAAATAAAATAATCATAATGTATTTTCTGGAAAAAAGGATAATAGAGAAAAAATCAACGGAAGAGGTTATATATATGTAATTACTAAGTTCCAAAATTCTATGTTCTGTCCCTTTTCCACAAAACGCACCTTCATATGAAACGATTGTTTTTTACTATGACGGTCGAGGATCTTGACGTCACAGTCCCCGATCGTTTTCTCACTCTAACAAGCGACATTAAAACGGTTTTGAGATATTTGAATGGGATTTTCGTCATCTTCTATCTATCTATACCTACATATAAATACCTATATGTCCTGACTGACTCATCCACTCACTCATCAATGCACAGCCGAAACTACTGGGGCTAGATAGTTGAAATTTACACCAGAACTACCTTTTACAACGTAGGCAACGGATAAGAAGGGATTTTTGGAAATTCTACCCCTAAAGGGGTCAAATAGGGGTGCAAATTTTGTATGGGGGAAACTTTAATATTTTAGCAAGAAACTCAATACGTTGTAGAAAGCTTACTTATTAGAATACAAATAAAGTACTGTCAGCGTTTTGGAAAATTCAGCCTCTTAGGGAGTTAAAAAGGGTTGCAAAGTTTGTATGAGCGAAACTTCTTCCACCCCTAATGGTATGAAAATGGGGTACAATGTAGGTATAGGGGATTTTTTTGAGCTAGAATCTCAAACCTTTTCAAAAAGATTACATAATAAAATAAAATAAAATACTTTCAGCGTTTTAGAAAATTCCACCCCTTAGGGGTGTATTAAATATTTTTTTTTTAGCAAGCGACAAATCTTTGTTGAAAGATTACTTATTACAATAAAACATTCAGCGTTTTGGAAAATTCCACCCCTAAGGGTGATTAAAACGGGTGAAAATTTGTATCGAGGAAACTTTTTTTTTTGAGCTAGAGACTTGAAATTGTGTAGAAAGATTATTTATTAGAATACAAATATATAGGTAAATTAATTTCAGTGGTTTGAAAATTTCCACCTGCTAAGAGCCCCTTAAAGAGGTGCAATGTTTGTATGGGAAAACTTTTTTTAGGTAGAAACTTAAAACTCTGTAGAAAGATTAAGTGCCTACTTATTAAAATACAAAAAAATACCTACTGCCAGCGTTTTGTAAAATTCCACCCCTTAATGGGTTAAAAAGGGGTGCAAGGTTCGTATGGGAAACACTTTTTTTTAGCTAGAGACTTGATAGTTTGTAGAAAAAATACTTACCTATTACAATAAAAAAACCGAGTGTTTTATTTTTAATTTTTCCCTGAAAAGCGTTCAAGTTTTGTATGGAGAGCAAGAAAATTTTAAAGTATGATATTTGTAACTTCTATCTTAGCCTGTTTAGACTACAAAACTTATTTTAGCATTTTTTGAAATATATCCCCTAAAGGGGATTATAAGGGTGTTCAAAGTTTGTATGGAGAGCAAGCTATTTTTAAAGTAAGGGATTTGTAACTTCGGTTTTAGACTGTTAGCTAAAATACTACAAAACTTATTTCAGAGTTTTTTTTAATTCATCGCCTAAGAAGGTCAAAAGGGGGTTCGAACTTTGTATTGAGAGCAAGACATTTTTAAAGTAAGAAATTTGTAACTACGGTTTCAGACTGTTTACTATGAGGGTTCAGAGAGGGTTCTTAGTTTGCATAGAGAGCAAGACATTTTGAAAGTAAGAGATTTGTAATTTCGGATTTAGATTGTTTTCTAAAAGACTAGGTACAAAATTAATTTCAATGTTTTTTTAAATTCATTCCTTTAACAAACATTTAGACGATAACATGTTATACGCGGACGAAGTCGCGGGCAACAGCTAGTCTATAAATATATCTTTGAAGTCGACCGTACACGAGCGTGTAATAATACTTATGTTAAATGTCGTATTCATTTTTTTATGCAACGTTCAAATGAAATGTCAACTACTAGCGACATGAGAATACAATATAATAACTTAACACACGCTTTAATATACCTCATTTCATATATGTATTCATATAACATTAGAATTTTGACGGACAATTTTGTCTCTAGGATATCAAAGGGAAAGATTCTACTAGCTTTACTTTCGATTATTAAGTGCTTTTCAAACATAACAATACTAATGAATTTGCATTACAAAATGGTCTTCCTTGAAATCGCATGACGATTAACGCGCGATTTTTCTAATGTAATATGGAATAGGGTATACATTATTTGACGGCTTTTAACCGAAGCTAACTGTCGAACAAAGGTTTTCACTGAACACGTGGTTGGTTTAATATGACTACTCTGTTAAGAACACCGTGACTCGTACATTCGCTGGTCCTAGAACGATTTTGACCTTGTAAGGGTAGCACGGAATTATTCTGAACACTATTTTATGTACGTGTGTGATTTATGAGCAGATTAACACGGCACCCACTTTTTATTTCTTAAGTAGGAAAGCCTGCAATATTGTTCATGAAATACTTTCTCAGCACTACAGTTAAATGAGTTGGAAACAGCAAGTAGGTATATATTAACTGTGCCCAGGCACTTCGTAAATATAAGAGATATCGAAAACCTTTAAACTGATATCGAAAGTAGGTACATTAGTAGATGAGTTTTAGATATATGTGAAGCTTTTATTTTAGTAATATGAAGTAACTGAATTATCCTTTCCACCCTAGAGTAGAAAACGCTATTTTCCACCCGGCTATGTGCCCATGAAAAGTCAACTTTCAGAACAGGAGAGATGAAAAATAAATACTCACTACTTAATTCTACTAATCGATCGGATAAAAGTTAAGGATAAAACCTTTCCACATAATCTTGTATGGTTTTACTCATTGGGTACTTTCGATATCAGTTCATGATTTTTGTTATCTCTTATAAGTAGGTATTAGCGGAGTAAACGGGTTAATAGCCTGGGCACTCTTAACGATTACACCCTGTATAGATGAATTATATTCAGATTCAGATTCAGATTCATTTATTCACAATAAAAGATTACATTATAAAATACATCTCAATTTACAAGAATCCCTATTGTGATCGTCAAGAACATTCAATAAAATAAAATTTTAAGAATAATAACAATTTAAATATAACTATGCATGTCCACTCAAATAATTTAAATTTATAATGTCATAGATATCAGAGTTCACCTAGAAGGATCGTCATTACATATAACCACAATTTAATAATAACAAAAACAATAAATCAGAATTATGCGGTTATGTCAAAAAACTCACTTATAGAATACAATGGATTTTCCAATAGAAAGTTTCTTAATCGACGCTTGAATATTGTTACTGTTGTTTCCATTCGTACTTCGGCGGGTAAACGTTCATAATAAGTTGGACCTATGACGCGCGGGTTTTTTTCTGCTAGTGCCATGCGACGTGGGACTGTCCTTAGTCGCCCTGTTGAACGAATAGTCATACCTGGTACCTCGACGCGACTAAACATGGGTAAGTTACGTTTCACAAACATCAGAATTTCAAACAAGTATGTGGAGTAGTGCGTCATAATTTTGTGCGTTACGAAGAGTTCCCTGCATGAATGTCGAGGTTTCACACCGGCAAGCGTTCGTAATGCCCGTTTTTGCATTAAGAAGACTCGATTGGCATCCGTTGAGTTTCCCCAAATGAGTACTCCATATGTCATTAACGAATGAAAATGAGCATAGTACACCGATTTTAATGAAACATTCGAAATTAGGGGTTTTAACTTTCTGAGTGCAAAGACCGCACTACTCAACCCAGAACACAGCTTGTCGACATGGCACTTCCAGTTTAGATTTGAATCTAACATAAAGCCAAGGAACCTAGTTTCGTTGCATAGTGGCATTGGACAATTGGATACACAGGGCGGTACAGTTAAATTTCGTCCCGAAAAAATCATGACGTTCGATTTAGTGACGTTTAAAAGTAACCCATTTGTACAAAACCACTGCTGCAACTGCCTACATGCGTCATTTATCTTCGCACAAAGCTGTTCGTGCGTTTGCGCACTAACTATGACCGTAGTGTCATCTGCAAACAGTACGGACAAGCCGGTGGTGACAGCAGACGGGAGATCATTTACATAGGCCAAGAACAAGGTGTTTCCGAGGGCTGATCCTTGAGGGATGCCTTGGTTGATGTAGCCATAGTCAGACTCAAGAGTGGTTCCGTTTATGGATAGTTTGACCTTCTGCATGCGATTAGACAAAAAAGAACTAAATAAATCGTGGGCCTTATCTCCAACACCATAATATTTTAATTTATTTAATAGGGGCTTATGACTGATTACGTCAAAAGCCTTTGACAGGTCACACATAATACCGGCCATCTTGTATCTGTTGTCCAGCCCTGTTATAATGCAATCAACCATCTTGTGAGCTGCTGCAGTTGTTGACATGTTCTTTCTGTAAGCGTACTGGTTTGGTGAGAGGAGGTCATTTGCTTCAAGATGGTTCATCAGACTAGATGACAGGATGGACTCCACAATTTTCGAGATGGTCGGTACTATGGTGATCGGCCTATAGTTATTGACGTCCGTCTTTTCGCCCTTCCCCTTATATATTATAATAGATACCCTATCTGTTATACACTGTAGTGTAGTGTGTACACTAGTACAAAAGTTCGAGTCAAGCTGCACAAAATTAAGGGTTCCGTAGCAAAAGAGCGTATCTTTATGCGAAACTCGAAGCACTTACGTTTGGTTTCATTGTCTAGGGGGTTTACTCTGTTTTTGCTATGCAACTTTAAAAATGTCTCCTCAGTGCTATCCCAAGACCTATTAGAGTTACTGTAAAGTAGTTTAGTAGTTAACTTGCTGTTCGCGCCGTATGGTACGTGATCGGCCGTGAACGACATTCAACTGTTAATGTGCCGCCGACAGCAACCTTTGCTTGAACAAGCCGTGACTGCGAATGAGCTCAAGACCTTCTTTGTATTTTATATCATTTGCAGCTTTTGCAATTGCATTGTCAAATCGATTGACATGGGGTCTGAATACTCTGAATATAAACTGCGAGCATACCTTTGATACAAAATATTTGACAAAGTTAGTGTCGACCTAGGAAAAGTGGAGCTGCCAGTCAACTGATAACAATATTTATATAGTATACCAGAGTGGACTAGACATAAGTGTTAAGTAATAGGTTCTTTGTATAGTGCACGATACAGGACGTCCTACTGTTCCATTTCTAAACCATTATGATTCAAACTAATTGGAACTTTAAAGAAAATGTTTAGTGTCCCTGTTTCTGTGAACTTCATGAGTCTAATTGAAAGAGGGAGCGAAGCGAACAAGTTCTCACTGTTCTCAGTTTCAACTTGGGCATATACTTTCGTATGACCGGCTGTTCTCATCTACAGGTTGCAATTCTCAACCGATTCTCGTGAAATTTTGTGAGCAGGTTAAATACTTTTCACGCCACTGTTCGGAAATGTGGCAATAGATGGTCTAAAACCGAGCTGGAAAGTAGGCAAAAGCTGTAGCACCTGAACCACCACTACTGCAATGTTTCATTGTAGTAGTGGTTGGATAAAAATCGATAAAAAACCTTTTTTTGGCGCAACTTTATCCTTAAAAAATAATATTAGGTTATTTATAGGACCAATTACTTGTTTAAAAAAAAAGAAACGTCAAAACCATTCAGTTCAGGCTTAAGGCGTTTTTACTTTTGTAGGAGGTTGTGGTTTTTTTAGGAAAAACGCTTCTAAGTTTAGAGTCGGTTTGAAGCAAACAACAGAAAAACGCCTCTTATAAAAGTGATAAAAAAAGTAAAAAAGGCGGGATCGGAAAATACTTACTGAATTATATAGTGTAAATTGTGTTAGACTACAAAGTACACTTAACGCGTATCTACGCTATAAAAATGAGTTCTTCTAGTGAACAAAATGATATTCATACGCTGACGCCTACCGAAATTCAAGAGAGAGCACAGGCAGTAGCTAGTAATTTGCTACCAGAGACATCGCGGGCTAAATATAAGAAGGCCTACGAATAATTCATACTATGGAAGAGTATCAAAAAGGCACCCACATCCATCAAAATCGTTTGAGAACATACAAACAAACTCTGAAAGGACACAAAATACAAATATAAATGCATGTTCCTGTCAAAAATACATCGCTTTCTTTTAACAATTGTCCTCACGCCAATTTAAATATTAATTTCTATTAAAGTACTTATAGTTAGTTATGCAAATGTTTTCTTATTTCCTCGCAGTAGTCGTGAAAAGTACTATGTAATGCCTCGGCCGGAAACGCTAAAGATGGGCTCGTACTATTTGAGGGCCTCCACTGACGTGTCGGCCCTCAAACTCACTCGTCCATCTTTGAGCGGTTTTCCGGCCTCTCCTACAATGTACTATATATGGAGTCATTTTGTTCAATAGACTGACTCGCGTGTTCTACAGCTCACAGAGCCACTAGTGGTATCTGGAATGAACTACAATATTTCACCAGACGCGCTGCACTCGCGCCTCGCTTATCCGACAACGGGCACAATTGCGAGCCGTTGTCGCGTTCACGTCTCGGCCTTTGTACATGTACATGTAGAAAGTCGCGCTACTTCCTATATAACGTTTCTTCGGTTTGTATTGGGCCTGGAGTATTTCGATTGTTGACTTCATCTATTTCGTTCCATAGTCGTTGTGTAGTATAATATATATTGTAATACTGTGGTATAATTATATCATATCATATCATTTATAGCGTCCATAGTTGTACTGGTCTTATACAATAGGTACATTTGTGACAAAATTTATTTTAAAAGCTACAAAAAGAGAAAATAGTATTAACAATATAAGGTAAAAGTTTCAACGAACGCTTAAGACCTCGATGTACGTTTATTTTTTTAATAAGGTCTGCGAGTTTCGTAGGGCTAAATACTATGTACAAAAGTAAAATTGTAATTTAGATACATTTGTCATCATTTAAATATACCTAGAAATTAATAACATATCTACGTATAGATATACTTAAACTATTTTTAAAGTTTTTTGGGTCGGTTTCCTTGGTTTGTACCATTTACCGAACTAAGAAACGTGATTTGCACATAGTACCGAATCGGCGCGCCGCTTCACCGAACTAGGGAAGAAATGTATGGGATTTGGACGCTGCGTGGTGCTCAAACTTTAGTTGGTTACCTGTTGATTGAGATTATTTTTCAAACTAATTGCGCTAGTCTTGTTACTTCTCAAAAAAATTAGCGGGATGTTAAATAAAACCTTAGTTCAGATAACACATAGGTAAGTTATATTTCTATTCACAATAATTAGGTACCTGTGATAATATTTTTAAATAATTTGCCTTTGTGAGTTGTAGATATTTAACCCTTAATTGGGCATGGCGTGCGAAAGGATGTTAGGATTTTAGAAGTATCTGCATATTTTTTTATGCGGGTAAAGTATTAAAACACCATACATAAGATTTATGTATTTGACAAAATTAATAAAAAAAATCTCGTGAGAAATATCTTCCTTCAGACCGATATGAATATCTGGCTTTCACTCAGTAGAACTTTTCATCACTCTCCAATAAGGTCAGAAGAAAAATATTTCCCACAAGGTGCAAAATAAACTTCTGTAGCGGTCAGAAGTACCTATTATATTTCCCACAAATTTGATACTCCCAAATAACACTGAAATTCTAACGTAATCACGAAAATATCACTTATTAGGCTATAAATTGTTAAGAACATAGAACAACTCAAAATTTATCCATAAAACTAATTGAAAAAAAAAAACTACCGGACTATTTAATTCAAAAACATGGGAAATGTATTAAAAAAAGTTATAAATGATATGATAAGCATCAAATTAAAAATAATTAATCATATCATTATTGCACTAAATATATGGTTTCAAAATAAAGTAAAAAAATCGTACATGTATATTTAGTATCGTACAATTTTTCCGTAGGTGGGCAGTTGCGCGTTAAATGTTTGGAAGCGCTGGCCTTTACAAGAACGTTCAAAAAATAATACACATTAATATCGACCTAGTTCGTAACGATATAAGGTTGATATTTTAAGGAGCACCAAATAGTAGCATGGCTGAGGCCAACGTGGTTTCGGTAGCAGGTACTACGGGTACGTTTCACCGGACGCCCGTTCGGTGAATTAGACAAGCAAATTATGTGAAACCTATCACGCGAACAGAATTAAAAAATAGTGTTTATATCGTATTAATAATGTTATAATTACAAACTTTAAATTTTTACAAGGAATTAGAACTTAATGTGAAACCATAAATACAAACGGCTCTTGCTAGTATTGATGTAAAATATGTGTTATGATTTTTTTTTAAATAGCCGCCAAATAGCTTATTTTAACGGCAGAAAGTCTTGAAAATGGTTAATTTCAAACACAGTTTTAAAGAAATCTATCTTGATTATCAATGTTCGGTAAATGCTCATTCATAAAATTTGCTTTACTTTTAGTTACTTGAAAAGCGAATTAGTTTAAATAAATAGTTTATGATCAACCTATAAATAAATAATCTCAATAATACACGGTTTCCCTGATTCCGGCCACTGTTCGTAGAAACCTTCAAGTCAAAAAGACGGTAGACCCATCACCGAATCCTCATTTTAGTTAAATTCTTCAAATATAACTGCACTAAATGAACTTGTTTTTACAAATAACAAAAACAAATTAAATAATGATTCCGCAAAACCCAATTTTTATTAATAAATTGGCCTCTAAATGATTTTATGACCTTAAGAAATTCACTTTTTATCGCGGCCCCATTGAGGTCCAAAATAGCCGTTTCTTCCGCGTAGTGGAAGGGATAGGAGATCTAGCTAGTGGGGAAAAAAATCACAATGTCATATTAGCTGTACTACTCGACTTACAGCTTAAAATAGGGTAAATTCGGCGATACGGCAGATCCGGTGAAGGGTACTTGTATATATATATATATGTAATTTAATGTAAAAACTTATATAAAAGTCAGTATATTATGTCATAGTATTATCTTCTAATAATATCAATATAAATTTTGAAACAATAACTAATAATTTGATTGTCGTAATGTCCCAGTTCATAGTTCAATTATTTAATAATAATATGTAATTTTAACATGCACATAACTTAAAATTAGTGAGCACACTTAAGATCTAAGTTTCATTCAAAAACTCTTGTACAAAATAATAATCTTTTCCAATTAAGTAGGTACTAAGTTTTGTTTTAAATACGCGTCCATTATTTTCCTCTTGGATGGTCTTGGGAATTTTATTAAATATTTTATTTATCCAAATATCATAAACCCTCCTTGATGCATTCAAGAACCGCACATTATGACCACCATAAAAATAGACTGTTTTGTTAGAACGAATTTCTTATCTGCGAAATAGTACATTACTGAAGAGGCCGTGAAGTAAGGGATTGCTGGACGAGTTTGGGGTAGACGGCCGAGTCGTAGACGAGGCCGGATACAACGAGTCCAGCAATCCCTGTTCCGGCCGAGGCTGTGTGCTTTTCTCAAACGATGTGAGAAAATAATAAATAGTTATTTGTTATACAAGGGTGCAGTTATATTTTAACCGCGAGTGTGGAATTGAAACACGAGCTAGCGAATGTGAGTGGTTCAAAAATAGAATCCTTTTCACCTCACTAAATTGAGGAGAAAAAAAAAACAAAAAAATAAAAACATTTAAAAAAGAAAAGAATTAACATAAATAAAGGGAAACAAACATTTAAAAAGGGGAAAAAGGGAAAAAGGGAAAAAATAACATAAAAGACCATACAAAATTTTAAACATTAAAAATTAGACATAAACATCAAAAAAAGAAAAACACTTTTTAAAATGATTATAAACGATCACTAAAATCACGAACATTAAAAAAACAAAAAAATTAAAAACAAAAACAATTGAAAAAGAGCACCTACCTAGTAGTGGTTGGCAGTATATAATTTTCCCTTTGTCTGTTTAATATTAGTAAGCAAATTTAAAAAGTTAGAGTAGCGGCCAATAATGTTTTTAGTTAGGGTTTTCATACATTACTTCTTGGCCTAGGCCAAGAGGTAATGTAGGGAGCCATAAACATGAAACTTCATGTCTTGATTTCGTGACATTAACGCATACATTTCCGAGCATGTTTGAGAAAATGTTATTATTGCTAAATAATAACATCGGTTTCGATAATATTATTTCATTCAAATTTCGAACGTCTCTGAAAAACAAAGAAATTTGATTTAACCTCTATACTAATATCAGTCGAGATGACGTTTAGTTCGAAATGTATTGTCAATTTGCATACAAATTTGACAAATGTCGCACGTAAGTGATATCTTACTTATGATATCCGATCTTAACGATATGATATCCGACTCTAGTTTGTCTCTGAATTAAAAAAAAACTATGACAGCTGCCAGAAAACAACGCCGCGATGCCGGTCTGACGACTCGCCTTCGGCTCGTTTCATAAACCCACACTCGTGTTTAATGCCCCTCATTATGTACAGTCACATAAACTACTATTTACCGCTGTGGTGAACGGACTTGAGCTGACCATTTTCAATTTTGAGTCAGGCAAAGCAAGTTTGTTTTTGGGTCGTAAGAACTGTCCGCGTGAGTATTGTGGGAAGAGTGACATGTTATTTTTTTTACAAAAGTACTAGTTTCTAGGATGTAAATTGATGGTAAAGTAATTTTTTTTGTGATATAAAATGTTACCTACAGCTCACCATATTCCCAATATTCACTAATATTCTTAGGCAGCGTTTTTGGAGCCTATTAGGTGTACTGTTTCAGAGCTGTTCCCCCACAGTACAATTCCGTATTGGAGCCATCAGGCATGTACGTAGGCATAATAAGCAGACTTTGCTGTTTTTATATCGGTACACTTTTTTAATTTGTAAAGACCTTCTATAACGTCTTACTAGCTATTATGATTATCAATTATGCATATTTGTCAAGAGTCCAGTTATACCAATGAGTAAAAAAACCCTTAAATTAAATAGTGTGTAGAAGTGACACAAAAGATTCGATATGGATCATGATTTTTAGAGCAGGACCGGCACCGCCATCATCGCAAGGTTACATAAAGTTTTTTTTCTATTTTAGATATTGGTATCAATAACATCCTATAAAATATAAATTCAATAGATTTTTTGCATTATTGTCGCTAAACTCTAAACCCTTTTAATATAATTATGTTATACAATAGACTTCAATAGACATTTCTTGAAAGTAGGGCGCACATCTTGACTATCAGCATAAAGCTTTTTACCTTCAAATATATCGTAAAGCTATTTTTGTAAAACGATGGGGCGCTGTTTGTGGTCATAAATCACTTACCATTTCTTTATGTTTATGAACGGTTAACAGTCACGCCTTAAAATAACCAATTGCGTTTGATAAGTTAATTTAAGTATATCTGGTTACAGGACACTTTCGACAGGGTTTTGAATACCGTAAAACCTCCCAACAGAAGAAGAACAACTATGGTCCAAATTAAACTAATTTCTGCCAATACAAAGGATTTTCTTTTAGTTATTTTCTTATAATTATTTGCCTTTTGTAGCTAAATATAAGTATTGATTCTCATAGCGTTCATACCAATAGGTAATAGTAGTAGTTTATTTGGACCATAGTTATACGATTTGGACTATAGCTGGAGGTTTACGGTAGTTTATTTGGATTACTCTTGTAGTGGCCTTTCGCAAAGTGACCTGCGGAATATGTAACCATAGGCCAGAACTAGAGTAAGATGTGTTATGAAACATCGCGGCGTCGGGATGTATTTAACACATAATCCGTTTAAATCGTTTTACTCAATCACGGAACCCAAAGACAATATGTATGTAACAATCGCCGGCTGCCACTTCTCGCAGACTGCAGTTGGGCGCATTATTTAGTGTTCACAGTGTAGACGATATAGATTGTTTTATGGATGAAGTTAATTTATTTTCAAAACGAATATATAAAGCTGTCATCGTTTAAGAAAAATCCTTCATGTTTTGCCGTTCGGTTTATTAATTATGGCGTATAACTGTCATATTTACAATCATACATTGTAAAAATATAATATAAGTTGATGTAAATGAGAGTAAAATTACAGTCACAATTATTTGGAATTACTAAAATGTATTAAATCTACATACATTCACGTCACATTAAATAATTCAATTAATTGATTACCTTAAAAACCACATAGCTGTGGTTTCATTTATGTATGCCTGGGTTATCTTAGTAGGGTCACTGCTATGTCAATAATTCAAAATTGTATTTTTTAAATTTTAACATACCACACGTTCCATGTACAGGTACCTTCGGTTTCATAACCGAATGCATATATGTATTGTATGTATGCTTGGGTTACCTTAGTAGGTAATAGTGAACATGTCCAGAGGGGTAATCCCGTAACGTTCCGAACGCGCGGTTAGGACTGTTAGGACAATCCAACTGTCAATTTTCCATATAAAATTTGACATTTAGATCTACTTAACGTGCGTACACGTACAATGCGCTACTACCTGCTGGTCGATCACGTAACGCATTGTACGCGCGTCAGGTAGGTCTAAATGTCACTTTTTATATGGAAAAATGACAATTAAATTCTACCGACGCGCGTTCGGAACGTTACGTGATTACCCCTCGGCAGATAGTCTAGAACCTAGCGGCAACGAGTAACAAGGATAAAATGTAATATTTAAGCGATGACCACTAATATATTTAATTAACACTATCTTAAAATGTCTGTGTATTTGAGTAAATAAATAAAACTGCAAAAAATAGTGCAATCTGTTTTAAATAACTCTCGATCATCTACAAACTATATCTTCAGTTAATTCGTTTACAGGTTGTAATTGACCTCGCCGCGCAAAGCGGTGTCACACCAATATGTAGGGCAAACCTTGGCTAATCTGTGATATTAAGTTATTCGGTGATAGCTACTTTAAGGTCTAATAGCGGAGTTACTCGATATCTTTACGGCTTGTAATAATTTGCAGTAGGTGGCGGCACTGTCATTCAACTTACTTACGTGCAGCAAGTATCCGAACCCATCCCTCAAAATTAAGAAAAACTAAACTAAAAAAAAACTCAAAAAACCTAACTATCACCGATTAGCCAAGGTTTGCCCTACTCGTATCTAGTCGTTAGTTGGAAAACTGGGTAACACGTAGTTAGTTATCTGAAGTACTACTAGCATTGTCGTCTAGTGCTCATTGGTGTCTTATGTGAATATAATGTTTATTTATAAATACAAGTCTCATGACAATAAGTAGTAGAATATAACCAAATGAATGATGTCTTAAGTCCCGGGAGTAATCCTGGTCCGCTATACTTTGGTCAGGTCTCAATCTCTCAATAAGTATATCTACTAGAGTAAAACCAAAACCTTCGCTGCTAGGCACCCGCCTTGCCGTCGCCTAGGCTACGCCGTAGCTGCTTTACGCTACTTAGCGGGGAAACCACGGGATCGGCTACGAGCGTAGCGATTCCTAATAGTTCATGTGGTCTGAACGTGCCTCTATAATGTCTTTTTACATACATACATATAATCACGCCTCTTTCCCAGAGGGGTAGGCAGATATCACGGATCTCCATTTGCTACGATCCTGACAAACCACTTTCGCTTCACTCACTTTCATAACATTTCTCATACATGGTCGTCGGTTTAGGGTACTTTTGACCTGGCCTTTCTGTAAGATTTCTCCAATTTGATCGGAGAAAGTTCGCCTAGGTCTTCCCCTTCCAACTTGCCCTTTTACTCTTTTTATATACACTCTCTTCGTTAATCTTCTTTCATCCATCCCCTCTACATACCCAAATCACCTTTACATACCCTTCTCAATGTTCGTGACTATATCTCCATCCATTCCACACTTATCTCTTATCACACTGTTTCTGACTCTATCACTCAATTTCACTCCACACATACTTCTCAACGCTCTCATTTCTACTGCATTCACTCGACTTAGATTTCTTTTTTGCCACACCCAACTTTCGCTACCATACATAAGTGTGGGCACCAACACTCCCCTATGCACCATGTCTTTTTAAGAGCCCACATATGCAAATTTGCCAATGTTTATCGACCAGCTAGATCTCAACATCTATAGTGATTACATTACATATCTGTCCTTGCAGTATATGAATCTTAAAGTGTTTTTCTTCAGTCTGTTAAAAGTGAAAACATGATTGGCAATAATTTTCTCGATAGGTACTTTTATTTTTCAAACCTAACCCTTCTATTGGATGTTTTTGGTTGGATCTTTAAGACCCTCCCAGCTTTAACAATGATTTTTGGTTTAATAGTTGTACATACATAAGTTCTCAAATCTGGTAAAAGGATTTTCCTTATAAATGTACGCAAAAAAAAATAAGAAAAAACATGATATCCGCGCTTTTAGCAGGCACTTCCATCTCGCTCACCACACGCTTATGCTCAGTGCGAGGGAGAGAAGACCATGCAGTGCAACTACGCCCTCGTAAGTGAAACTAAATTAGTTGATATTAATATTATTTTTCTACTCGTCGACTTTAATCTTTGAATTAAGATTTCGTACACGAAACTAAGATCACATACTTTTTAATCCTGGAGCTCCACGAGCTCGTCACGAACTCGTATGGTTTCATAAGATAACCGCCAGCAGTCATCTTATGAATCCAGGAGCTGTATACGATAACTGTGAAGACATCAACGCGCAAAACTACTAAGCTGCTGCGCTTCATTTCAGCAGGGCGATTTTCAATAGATACCAAGTTTGTTTAATAAATTATTATTTCCGTTGACTCGTAGAAAAAGTATTGTATACAATAGTTATATAATTAGTTTTTTAAGTCTCGTACCTTAATTAGGCCACTCAGCAAGCTTCGTGGCCTAAACGTGGTACTCGACTTAAAAAGCATCCATTATACTAACGATTCATTTTAATAAATAACGTATAGTACCTATGTTATAATTAATGAATCTATAGCAACAACAACATTAGGTACATTTTGCTTTGTGCTTAAACACGTCGGGGGCGCGTTAAGTTTAACATCGGATTTACTCTAGTAGATATTGAGCGATAGAAACCTAAGCATAGCGGACCAGGATTACTCACGGGACTCCAGTGTCTCGTTTCAAATAGATATCATTTTGCTACCGCGTAACGGCACCCTTACCTTATTTCCTCCTTTCGCCCACACTTTTGGCAAATAACTAATTAAGGGGCTTTAGCGCACAATCAGTCGTTTCGGTCGGTTTATGGCAGGTATTTGAAGCAAGTTGTTTTTTTACATTGAAACCTCTTACTTCATCTTCTTGCCGACCAAGCGTCTGACCCGTGCAAGATTTAGGCAAAGGATTTACATGTATGGTGTAACCATTTTATTAAAAAGTGAAATCAAAATATTTTTCGAGAAACCCAACTGGTTTTTTACAAATATTATAGCCTATGTCACTCCTACAATTAAGAGGCATCCAACGACACTTCAAATGTCAAAATCCGTCAAACGGTTTAGGCTGCAGGGCGTGTCAAAGAATAAGACATACACACATAATACATACATTACATACCTACATACATACATACGCTCGAAAAACATAACCCTCCTTTGGCAGTCAAGTAAAAACGAAATTGGAGCTCAAAATATCGACGAACCAACGTTTTGAATTAAGAGTTGTTACGAATCCAATCAATCATTATTAGCAGAAATTCGTTGTTGGTCGGACCACTGGTCTAAGATCCGGTATTAGAAATATATTTACCCTTTTATTTTTTTATGATAAAATTATAAGGTATTTGATTATTTCGTAAAAGAAATAATATTATATTTCCAAATCATAGCCGATTTTCAGGATTTTATGATTTCAACTCCCTGACTGTTTAAGTGCTGAATAATTTCCAAATATGTTGACTAAAGACGAATTTGCTACATGACTCTGCGGTTTACAACGGCTGACCCATAACTAGGCAACGCCGGCTCAAACTTATTGAATTTCCTGTCGATACATAGTGAAAGGTAGCTTCATCAACACTTTGTGCGTATTCATCGTATCCGGGCACCGATTTAGCCTTTAATCTATCATCCTTTAAAAAATATATTTTCCTTATAAAAAGGCATGTTGCCTGTCGAAACTAGAGGTTCCACAGCGTGTGCCTCTTTAAGGCGCCGTAGGTTCACTGAGCATAAGCATGAGCGAGATGGAAGTGCGTGATTGGAAGCGCGGATATAATGTTTTTTAATTTAATTTTTTGTGCGTTTAAATAAATAAAAAAGTAATCACTAAGTTCCCTCAAATATGATATTGCCGATTTTTAGAACCAATTTTATAATATGTTTAGCGTTTGTGCATAATTTATTACGAATGTTTTAAGTGTATTTTAGACCTATGTTCGTGATTTTTTTCTATCGAGCGAAAATTGCTTAATCACTGATCTGGCTGCAGAAAAGCCTCAAGATTACTATTCGTATTTTTTTGAGACCATATTATTATAAACAGGCGCATTGTAATGTTTCAAAAACTCTGTTCACTTAAGTAATAACTTCGCTGAACCTACGGCGCCTTAATGAAATTGGTTCCGTATTTGTTGCGCGAGCTCGCTTTCACGTGCACCAAGTCTATCGGATCCATGCATGTCAAAACAGTAGTAGCCTTTAAAAATTGTTGGCCTGGCCCGTTGGGTATTCATAACGGATGGAAAGCCAGCGCGACGCGTCAACATGCAATCTGAAAGCAAATTCACTGTGGGAGCACAACATATCGCGCCAAGCCAAATAGGTATGTATGGTGACACCAAATAAAATACCACCATAGCCATTATAGCACCACTGTTTTGTAGTGTTGCTATATTATTGCATGCTATGAAGTATGTGGTGTTGTGTTCCTGGTGGTGAGTAAGGTCGCCAGACGTCGGCTACGGCACCAGCTTAACATCAGGCAGGCCGTAAGCTAATTTTTTTTTGAGATATTTGAATAGGATTTTCGTCAGTAGGCAATAGGCATATTTTAGCCTTCATTCTTTTGCATTAATAATAAAATTAGAGTCCACAACCCTATTTGCGTCGTCGTGATGCGTCCACCGGTTGATCCGACCACCGCCAAGCGAATACGTGAAATTATCAAGAACATTCCATTGGGAAATTTCAACATTTTGGAAACTCCGTTGGTACATCAGTAATTTAAAACCACAACGGTGGCAAACAAGCAGGCATCGAAACCTATGAACGCTTGCGGCTCCAGACCCAAACTAGCGCCTTGTTGATTTGACCTTTATATCATTGTATTACCTACAATTTTTTTGAATCCATCCTTTGATAAATAAATAGTTAAATAACCTTCCTAAATACCATGAGCTTGTGTGCTATGTTATGAATACGCAAATATCTATATAGTGCACTGCATGGCCGGACAATTGATATAAATAAATCTGCGTTCCGTATTTCAAAAATATTTGATATCGAACTCGAATAAAAATGAAGAGCAATATAATATATTCGATTGGCAGCCGTCGAAAATATTTTACGTGGCACAAAATTCGAGTGAAGGCCTGCTGCCACTAACGCCGAACAAAAAGTAGGCTATGGTAATAATAATTTCATGCCTATCGTATGATATGAGCGGGTATCAATTATAGCGTTCGCCTAACCTAAAGGTAAAGGGTGAATGTCTAGCAGAGATGCGCGAAGCTGCGTTTTCAAATATTTGACGCCGGCAGGTCGATCACGTAACGCATTGTATTTATGTTAGGTAGATCGAGGGGTAAACACGTAACGTTTCGAACTGTTAGGACAATTTAACTGTCATTTTTCCATATAAAAAGTAACATTTAGACCTACCTGACGCGCGTACAATGCGGTTACATGATCAACTAGCATAGAGGGGTAATCACACGTAACGTTCCGAACGCGCGTTAGGACAATTTAACTGTCATTTTTCCATATAAAAAGTGACATTTAGATCTTCCTGACGCGCGTACAATGCATTACTGTAGACAGGTCGATCACGTAACGCACTTTTTATTATGGAAAATTGACACTTAAATGTGGTTAAATGGTCCTAACGCGCGGTCGGAACGTTACGTGATTAGTTGATTACCCCTCGGTTGACAGCGAGTCGTCACTTGTATGAAAACAATGCTTAGCACATCTCAGTCCCGCTATTCTGTAACTTGTTTCAAGTTCACCTCACCGTTCACCCAAAAATATACCTTGACCACTATTCGTAGTCACTAAGCGTAGAGGTCTAGTTTCGTTAAGCGTGACGGGTGAGGGGAGGCGCATAAGCGCGTTCCGAATAATCCACCAGAGATGTGAGTATCCACTCAATCTTATATTGCGTTACCTGAAGCGTACGGTCGCTTGCGATGGATAAGCGATGGCAATAACCATGCGCCTGCCGGTACGGTCAGCTCCAAATATATGTATCCAATTTTCAACTTTATTCCATCGACATACGTTCGTAAATGTATACATATTTATGATGCTGACTGTACAATAAAAGACAACATACATATTTTAGGCCAAATGAGGTTTTTTCCGGTACTAATACCTAACTATAATAAGAGCCAACAGCGTGACGGACCACGCACAATAGTAGAAAAGGTTCCGTAAATAGCTACAACTATAGTATTTTATGCAACTGTTGTATAAGAAGGGTCTTAAAACGCGAGTGGCGTGGGTTGCGATGCGAGCCTTGGCGAGCATCGCAATTAAAAACGCCACGAGCGTTTTTAGACCAGTTATACACCGTTGCATACAATACTTTTTCTACGACAAATTTTAAATAAATAGCAGACTACAGAATAGTTAAACTTTTCAGGCAGCAAGTTTTCTATTCGTACTTTTGCTACTCACGCAATTTCTTCAGGAGCGCAGTTATTAATTTCTTCGGCCATTTTAAAAGGAACGTACACTTTTGTCTTCACAAACACGAATAAAATCTTAATAGTTTAGGACTAATAGTTTATCATCTTTCGTCTTTTCATTTTGAACTGTATTTTGGTTGTATTAAATCGGAAATGTGACTGCTCTTGCTTATGGTTTGTTTTGTTTTTAATTTGTTTGCACTTGCCATTCGAACCAAACCAAATCCGGACCCGGGCCGAATTTGAAATGTTTATTTTTATAAATAATACCAAGAATTTATAAAACATGTAATTTAACACACAATAGATGACGATTTATTATTATTGTAGTAAATAATTTATAATATACAAATTTTATATCGTAAATAAATACTTTTTTTTCGAAATATTTGTTTATGAAGGTGGCACCACTGCAATATAGCGCCCGATTTAAAAAAAAGTTAAACAGTGCTTTTATGAAAAATGTATGAACCAAAAAAGTACGCTAAACAGTGCGTTTTTGGGCCATAGATCATAGAGTTTTTCGACGACTTATTAGTGGTGTCATTGTATTTGAGCTACAGCCTATATAAATGACAGATAACGGTACAGGAGTAGAAAAAACATATTTACGTCAAAGTTTTTTTTGTAAGTATAGGTAAGTACAAAAAAAACCAAGAGCATGAAGAAGGGTTCCGTTCGAAAAGAGTACTTATTATCTTCTTAGAACATTTACGGCACTTACGTCCTTTTCTTTAAGACCATTGTCGCTGAAAGTAGATACTTTTCAATAAACACTATGTCCATGATTTTTTATTAAAGGATCCATTCGCTTAGGAGAACACGCAGACACGTCAAACTTATAACACCCCTCTTTTTGCGTCGGGGGTTAAAAATAAATTAGTATACCAACGCGCATCGCCGACCGGGTGCAAGTTCTCGCATCGCCTTGCCTTTTTAAAAAAATAAATGAGTATACCATCGTGCATCGCCGATCGGATGCAAGTTCTCGCATCGCCTTGCCTTTTTTTAAAAATAAATGAGTATACCATCGTGCATCGCCGACCGGATGCAAGTTCTCGCATCGCCTTGCCTTTTTTTAAAAATAAATGAGTATACCATCGTGCATCGCCGACCGGATGCAAGTTCTCGCATCGCCTTGCCTTTTTTTAAAAATAAATGAGTATACCATCGTGCATCGCCGATCGGATGCAAGTTCTCGCATCGCCTTGCCTTTTTTTAAAAATAAATGAGTATACCATCGTGCATCGCCGACCGGATGCAAGTTCTCGCATCGCCTTGCCTTTTTTTTTAAATAAATGAGTATACCATCGTGCATCGCCGATCGGATGCAAGTTCTCGCATCGCCTTGCCTTTTTTTTAAAATAAATGAGTATACCATCGTGCATCGCCGACCGGATGCAAGTTCTCGCATCGCCTTGCCTTTTTTAAAAAATAAATGAGTATACCATCGTGCATCGCCGACCGGATGCAAGTTCTCGCATCGCCTAGCCTTTTTAAAAAAAATAAATGAGTATACCATCGTGCATCGCCGACCGGAAGCAAGTTCTCGCATCGCCTTGCCTTTAAAAAAAAATGTCTATACCATCGTGCATCGCCGACCGGAAGCAAGTTCTCGCATCGCCTTGCCTTTTTTTTTAAATAAATTAGTATACCATCGTGCATCGCCGACCGGATGCAAGTTCTCGCATCGCCTTGCCTTTTTTTTTAAATAAATGAGTATACCATCGTGCATCGCCGACCGGATGCAAGTTCTCGCATCGCCTTGCCTTTTTTTTTTAATAAATGAGTATACCATCGTGCATCGCCGACCGGATGCAAGTTCTCGCATCGCCTTGCCTTTTTTTTTAAATAAATGAGTATACCATCGTGCATCGCCGACCGGATGCAAGTTCTCGCATCGCCTTGCCTTTTTTTTTAATAAATGAGTATACCATCGTGCATCGCCGACCGGATGCAAGTTCTCGCATCGCCTTGCCTTTTTTCGCCGATGGAAAACCTCCATTATAGAATTGGATTTGAAAATGAATGTGATTTTCTCATTCCGAAAGTAAATATGTTACAAAATTTTAGTTGAACAGCATCCATTTTATTTCGACAATAGTTGAGACCCCTGTGAGATCACAAGTCTCCCACTCACTCAAAGGTCGGCTGCCGTTGCAGCTTTGAAGTGCAAGTAGCATGCCGAACAGCGTATACCTAAGTGGATCGCTGTTCTTAAGGGCAGAGTACCTTAGTTAAATTAGTTCCGGGTTACCTAAATACGCCACTGCAATCAACTAAAAGCTGGGCCAGTATTCCATCCTTGATATTTGACAGAAAAGAGCTGGTTTCCGCAAGTGAACTGAGCTTTCCTTCTGGCAACATGCTGTATAGTGACTGCTATTTTTACGGCACACATTTTCCTTTGACATTAGCACTCTTATAACTCTCTACTCTTTGCAACACGGAGCTCAGTGGGATATTAAAAATTGAAATTGCTGGCGTCGCTTGGTGATGCTTTTAGAACGTAACGCCTGCTCGGTGCAGCACATTCCTGATTCAGACTTTACTGCTCATTAGCAACTCTGCACTATCACAATACTGCTCTTTCACAATGGCCATTATTTGGTACGGCGAGCTCTATATCCAATTTATAGTTTGTCAGGGTTCGCCAATGTGCTGCAGGCTAATTTCAAAACTAGCATTTACGTAGGTTTATTTCTTTGAGCTAGTCAAAATAATATAATACGAAATTGTTAATGTAATTAGTAATTATTAATGATAAAATGGGGCCCTGACAGAAATAACAATAAAATGTGAGCTGTCAATTCACGTATGGTTTGATGGAAGTTTTGTCGAATTAAGATTTGTGTCAAATTCTCTACTAATATTTATTATTATTAATCCCACTTTCCAAACAACAACTTACATTATAATTACAATATTTTATTCAGTTTTATACGCCTTTATGTAGGTGCTATTCGGCTCATGAAATTCAGTGCCTTTAGGGAAAAAGGGTCTAAGTACTTCATGTTGTGTCCTATTTTTAGGGTCCCCTTATTCCCTACCAAAAAGGTAAAAAAGGAACCCTTATGGTGCGACTCTGTCCGTCTGTCCGTCTGTCACAACGTTAAATATCTCAGGAACTAATTGAGCTATCAATATGAAATTTGGAACAACTGTTAAGATGGTTAATACACGTGTATGGAAAATGAAAAATTTCAATATACATTTTTATTTTCTTATTAAATGACGACTACGACATTCTACGATGAGCTGTTAAGATTGTTCACGTGACGTGACGGGTATGGTGTCTGAATGTTTGCTCGGAACTCTCGGTGCGCGACTAAGATTCGCACTTGACCGGTTTTTTATTACTTCATTGGAATAAACGTGTCGAGATACATAAACCAAAAAATCATAAATATACTATCTGCTTCCTAACCTAGTTTTTTCGATTATCTCAAGTCCTTTTATCATCCGACCTTTCCTAAATGTATGTTTCCTCGTATTGGGTATTTTATATGACATGAAAGGTTCAGTACAAGTGATCTCAAGTCAAAACGTACTTACAATCTTAAAGAGATATCTGCATTTTTTCTTTCAACGAAGATCTAAATTTTTCAATATCCAAGAAAATACGGAAAATCATTTGATTTGATAACGCCTGAGCCGAGTGTAGGTTATTACAATTTTCTAGTTATAAAACTACTTGTCTGACACGTCCTCTTTCAAATTTAGACTTATTTTAAAATATTAAATAGTGCATCCAAATAGCTTTAACGTTCTAAAGTAGTAGTCAATATCAAATGTTAATTAACGAGAATCGCGGACTAAAATTATAAACAACGAAACTGAACATCAAATAATACGGCATCTTACAAATCATTGGCGAGGATATTTGCTTTACCTATTTACTTTAATTAATTAGTAAGGGGCGCTCTTTATTTCTAGAAAAGAACGAAGAAAGCTGTCGCCGGGGGCAAGCATCACTCTCGCTGACACGTTTTATCTTTATCGGCGGAGCGTCCGTGACATTTCCACGCCCTGCGTCCCATCGAATACATCACCCACTACTTCATTATTGAATACTTTTAAAATTAACTTGCATTCTGTCTCGCAACCTTCCTCGTGCGGTCATGTGCGGCATTATACGGGCGTGGCCAGTAATAGTAGCAAAAAATTAAATGGTAGATTATTAAGCTTGTGAACAATTATTTCCACGTGATTTTAATTGTTTTTTTTTTTCTTTAAAATTAGTTTACTTGTATTGTTTTACTCTTCTGGAGTGCTATAAGTAACTTTTTATTTTAAAAACACAAAAAAAAAAATGAAATAAAAATTAAAAAATCACAAAAATATCTTTTGAAAACAAAAATGCAAAATCTATCATGACTCATTACATGATCATATGATGTTACCTCAAAATCTGCATTGACTGCTGTGATATGATGTCGTGGTGCCAAGATTCAGTACCTACTCTGAGGTCAAAACTTTAGATCAAAACTTCTCCGAATCCGAAAAAATTAGAATGAATGGGGACACAAGGGGTTACTGCAAATGCTCTATGGAAGCGTCCTTTTGAATATTTGCTCCTATTACAGGCCACACCCCGTATTAGTTACAAACTTAAATTTATAAACCAAATGACACAAAGCCGAAATTAAAATTAAAATATGACAAAAACTTAATCATACAATTGTTGTGTGCGTTGCAGCTAAACAAAATAATGAATAGGACAACGTTTTTAATATTAATTTTACCCTTTTTGTAAGAATTAAACTAACAAATCAAGAAATACGAAAGAGGGATTGAGTTTTGAATACCCTTTTGAAAAATACCGGTTATATGAGCAATCTAAACCACGATGGACGGTGTTTATTTCTCCACTTCACGAATTGTTAAGAATGTATATAACACACAACTATGAAATACAGGGTGTTTGGTCCATCGTTTGCCAAATTAAAACGTAAGGTAGTTTGGGTCATTTGCTATCACTGCATTAAAAAAAAAATTGTAGCCACGGGTTTTATTCTTATATTAAAAAAAAAAAAAAATCAAAGGGTCCCATTTAGAATTTTACATTTTTTTTTATATAAAAAAACCCGTGGCCATAAATTTTTTTTGAATGCTGGATGTGATAGCAAATGACCCAAACTACCTGACGTTTTAATTTGGCAAACGATGGACCAAACACCCTGTATATTGATTGATAACACAGCTGTAACCCAAATCTCGCTCATCAACATTGTACTACCAATCTGAAATAGTACATTATTGCCGTGGCCGGGAAGGAGGCAATTGCAGGCTGAACATTTTGTTTAAACGGACGAGCTTGCGAGTCCGTTTAATTATAATACGAAGCCTGCAATTGCCATTCCAGCTGAGGCTAATATAGTGCTTTTCTCAAAAATGGGGGAATAAAAAAGACTAAATTGAAATCAAGCGTTATTATTTAATACAAATTGAGGATACTGCTAATTACATAAAATTAAACGTCATAATTCTTTTTTAAACAGAATCGCAAGTGTATTTTTCCACCGAAAAACGCAATCTTTTTATGACACATACAAAAATGTCGCGTTTGCAACGGAAAAATACGACTTGATTTGGCTGAATACGACCTGTGCCGTCTTTTGTATGCCAGTTTCTACTTTTTTAAAAGTTTGGTACTCGACAAATAAATAAATTCATATGTAACATTCCAGGCGGCCTGCAATGTTTTTTATTTTTTTATTTTGATCTGGCCTTAAACTATACACTTTACCTTCCAATATGTAGCGAGTTATGTTCACTTTGCGGGCCATTTTTGAGAAAAATACTTGTATGCCATCCGTAACCCCTCTCACACTCGCACAGTATGCATGTGTAATAGAAACAATAACTTAAACTGATTTATTATTGTTACAGATACCAAGATGGGCTGTTTTGTCAGCAAAGATAAGCTCACCAAGGAAGATATGGACTTCCTCAAAACGCACACATCATACGATGAGACCACCATCAAAGAGTGGTACAAAGGGTTTAAGGTAAGTAAGTAAATAAGGGTAAGGGGGGACGGTGTCTGTTCACATAAATAACATAGCACCATGACCGAAAAAAAATTAAGTAAAGGCATCCCCCTTATAGGCGAGAGTTTAATAGTTAGGAGATATTCCGGAAAGCTAAATAGCTCCTTAGTTCGTAAGAAAAAAATGTATAGGTACAATGGTTGAAGTTCCTGGCTTCAGCTAGAATAGTTCTCTTTACGTGTAATTTGCGCATACATAAGTCTAGGTAACACACATTAAGAAGAGTCAAATGATTCCGGCGGTATTATTTTATTGCTAACGTTGATATTTATTATTATTACTGAAATGTAAATAATTTCAAATACTTGACGTGCCTTCCGGTTAATCTTAGGGATAGGTCTTCAAGATCGTCCTCGTTGATTGAATCGTTGTCTACTCGTGTGTCATTGGGCGGGCTGTAAGCTGTACCTACAATTCTCGGCCACTGCGGAGCATACTGCCTTGCAGCTGCATTTATAGAAATTGCTTTGAGATATAGATGAGCATTGCGGCTGAACCAATAAGATCTAGTGACGAGTCTCTCTTGGCTCTGTAACTGAACGATAAAAGTTTCAATTGAACGGGAAATACTTTACTGGGTAAAAAGGGAGGAAGTGAATTTACTGATTAAATTTTAACGGCCTCCGTAGCCCAGTGGGTAGTGACTCTGCCTACGAAGCTGGAGGTCCCGGGTTCGAATCCCGGTCAGGGCATTTATTTGTGTGTTTATCACGAATATTTGTTCCTGAGTTATGGATGTTATATATGTATATAAGTATCTATATGTATGTATCTATTATATATATCATCGCCTAGTACCCACAACACAAGCCTTATTGAGCTTACCGTGGGCCTAGGTTGATTTGTGTAAGATTGTCCCGTAATATTTATTATTTATTTATTTATTTTAATTTTCGTCTTATTCGGGTTCCGTACTTAAAGAGTAAAACAGGACCCTATTACTAAGACTCCGGTTGCCGCTATAACAACAAATAGTAAAAAAACAGAATAAATATTTTTTTTTAATTTTTTTTTTCTTTTACAATCTTACACAAATTGACCTAGTCCCAAACTAAGCAAAGCTTGTACTATGGGTACTAGACGACGATAAACATACTTATATAGATAAATCAATATTTAAATACATAGAAAACTTCCATGACTCGGGAACAAATATTTGTGCTCATCACACAAATAAATGTACTTACCGGGATTCGAACCCGGGACCTCCGGCTTCGTAGGCAGGGTCACTCCAACTAGGCTACAGGGCCATACAACAAACGTGATTTTTTTGTCGTTTTTATAGATAATGGTACGGGACGCTACGTGCGCGAATCCAACTCGCACTTGGCCGGTTTTTTTTATATTATGCATGTGTCGGACCATGGAAAGCCCCGACGCTGATTTTCAGTGAATCCATTTATTACATCATTGGATACTACCATCTCGATCGCTACCCACCAGTCGTTGCATCTCGAACGCTGGGAGTCAACATATCTCGACCGTGATATTTTGAGAATACGAAAACCGGTTTTCGATCGACATCTGCCATTTAGACATTATCTCGATCAGCCCGAGAATTGGCCTCCAGGAGGCACCACGCACGTTCACTTATGGTGAAAAAATGTAACACACCGAATAGATCCATCATAATAACACCGTAGTTCAGAAACTCTAAACAAGCTTGGCCTTAAATGTAATGAAATATATGTATTGTTTTTTTATCTGAAGCACTAGGCGTGTTTTTAACATATTTTGTGTTTTACGCTTGCAGCAAGACTGTCCGAACGGGAGGTTGACGCCGGCGAAATTCGTCGATATGTACAAGATGTTCTTTCCGTCTGGCAACGCAGTCGAATTCTGTGATCATGTTTTCCGCACATTCGACATGGACAAGAACGGCTATATAGACTTTAAGGTAAACCCTCGGTAATAGTACCCTGAATAGTGCTGCGAATTATGCGATCGATATATTTCACTTTACGTCTATTCCTTTGAAGCTTGCATAGCGAATGACTAACGTTTAAATAGTGTTGTCTGCTGGAGCGAGTTGAATTATACATATAATTTAATTCATTGTGATTTAGTTGCGGTTTTTGGTTGATGGTGTTGAAGTATAATTTGGAGTTGACGTGTATCGGAGCATTGTGTTTGTTATAGGAATTTCTGCAGGCGATTCACGTTACATCGAGTGGCACGCCTGAAGAGAAGCTGAAGTGGGCTTTCCGTATGTATGATGTTGATGGGAACGGAGTCATCGACATCCAGGAGATGACCAAAATTGTTCAGGTACTTATACGATTGTATGTATAATTTTGGTCGTTTGAGTATCCCAATGATTATTGGGATACTCAAACGATTCAAGTACAGTCAAAGAATTTAATTTCCTACCCACTTTGGACTTTGTCAAAGTGACGTAATCAATCAAAACGTAAGAGACTTCTTATGATTTTATTTACAGTGTCACTTTGAAATAGTCCTAAATGGGTAGGAAATTAAATTCTTTGACTGTACAATACTTCAACTTAATCACTTGCCATTCGTATCGACCGTTTGTAAATGATTTACGAATGATGTGATGACAATTTACAAGTGAACATACAATCCACCGCAATTGAGAACATTTCAATCTATGTAATGATGTCTAAATCGAAAACCATTTCGGTAATTATGTTACCTGAACGTAATAAAGTAGTTTTCAGATTTAATTTCTCACCCGTTTTTAAGAAAATCACGAATTTGTATAAATATGGTTTAAGCCGCGTGTGGTGACGTCAACACTACGACTGTCATATGAAAGGTGTGCAAGCTGCCATACAGAGCCGTAACGTGGACGTCATAATTTAGTTACGACACCTTCTGGACTTCGCTACTTTTCAATTTGATATTCTGAATGAAAACTACAATTTAGGGAGAAATAAAACACGTGCCGCTTAAAAACATTTTATAGCAAAATAAATCATAAAATAGCCCTCTTGAAAAAATTAAATGTTGTCAATTACATTTTGTACAGAAGGGACGAATTGCATCAACGTAGTCCATACAAAAAGCTACTCTACCGTCCAAGGTACCAGATTACAAGTACAATTGCAGTTTTATAAGAACTCGGCCACATTAAATACAAACATACGCAGATGATTGTAGTAAGAAAACAGTAATAAAAACAAAAAATTTGCTAGTTACGTATTATTGCAGAGGTCAAGAAAAGCAATTCCTAGATAAGTACATTTTGACAATAGGTACAGAACCACGAATTGCATTCATAAGCTCAGAAGTGAATTTTATATCCTAATGTTTCTTTTATTTGACTGTATTAGAGACATTTTATACATACATATTTTACATATAAGTACATACTTCTATGCTACGAGTGATACGACGTATTTAAAACGTCACGATGACTGGATGAAAACAATGGTTACGAAAGAGGTAAAGATAAAAGGAAAAAGAAAAAGGGAAAAACTGAGAAGAACTAACGTGGACAAATAAATGAAAAAAATAAAGCTTCCTCCTATCTTTATCTATCTCTACTAATATTATAAAGAGAAAAAGTCTGTGAGATTGTAGCTCTATAAGTTTGTATGTAGGGGTATTCTCTGGATCTACTCATCCGATTTCAAAAATGCTTTATGTCGTCTATAATCATTTATTCCTTCGGAATAGTTATAGGCTATATTTTATTCCGCGGCTGCGCTGACGTTCTGTGTAATATGCGGACGAAGCCGCGCGAGCAGCTATACTATACTAATCTATTCTAGTATTTATATATAGTTAACCTTGCTCGGTACGGTTAGCTAGTCGAGTTAGTTCTGATTAGATTTAGTTCCCGTGACATTAAGTGTTGCTTGTAGCGCGGATCACTGCATACGAGACAGATGACCGTGTATCTACCTATTGGAGAGAGGTCACCTGCCCTAATCGTATTACTTGCGTACTCGGTATCTTTAACCTGGACTTTCCGTTGATATAATTGGAACACAGTATTTACACATTAAGTAAAGGTCGTGCCAGGATAGGCTAAGTGATTCGACCCCCACCGAGTATTGGCTTGAAATTTTTATGGACTCCACATTTGTGTGGAAAAAAAGCTCGGATAATTTTCTTGAAAAAAAAACAATTTTGCGCTTTTAAATGGTATATTTTAAAATAGTAGAGGGGCAACATCTTTCTATTTAAGTAGGTTTACCGTTTTTGAGAAAAAAAATATTTTGTGAAAACTGACCCAGAATTGAGCTCAATAGTAAAAAGGATAGGTGAAAAAACAAAAGTGGCCAGACAAAAAAAATGGCATTAGAATAGTGTAAAGTAATTATTTTGCAAATTAAACCACTACACGTAGGTAACGCAGGGGCTGACTCAAATCTAGACACGCGGCAGCGAATCCAGCCAAGTTCATTGTATTACTCCAAAATAAATAAGGCAAAACAATGCCCAAAGACGAAAATCCCCTTCAAATATCTCATTACGAAGCTATATATCGTTTTAATG
The DNA here is from genome assembly GCA_963854355.1 of Epinotia brunnichana. NCBI lineage: Eukaryota > Metazoa > Arthropoda > Insecta > Lepidoptera > Tortricidae > Epinotia > Epinotia brunnichana. The sequence goes on along the minus strand of OY977935.1, from coordinate 32,601,898 downwards.
TTGCTTGTTAGAGAATGAAAACGCTCGAGTCACAGTAAATGGCAATCGTTTAATATGAAAGTGCGTTTTGCGGAAAAGAGACAGAATATACTCCCTCTTAAAACATTGTGATTATTATTTCTCTTGTGTTACTTTTTTCTCCATTTAACTGTATTTCTAATCCTTTTTCGTGAAAATTTAAAAATATTGAATATTTATTTGATGTCAACATCCCTATACTTCGAAGTTTGCCGGATACACTGCCCCGTGTATGAGATCCCACAAATTTCGAAGTGTGATAGCCGGGTGTATGCATGCCTGTGACCCCATAAATAAACCATCGACATTTGACGTATTCCAGGCGATCTACGATATGCTTGGCGCATGTTCGAGTAACCGCCCCGCTGACTCCGCCGAGGAGCGTGCCAAGAACATCTTCGCTAAAATGGACGAAAACAATGACGGGCAGCTTACGCAGGACGAGTTCCTCAAAGGCTGTCTCCAGGATGAGGAGCTCTCAAAGATGTTGGCCCCTTAAGAGGCTCATACAGCCCTCGGTCCGGTCTCACCACCCACCCCCTTTCACTGTATACCTCACGATAACCCGACGGCGTGCTCCTGTAGACACGACAGCAGTTATGAGGCTAAACTAAACCAGTTACAGAACGTAACATAACCACCACTCCTTTTTGGTGAGAGATATAGGCATAAACAAGTCATTTGTAAATAGTATCCATAATTTACGCACACTGTTTTATGAATGGTTTATTTTAACACGATTGCGTGCTATCCAGTCAATTATTCATATTTTTTGTGATTTCCTTCATTTATTGTAATGAAAAATATTTCTTATCGATCCATCTAGTACTTGCAAAGCGACGTTTGTCTTTCGCGGAGTAATTATTAAGTGATGGTTGTGTGGCTGTCGTGTCGGCATGGTTAACTATGAAGTGTACACATCCGCGATTGATATTTCACATTTGTCAGCCCAGCAGCCGAAGTGCAGCCCTCGTTCTCATTGCTAACGTCCGCCGTTACGTCATCACCACAAGTAACGTGTTCTAGGGAGCTATAACCAATAGGGAACATTACGCAAAACTCTTCGCAGGTGGCGACACTAGCAGCGTTGACATTGTATCTCGTTCCCACTTGCGGTATTGTCTATGCAAGCATCCTTGTCACTCATTTGACAATCAATTGTGCATGTGTGTGTGAATCCCTAGTGGTAGTGCTGCCTCTGGCGGCAGAACATTGCAGTAATGTTCCCTATTGATGCTCGCTCTTTATACGAGAATACAATTAGGCGAGAATATCTAATAGAAGGAACAAGTAACAAAAACTGCAACTAGAGGCGATGGATTTGATTGATAACGTTAGCTGCGCTTCTTCATTAACATCATCCACATCGAGCTTTTTCCAATAGGTACCTACGTGTTTACTATATATTTGTGAAGAAGTATTTGTACTTAGCGAATATTAATGTAACGAACATAAAGTCAATGAATTCTTGAATATGAAAAAAATATTGAAAATGTCCATTCCTATTTGATAAAGTTAATGTATGTTAACGGTAATTGTATATGAAATATCATTTCTGTCGCTGTCGGATTGTCCTATACTCGTATTTATTAAACAATGTATCCGAACCACTCACCTTTAACATAAGTAAATCTATCGCTCGTAAGTAAAATTCTTCACTGTTCTGCCTCGTTGTCCTTTTACTGCCTAATAGTTAGGAGCGAGCAGACTTAATACCCGGTACCAAATTATACTTGTGTAATGCCAACAGTGCACCGACCCCTTCTCAATGGGAAGGCAATGTGCTTAATTGTGGGACTATTATTAATAAGTAAGTATATGCGTGCGCAAAATTATAATCAGCGCTGTAACAAACTCCTCAAGTTCTTGTCGATATCGCGCAGCACGACGACGCTCGGTTAATATTGGTTATATCTGGTTTACGCATTAGTTACACCGCCTAATAGCTACTTTAAGGTGGTTCGATTGCCATACAAAGCGTTATTTGACATTCGCAGGCTGACGGCGTGATATTTTAAGAAACTTATGTAACAAACTTTCATCAATTGGCTTCCCATTTGCGCCAAATTAGTTTTCCCAAAATATCACGTGACAAACCAATTTCTCAAATTAATCTAGTTTATACAAAATTATTCTAGGAAAGGGGGAATTTGGCGCAAATGGGAAGCCAATTTATGAAAGTGTGTTACATAAGTTTCTTAAAATATCACGCCGTTAGCCTACGAATGTCAAATAACGTTTTGTATGGCAATCGAACCACCTTAACCAAAATTTTTCTTTACGATGTTATCTAAAAAATAAATCTGGTGTGAATTATTGAATTTTTTAAACGTGTTTTAAATTTTGGTATTGGGGTAATATGAGTAAAGACGATGTATATGATGTATCAAATACACTTGCGCGCGAGCAACAGGATCGAAGTTAGATTCAATCAGTTACCTACATTTCATTAGCTCACTCGCTACCTACATATATTAGTACATATATATTTTCGATATCAAGTCGCTTAACAAACTTTTCCATTTTTATCAGCTGTCAAACCAGCTTTTACTCGAATTATTTTATTTATATAGGAAGTAAAGCATTTTGCTATGTGGTAGTATTTAAATATAATAAATTAAATACACACTGGCATAACTATCTGGCGATCCTTGCGCCTCCTTGGTAAATATCATTTGTCACCTTGTTTCCACACTACTGTGCCTTCTAGCTCTCTTTGTAAATAGTTATCATTCATTTTTCATCCCCGGATCAACTTGCTGTTTCGTTATGGCTATTGAACTTTGTTAGTTTATTATTGTTTATTTACATTATGGCTCTTATTTATTTACCAAGTATTAAATTGTTTTACAAACTAAGTACCTACCTATATAATATGTATGCAATTAAAAAAAAGTGGTAGGTTTGAATCTTTGTTGTAGTTTTTTTTAAGGATTTTATATATTTTTCTCATCACATATACTAAACAAACAGAGGGTCGTAATTTTTTTTAGGTATAAATATTAAGAAATTATTGTATCTATTCTGATAACTGCTTTTATTTAATACCTTGGCAGTGATTTTATGCATTAATTTAATTAGCGCAAATAACCGGTAAATGTACAAAATAAACGAACGCACAAATTGTTTTCTCGACATGAACAGCAACAGGAAGAATTCCATATGATTAAGATATAAATATAAATGTATAAACCTGACATTTGCTATGATATCGTCTCCTCTCCAATGCAATGATATAAACAAAGGAATGCTTTTTTGGAATATTATGTGATTGTATAATTAACACTTACCGAATTTATAAATGAATTAAAGCATAATTATATTAATTGCCTAGGGTACAAATCGAAAGAGGATTATTTCTATAATAATTTTAATCTTAATAGTACCTATTCTTGTGATTAATAATTCGATATCCCTGTGACATGTGTGTACCGCGTTAAGTGATCTTAACTCATTGAATAAAAATATGTATTAAGCATAGTTATGGCCAATAAAACCTCCCAACGTTCGCTCTAATACCTATGAGCTTTAACTTAGACGGGCAGACTTATTACAGGCTCCGGCTGGTACCCTTTCAACAATATTGCTTCGCGCAGTAGTACATGTGGATGCGTAAAATCAATAAAAAACTGCACAACCAGTGTGAAAGAACCGCGGTGCTGCTTTCGATGGTTATTATTTATCTGGGACCTGTTACAAGAGCATCAATATCAAATTGTCAGAGCTTATTTTAAACAACACTTTTAAACCTCATTTTAATTAAAGTACTTACACACACACAAATCTAATTTGTTTGAAAAAGCCAACATGTTTCTAGCATAAAAACACGAGATTGATGAGGACAAAGAAGTACCTCCCACAAAATTTTCCAAAATCACCAAGCACTAATATTTTTCGTTTTCTTTATTTTGTTTAGGTACGTTTAATAGTCCATGGAAGGAGCGCCCGACCTCAGGAACCGTATTCAGACTTACACAGTCATGTAATATTCCTAGGTAGAAACATCATCCTCTTCCTAGCGTTACTAAAGGAGCCCGGGGTCCGCTTTGACACGTAATCCCAAGATTTAGCATAGGTACTAGTTTTTACCTTCCTTACCCAGAGGGAAAACTAGACCTTATTGGAATTAGACCGGTTTCCTCACGATATTTTCTTTCACCGGAAAGCTAACGGTAAATATTCCGTACATAAGTTCCGAAAAACTCATTGGTACGAGCCGGGATTCGAACCCACGACAGCAGCTTGACAGGCGCATGCCTGAACCACTAGACTACCGTTAGAAACATCATATCAAATTCTGAAACGGGCGCCAGACGTAGTAGTCACTGTATCTGGGTGGATTAATTAATTTAGCACATTCCAATATTTTTTTTTATATCTGACAATATTGTTATCTTTATTAATCGTAACGTGCTCTACAGACACTATAAAAACATATTGGGTATTCATGGAATCATCCTGATTCCTGTCATCCATTCAGAATTGTAGCAGTTATTCCTCTAGTCTAGGTTACTGCCTCCCGTAGAATGTTCATTCTACGGTGTCAAAAACTGAGTTTAGTTGTGACTGATTCGCAATGATGTATGTACAGTCGCCATTACATACATCGGTACCCTATAGGTGTTCAAAAATATCGGCACATGCACCCTAATGACTTGAAAATAGAGGTGTGTTCCGATGTTTGTGAGCTGCTTGTTTGCTCCGATGTATGTGATGGCGACTGTAAATACCACCAAATATCATCAATTCATATTTGTAATACCACTATAATATTTTTTTATGTAACGCCAAATTACATATAGTGCAGAGTATTTACCTCAAGTAAAAATTGCTCTGAAAAAGATAGAACTTTCACCCACTTAAGTTTTAGACCCTACCGTCTGACATAGTGTTACAGTAACTAGTAAAACACACACACATAACCGATGACTTGCGCATCTTCTGTATCATTAATCTAATCTACTTTGTTACAATAACTGTTACAGTAACTGGTAAAACACACACACATAACCGATGACTTGCGCATCTTCTGTATCATTAATCTAATCTACTTTGTTACAATAACTGTTACAGTAACTGGTAAAACACACACACATAACCGATGACTTGCGCATCTTCTGTATCATTAATCTAATCTACTTTGTTACAATAACTGTTACAGTAACTGGTAAAACACACACACATAACCGATGACTTGCGCATCTTCTGTATCATTAATCTAATCTACTTATTACTTAGTTTAGTATTAAGATTTCCTATGATTTTGTTTTCAATGGATTAACACAAAATTAAATGACTGAATTTATACACTTAGGGAAGAGGGATCAATGATACTCAATACTCATTTCGGACCTGAAGGTAGCTCGCAGACAGGGTCTTGTGTAACATATCACAACATTAATAAATGGTTAATTTTATCCTGCATGCTGCGAATAACTTGCGATTACAAATCGCACAAGGGTATATAATATTGAATTATGGTTTCGCACGCTCACTTAGAGTTTTACATATTAACGAATTAATACATATCTCATCAATTGAAAAGTTACACTTCAAAATCTTGGTCAATTAGTGTCATTATTTATGTTGTGGAAGTCATTATCGCGACTCAAGCGTATGCGTCAGTTGCTATTGTTGTATTACAACAACTATTACGTAGTCAGTATTAGTAATTAGCTGTATGTACTTACTCGTTCCCACATTACAACTTTTCTATCTCGCCACCCACAGAGACGAATCGATCATATTTACCTTATAATAACTTGCACCTTTACCGCACGAATCTATAATGAGCGTATTTGTACTTAAATGTAGAAACGTCTCATCCTGTAGTAATATCTTAATAATGTCGAACTTTCTTTTCTTCTATATGCTTCAATATATGTGCCATGTGTGTTGCCATAAATAATGTAAGCTAAAATCGAAAACAAAATGGCGATTAATGAATTATTAGCAGATAATTACAATAAGCACGTATAAATTAACTGTGTCTAATAGAAAATGGTAAACGGGTCGAAAACGCTACTCTGTAGACATAACATAATTTTAGTCCTAATTCAGGACTATAGTCATATATCCGTGAAGGGCGGGCGCGACGAATGTTGCGTTATTAATCTTTTTAGAACATCTCTATTATGTGATAACTGATAAATAAAGTTAGTTGTAGTCTTAATGACTTTGTTATGTTGTACCAGTTATATAATTTAGATTCAATACTAAGGTGACGCGAACGAAAAAATAGTGTATGGAGACCCCAGCAATACTCTCCCATCCTTGATATTTTGCTGCGCAGAACGGCCTGCGACAATTTTGAGCACTTCGGCACCTCCTCTGTCATACGTAATATTTTGCAGATGATAAAAGTCGCTGAACAAGATTTTGTTTTGAAATGACGAGGTCCTAAGCATGCTCAACATTATCATGAGCCGACTGTTCCTATAATGTAACTTTTACAATGTCAAAATAAAAGAAACAAAAGTCCTAAATGCTACTTTTGTATTATTTGGCATTCATTGTGATATTAAAAAATCAGCCTGTAAGCATGTGTGGACGGGGAAATTAATGTGAATGTCCGCTTCTTGATTAAAATTAAGTAGTTGATTATTTATACCTATGATAAAGTCTATTTGTTAAATTTATTTAAAACATAAGTAGTATTTGCCGCATTCTTTGATAATTGGTATCTTAATTTTTTCAAGTACCTACTTTTAATCTTTTATTTATAACAAAATGCAAACAGTACTGACGCGTGGCGTCCGACATATCTGTATTCTGGCTGCAGCTGATAAGGCTTACATTTTTTGACCAGCAGCTGGTGTAAAATAATAAATAATACACATTTTTCAAAAACATGCAAGCCAGAAGAAATCCAGTTATACGGACGCCTCGCCACTTATGTAATTGTAATATTTTTTATAATAATTTTAATTTTTAATTACTAATCTGCAATGGTATTGAACAAGCACCTTTGTACGACATGAGGGGTTCCATAAAGAAGTCCGCACAATATTAGCAATCTTTATAATACTACTTGGGATATTAGGTATATATTTTCTTTTCAATAAGTTAAACACAAATTTTATAATTGTCTTTCCACGGCATTCTACAATAAGTACTGGCAAGTATAATAATAAATAATAAGTAGTCGTGAAACAGAATTATCCGAATATTAATAATCAATAGAACCATAATTCAAATAATATCCCAATTGGTTATCAATAAAATCTCAAGTGTGTCGCGCTCTGACACACTTGGCTACCGGCGGTGATTCTTATTTATAGAACAACCTAATTAAATAATAGGGTCCCGTTTTACTGTTTGAGTACGGAACCTTAAAAAAGACATACACTCCCAGAGGATCACATAATTTACATATTGACAATTATGGTTATGCGTCTTTGAATGTTATCAATAATTTTATCTATCCAAATATCATAAACCCTCCATGATGCGTTCAAGAACCGCACATTATGGCCACCATTAAAATAGACTGTTTTGTTAGAACAAATTTCTTATCTGTGAAAATGTTATTATTGCTAAATAATAACATCGATTTCGATAATATTATTTCATTCAAATTTCTAACATCTCTGAAATCAAAGAAATTTGATTTGACCTCTATTCTAATATCAGTCGAGATGACGTTTAGTTCGAAATGAATTGTCAATTTGCATACAAATTTGACAAATGTCGCACGTAAGTAAGATATCGAACGATATGACAGTTGGATCCGACTCTAGTTTGTCTCCGAATTAAGAAAAAAACTATGACAGCTGCCAGAAAACACCGCCGCGATGCCGGTCATAATATGCGGCTCCTGAATGCATCGTGGAGGCTTATGATATGTGGATAGATAAAGTAGTGTATGTAACTGTGCATAATTAGGCATTAAGACACTCGTGTGATCATCATCATCCTCCTAGCGTCATTCCCGGTTGTGCCCCTAAAGGAGCCAGGGGTCCGCTTTGACACCTAATCCCAAGATTTGGCAAAGGCACTAGTTTTACGAAAGCGACTGCCATCTGACCTTCCAACCCACAGGGTAAACTAGACCTTATTGGGATTAGACCGGTTTCCTCACGATGTTTTCCTTCACCGAAAAGCTACCGGTAAATATTCCGTACATAAGTTCCGAAAAACTCATTGGTACGAGCCGGGATTCGAACCCACGACCGCCGCTTGACAGCCGCATGCCTGAACCACTAGGCTACCGTAGCTTTTATTAAGACACTCGTGTGATGTTATTATGAAACTCGCCTTCGGCTCGTTTCATAAACCCACACTCGTGTTTAATGCCCTTCATTATGTACAGTCACATAAACTACTATATATCTTTCAACTAATTATTATAATTATAATGTAACAGCTCCTGTTGTAAACATTATGTCTTGACAAATGCAATCCTATCCAATAAATTATTATTTTAAGTCTGAGCAAATATTGAAGTGTTTACAGCCTACTAATTATTTACAGAAGCAATGATTTGTCTTTTAGCGGTGTAATGTAGAGTATATCCGGTTTCATATAGTATAATAGATGGGCACATACACTAGATGAAGTAACCACTGTGTCCCCATGAAGTCTCTGTTGTATTTCTAAGAATAAATATTTTTATTGATTCACATTTTGCCTATTCATGTATAATATACAAAATACAAAAATAGTTCTTAAATCGTCTCATTATTTTCGTAGCAATTAGTCATTTTTAAGTTTTTTTTAGCTTGAAACTAAATTGCTGTGTTATGTTTATATGTATAATTAGTTATATTCATTTGTATCTCTTTTCTGTAATTCGAATGTCGTGTTTAAATATTGTTAATTTCTAGGGGCCGCGAGATACCTAACTAGAAAGAGCGCGATTTTGAGAGTCAAATCTACGTTCCATATTTAAAAATAATAATGGGGAAACAAAATAGCAAACTCAAACCAGAGGTTTTGGAAGATCTGAAACAAAATACTGAATTTTCAGGTACGTACTTATTATTTATCTTTATCACTAATATTTATCTACAATTTTTTTTTTACCATAGTACATTTTTTTTAATAATAACTAAATATTTGACTGGACAAGCAATCTTACATATAAATCCGACGGAAACCATAGGACGCCAGGCACGTACAGTCGCCATCACATACATCGGAGCAAACAAGCGCGTCACAAACATCGGAACACACCTCTATTTGCAAGGTATTAGGGTGCATGTGCCGATATTTTTGAACACCTATAGTGTACCTATGTATGTGATGGCGACTGTACCATGAGAATACTAGTCAACTATAATCGAGTGTAATCATAACTATCTACAACTTGGAAAAGTTGAAAAACCCCCAACATTTTCATTTCAAAGTTCAATATCTCAAAAACGGCTGAACCAATTTTATTTAAACGTAGCTAAGAACCATCTCGATCACGTCAGCTTTTGGATTAAAAAAAACCGCATTTAGGAGTTACGATGCCACAGACAGACACACAGACACGTCAAACTTATAACTTTATAACACCCCTCTTTTTCCGTCGGGGGTTAAAAACGCGTACAATAGGCATGATTCCTCATGTTAAAATTGCTAAATGGATAGTAAACCATCAGATTATTGTAATAAAGTATAAATTATAAAATATCATTAAAATCATAATAAGATACCTTGGAGGACGCCAGCGAGGTCCAACTTTGTCTCAAATTTTCGCGTTTTTATGTTCTTTAATTGTAGTTGCTCCCATACAAACAGTTGTTCATCTCCAAAAACTGGTTCAAATGGCATCCTAAAAAAACTTAGTCATCATCCCTATTGTCATTGCATGAGACGAGTAATGAAATATATCTTTTTACACCTTTATTATGATACTCGCGTCTGTCTATTTTCAACAAGTCAGTGTATTCAAGCCATAGAAAGAGAGAGAGAGAAAATAATGCATAAGGTCCGATTCAAACCACTATTCTCCGACTTGAATATGCATTTCGTATAGTCGAATTATACTTCATATTTACATTTTATATGAATTCGCGGCACTTGCGGTGGAGACTCTGGGCCCTTGGTCGTCCGACATCAAACATTTATGAAAGAGGTGTCGGTCCGACTCATTGGCGTTTCAGGCGACCACAGGGCCGGTTCCTTCTTTGCCCAGCGTCTGAGCCTAGCGGTGCAAAGGGGCAATTCAGCCAGCGTCCTAGGTTCACCCGCTTGAGGCATGGGCCTCAAGCGGTCGAACTGGGTGGGGTATTTTATATTTAGTTTATACTAGTAAGTCTAATAGTTCGTAGTTCTTTTTTAGTATCAAAATGTTAATTTATCTAATGTTACTTACATTAGATACCTAAATTAACATTTTGATACTAAAAACGAACGTAAGCTGATGTATTTACTAAATGTTGTGTTTAAATTTGAAAACGACTCGTAATCTAGAATGAATACTACGAAACTTACCTCTGTTTCTCGTGTTGTTTATTACAGATGCAGAAATACAAGAATGGTACAAAGGTTTCCTGAAAGATTGCCCCAGTGGACATTTGTCCGTAGAAGAGTTTAAGAAAATATACGGGAATTTTTTCCCATACGGCGATGCTAGTAAGGTATGTTAAAATTGATTGATATTCAAGAAAGTTTATGTCAGGTAAATTGTAAGATATATGTGACCAGCAGGCCCCGTAGCATGGATGGCCTTATCACGCGATAAGTGACAGGATAGAGCATCCGTCCCTGGCTGACACCGTTCGATAGAACGAGACGACGCGCTTATCCTGTCACTCATCGCGTGATAAACGCCATCCATGCTACGGGGCCAGGTCACGGGGTCAGGTATGAACGTCGGGTAGGTCTAAATGTCACTTTTTATATGGAAAATTGACAGTTCAATTGTACCGACGCGCGTTCGGAACGTTACGTGATTACCCCTCTGGACTATTATATAGACATAAATACGGTTAAATTGAAATATTTATTATTAACATATACAGACACTCAGAAACATAACTTAACTATGGTCCCACACTAGGCTAGGCCTGTCCTGTGGAGACCAAGACAAATAAATGGCGCCCGAACAGGGACAAGCGCTAGGCGACTAGCGCCACTGAAATAAAAGTAGATACGGCACTTCCACGCCTTTATTTTTATTAAACACAGGCCAAAAAATGAAGGTCTAAGAACTGGGACTAATTTTACAAAGCTTATTATGCAATGTTTTTACGATAACTTCTATGGCGAGAATGAAGTCCTCACCAATTTGTTTACAAAATTTGACAAGATTCCAGAAGGATATACTACGCATTTTAAATTTTGAATATTTAGAAAAAAGCCGAAAAACCTGCCAGAGCTCAATAAGCATAAAGATCTAACACCGGGAAGAAAACAAAATGAACAAAATAAACGCCATCTACGAGATAAACCAGACACCACAATTAGACAACTGTCCATGCGGCTTAAAATGAAAACAATACAAAGCAAAAAGAGAAAAAGATGACAATTATAAACTAACAATTAATTAATTATATAAGGGTGCTTGTCTGCGGCGATGTATATGTAGTGTGTAATGTATGTATGTAATGTATGTGAGTGTATGTTATGATATTACATTAATGATTGTTTCCGATTGCTTAAGTAAGTACATAATTATTAATTAATATCAACCCTTTATGTTTAGTTTGCAGAACATGTGTTCCGGACATTCGACGCTAATGGTGACGGAACGATAGATTTCCGGGAGTTTTTATGCGCACTCAGCGTAACTTCGCGTGGCAAACTCGAGCAAAAGCTGAAGTGGGCCTTCTCTATGTACGATCTAGATGGTAACGGATACATATCGCGCCAGGAGATGCTCGAGATTGTTACTGTAAGTTATCACAACACGTAATATTACTGACAACACGACCGGCGCCATCGCCATTCCCAAAAGCTGAAGTGGGCCTTCTCTATGTACGATCTAAATGGTAACGGATACATATCGCGCCAGGAGATGCTCGAGATTGTTACTGTAAGTTATCACAACACGTAATATTACTGACAACACGACCGGCGCCATCGCCATTCCCAAAAGCTGAAGTGGGCCTTCTCTATGTACGATCTAGATGGTAACGGATACATATCGCGCCAGGAGATGCTCGAGATTGTTACTGTAAGTTATCACAACACGTAATATTACTGACAACACGACCGGCGCCATCGCCATTCCCAAAAGCTGAAGTGGGCCTTCTCTATGTACGATCTAGATGGTAACGGATACATATCGCGCCAGGAGATGCTCGAGATTGTTACTGTAAGTTATCACAACACGTAATATTAATGACGAACACAACCGGCGCCATCGCCATTCCCAAAAGCTGAAGTGGGCCTTCTCTATGTACGATCTAGATGGTAACGGATACATATCGCGCCAGGAGATGCTCGAGATTGTTACTGTAAGTTATCACAACACGTAATATTACTGACAACACGACCGGCGCCATCGCCATTCCCAAAAGCTGAAGTTGGCCTTCTCTATGTACGATCTAGATGGTAACGGATACATATCGCGCCAGGAGATGCTCGAGATTGTTACTGTAAGTAGTGTTGTGGATAACGTTCATTTTGAGGCTTAAAGACTCGAACCCTAAAGACTCCCGAGGCTTAAAGACTCAAGTGACGAAAAGTCAATATTTTGCATTTATATGCGTAAAATAAACCAACACGGTTCTTAAACAGCATCGAGTCTTTAAGCCTCGGGAGTCTTTAAGGCTCGAGTCTATAAGCCTCGAAATGAGCGTTATCCACAACACTAACTGTAAGTTATCACAACACGTAATATTACTGACAACACGACCGGCGCCATCGCCATTCCCAAAAGCTGAAGTTGGCCTTCTCTATGTACGATCTAGATGGTAACTGATACATATCGCGCCAGGAGATGCTCGAGATTGTTACTGTAAGTTATCACAACACGTAATATTACTGACAACACGACCGGCGCCATCGCCATTCCCAAAAGCTGAAGTTGGCCTTCTCTATGTACGATCTAGATGGTAACGGATACATATCGCGCCAGGAGATGCTCGAGATTGTTACTGTAAGTTATCACAACACGTAATATTACTGACAACACGACCGGCGCCATCGCCATTCCCAAAAGCTGAAGTTGGCCTTCTCTATGTACGATCTAGATGGTAACGGATACATATCGCGCCAGGAGATGCTCGAGATTGTTACTGTAAGTTATCACAACACGTAATATTACTGACAACACGACCGGCGCCATCGCCATTCCCAAAAGCTGAAGTTGGCCTTCTCTATGTACGATCTAGATGGTAACGGATACATATCGCGCCAGGAGATGCTCGAGATTGTTACTGTAAGTTATCACAACACGTAATATTACTGACAACACGACCGGCGCCATCGCCATTCCCAAAAGCTGAAGTTGGCCTTCTCTATGTACGATCTAGATGGTAACGGATACATATCGCGCCAGGAGATGCTCGAGATTGTTACTGTAAGTTATCACAACACGTAATATTACTGACAACACGACCGGCGCCATCGCCATTCCCAAAAGCTGAAGTTGGCCTTCTCTATGTACGATCTAGATGGTAACGGATACATATCGCGCCAGGAGATGCTCGAGATTGTTACTGTAAGTTATCACAACACGTAATATTACTGACAACACGACCGGCGCCATCGCCATTCCCAAAAGCTGAAGTTGGCCTTCTCTATGTACGATCTAGATGGTAACGGATACATATCGCGCCAGGAGATGCTCGAGATTGTTACTGTAAGTTATCACAACACGTAATATTACTGACAACACGACCGGCGCCATCGCCATTCCCAAAAGCTGAAGTGGGCCTTCTCTATGTACGATCTAGATGGTAACGGATACATATCGCGCCAGGAGATGCTCGAGATTGTTACTGCAAGTTATCACAACACGTAATATTACTGACAACACGACCGGCGCCATCGCCATTCCCAAAATCATAATCGCTAATGCCCGGGCCACACTAGCGGGAATTGTTGTTTCCCGCTAGTGTGGCCCGGGCATAAAGGTCGTTTCGTTCTAAAAACGTTAATAAAGATGCAAGTACATGCGAGGTTTAGATTAGCAATATATCTTCCGTAAAAATACTTTTGCAACCGACTTCCTCAGCGTACCTAGGTACGAGGGTCAAACTGAAAGTTCTTAGAAAATCAAAAACTGAGCAATCAAGCAACTTATTACTTTTATTATATCTTTTCAAAATAGCCTCCCTTCACATCAATACATCGCTGTATTCGATAGAACCACTGAGAAAAGCACTTTGCCCACTCGTCCTTAGGGGTCTCTTCGACGGCCTTTTGAAACGCAGCCACTGCTTCGTCGGCGTCCATAAAACGTTTTCCTCGAAGTTTTTCTTTAATTTTTGGGAATAAATAAAAATCACAAGGTGCAAGGTCGGGGCTATAAGGTGGGTGACCCAGTAATTCCACGTTTGCCGTCGCCAAATAGTCGATCGTTTGCTTGGCGGTGTGCGATGAGGCGTTGTCGTGGTGAAGCAGGATCCTACTGCGAGGCCGTTTTTCTCGAACTTTTTCCAAGACAAGTGGTAAACAATTGTTAGTGTACCACTTCGTAGTAACTGTTTTTTGATCCTCTAAAATAATTGTTGCGTAATGACCAGTCCTTCCGAAGAACGAGGCCACCATCTTTTTTCCCACACTTCGACCTCTCTTCACTTTAGTAGGCAACTCCTCGGAAGGAAACACCCACTCAGCAGACTGTCTTTTAGTTTCAGGATCATAACAGTAAATCCAGCTTTCGTCACCCGTAACTACGTCGAACACAGCATTTGAGTCACCTCCGTTGAATCTTTGACCCATTTCACGGCACCAATCAACACGACGGACTTTTTGGGCTTCTGTCAAATTATGAGGTATCCACCGGGCACAAAGCTTCCTCACCGCTAAATGTTCATGGAGGATTTTGTGGACTTGACTCATACCAATGGCTAAGCTTGTACGAATCTGCTGATAGGTTACTCTTTTGTCAGTCTCTATCATACGCCGCACAACACTGATGTTATCTTCAGTAGTCGCCGTAGAAGGCCGGCCCTCACGCAGATCATCAGTGAGATCAGTGCGGCCACGTTTAAATTCATTAAACCAGTTGTAAATAGTAGCACGAGATGGGGCTTCATCGTGAAAGGCCAATCGAAGTCTATCATAACTTTCTTGTTGACTTAAATTACATCGAAAGTCGTAAAAAATCATTGCTCGAAAATTTTCTCGCGTTAAATTCATGCTCACGTAGTACACACAATTTTCAATTTGCCGCCAAATCGTAAAACAAATGACAATCGAGTGGAATTCGTACACAAAAATATTAAGAAAGAGTTCCATTTTCAAATTTTGAACTTATTTTTTTATTATATTTATTACAAGTGGCCAGTTCTAAAGACTTTCAGTGTCGCCCTCGTAAATATCAAGACTTAAAAGTTTTAACCCGTCAGGTGTCAGACCTTCCGTCGCAAAATATGCCCGAAATGTCCCATACAAACAAGAAACGGCCGAATTTCCGCTGGAGATGGGAATTTCACCTACCCTAGAATAATTTATATGTGATGTGTTATATATAATTAGAGAGCTAGATACATTTCGAATTCAGCACAATATGTTATAATAGCCGCACTTAGGTACTTGTAGTGAGAGGTATATTTATTTATATTCCAAGATGTTCGTTTTCCGTCACATCTGTCACAAATCATTCGCAATTTGCACTCAATTTATAACCACATATCACATTTTTCATACACTAAAATGATACTGGCTAGTTAATACCTAATAATTACTTCACAACAAATATTTATTTACGCGCACGTGCGCGCACGTTCCAACTTGCAACATGGCCGGCGAATTCCGCCAACGCAGAGTTGACGGGTTAAGTTTAAACACAAAGCCCCTTGCTAGTTGATAAAACTTAAAATTCCTTTGGTAAATTACATTTGTTTTGACCCTTTCTTATGAATATAAAAGTCAAAGTGACACATAAAGATAAACTAATTTGAACGGCCTTTTATCTAAAATAGGTTTCGGCCATAAATAATCTCGGCAATCGGCAAGTAACTTTAACTTCTACGTAGCATGATTGGCCTATAGCAATTAAAATTGAAGCACACAACTTCTGCAATGGCACCGTGTCAACATTGGGGCAAGCTGACATCGAGCAAGTTTTTAACTTTTCAAAGAATCTGCGATAACTGCCAACTATATTCTGCGTGCAGAATAAAGTTTTGCTAAAACGTACAGACAGCGCCGCTTCCCGCCGCGGTATATATTCTGTGCGGACCCTTTCGCATTAGTTCGAACATTACAACCGGTACCGCCTCCGCACCGCGCCGCGCCGCACCGCCACCGCTTTCACTGCGTTTCAGGCTTTAGTCAGGATTAGGATTCAATCTGCACAACCTGTTTTCATTAAATTTATATTGTTTACCTTCATTCCTGAAATGCATGCGTGTTTTCTACACGGGCTTGAACCCGACAAATTTTATTTTATTGTGTAGTTACTTTTTATTTCCAAAAAATATATGGTACACTTGCTCGTCAAACATAGCTTTTATTGGCGAGTATTGCAATCACTTTGATATCAGGTATTGCACCTACGAGTAGTTACCTGAAAAATAAACATAAATTAAACAAAAGTTTGTTAAGTTGTCAATTGATAATATTGGCAACTTTTTAGCCAAGTTAAAACTAGGCTAGATATGTTGATGTACTAACAAACTAACATTCATGCTACACTGATTAGTTCCTAGAAGTTACCGTTATGGGCACAGCTCCATCTATCGGCACAATGTGTTACTAATAACAGTTATAAATTGCAACCAAATGTGTTTGATTTTCAGCAATAATTCTTTATCACGTAAACCGATTTTTGCCGTTTAACGATGCATCCGTGCACAGGATGGTCAGTTAACTGTGTTGGCGTTTGTACATTGCAATACCTACTAAATAAGTTCAGGCAATACATTAGCAGTAGTTGTACTAACGTAATTCAGAATAATACAAAAATAACATACAACTGTGTCTTATTTGGATTACTTGAGTGTATAGAAGGCCCGTTTATCAACAGTGGACGAACTAATCTGGATCGCGTTCCTTAGAAATAAAAATCCTGTTGTAGATGGCGCCACCAATGCCACCATAGAGATACTACTTAGTAAATCACGGAAAAAGCTCCTATAGTTGACTCTAAGGTGGCGCCATCTGCCATATGCTTTATTTGTAACGAACGTGTCTTCGTATTTATGGCTTCGAGTCGACGAATTTTATAAGAGGACCCTCTTATATAATTCGTCCAAGATAAAACTATAACCGCGTAGTAAAATAATAAAGTACCTATATTTGCATTTATTTGTACGTTTCAGGCCATTTACAAGATGGTTGGCTCTGTGATGAAAATGCCGGAGGATGAATCTACGCCGGAGAAGAGGACGGACAAAATATTCCGTCAAATGGATCGAAATAAAGATGGAAAACTGTCTCTGGAAGAGTTTATAGAGGGCGCTAAGAGCGACCCATCGATCGTGCGCCTGCTGCAATGCGACCCGCAGTCACAGTGAGACCGGCTGCATACACCCCAACAACAGCCACGCATCGGATCGCTTCAATCTATCCAAAACTACTACGATAACCTATAGTAAATAACCCCAGTTGAAATTGCTTGTAAGAGCTAGTGCGCGACACAAATCGTTATGCACACTTTGAATTTATGTTCAATCGATTGTCTGTTTTTGACTAGGCATCCATCAACAATTCTCAGTACCTAATATTTACTCTTCGCTATGTATTTATTTGTTTATATTTAAATATAAAGACATTATATTAAGACACTTGTGAGTGGACCGAGCACACAAGAGTGAATATGGATGGATAACCTTGAAGTACATAAATTATGTAAGATGGAAGCCCCAATAACATTTGTACATCTAAATCACTTGTCTCTCAACTATCTCGTCATAAAATCAAAAGCTTCTTAAAAGTGTTATCAGGTCATCAAGTTGACGGGAGATAAAAGGATACGAATTAGGGGTTATTCCCACCTGTTCTTACCAATTTATTACCACTGGTAACTACTAGGAAAAAAAACGGATAAAAAATCCAGGAATTAGGAAGCCACAAAATAAAATAACGATTGAGTTTCTGCATTTTTCGGGGGTATTGTGTGATTCTGTCGTACACTTATGAAGGATGTGTGATAATATTCTACGTCGATTTAAAGGGGTTTGGGTGCAATTGGCGTTGTTTCTTTTTGTTCCTGGAGTTAGGTACCTAACTCGCTACGACAAACAGGTTCTTGACTCGGAATAACGACCTTAAACAATCACGTAGGTACAGTCGTGTTCTAAAATATGTGCACGGACAAGTGATCAAAAATATGTGAACACGACTTTATTTTCAAGGACATAAAGTTGCTTAGATATTATTAAACCTTCGGGAACGTACATATATATTTATGAACTCGACTGTACCTACATACTTTAAATAATGTATTTGAAACGCCTTACAGTAAAATTCGCTGTAATTAAAATATATTTTTGACGTGGGTCTGCCATAGATTGCGTGATTTAACAGTAATATACCCCGTCATGATGTGGTCATGGATGTTACTGTTGTATAACTTGTATGTGATGGCATGAATAAACGAATACGACTATTCGTCTTATTAATTCGATATGAATATTCATATCGAATTAAAAGGATAATTACCAATCTGTCGTGACAGCCACTTTATGAGAAGATTAATACCACTGTGAAATCTCCCAAAGTATTCTAAACTCCCGACCTATCCATAAATTGTGAAATTATAGATGTGAATTTATGATTGGATATACCTAATTTATTTTTACAACGTGTTATTTTATAAATTATAACACTACATAAAATACATATATTACTAAAGATCTGTTTACAATACTGTGGAATAAGCTACTGAATAAAAATGATGCCACTAGTCCATTCTATGTTACTCAAACTCCAAACATTTATTGTTATGTATATTTGATACAATATGCACTAGGGTTTAGACATTTCTCGCTTATTGTTAGTCTAATAACGTTTACGTGTCCATGTCATCAGTTTATTAAAGTAAATTATATGTACCTTTTATTGCAAAAACTGAAAAAGCAAATTTTCCACCTTGTTCTTGCATTATTCTATTTAGGTCTACCTGTCGCTTCATTATAGGAACAATGTTGTGCATGGATGCGAGCAACTCGTGACATTGGTATCTACTGGTAGCCCGGTTTGTTTAGTTAACGGAATCGGTTACTCATACTTTCACGACACAGCCGCCTCAGGCGTATCTATAGTTGAATCATTTATAGGCTGCGTTTGTAAATGTCTTATAGTGTACTTCAAATACGGAATACAATGCAAACACATTCGCAATCGCAACCTTTACGCGATTTAGTTATATAGTCGGGTTACTAAACTATTTCTTTAATCATTTAAATTTAATAAGGCGGACAATTTTTACATATAACTAGTAGTCGCGATTGTATCAACGTAGCGAAAATAATTTGTGAGTTGCGAGTGACCACATTTAATTCTTTGGTAATCTCAAACTACCTTCTGAATATTGTTATTGTATCTGAGGTGCTACGAGTGTTTTTTTGAGCTGCTGATTTAATTAACTACGGTCACTTTTAACACTTACTTAGCTTAGAAGCTAACATTGGAAAGACTGTGGGTTTATTGCACAATATGAAGACAATTTACGCATCAAACGATACTGACAAATATACCTAATGTAATTATTATTTAATTCATAGTTATATACAAAATATTTATGCTGATCTATTTGCGTAGCTGATCTATTGTTAAGATTTAGTTGTAATGATTGAGAATTGTTAAAAAACATAGCTTTGAGTCAGCCTAAGTATTATTATTCAATTATTTTTTATGATCTGTAGAAGTGTTTGACTTAGCTTTTTGTATTTTTTGTAATTAACTGTTGTGGTGACGAGCCGCGTATGAATTTATGAAATGACTTGTTTTCGAACAAAGTATCACCATAAACATTGGGATTTTAATTATGTGGACCGCAAAAAACTTAAAACGAATAGGGGCATTTTCATTTGAAAGTGTACCTTTAACTTTTTTTTGTTTTTTCTGCTTAGTATCATGTGTAAAAATATTTTCCATATATTTTTAGGATTTCACTTTGTGACGGCCCATGCAAAATTTATATGAAGCCGCCTATATCTGGATAAATGGTCACAAGCGCGGCATAGGGCAGGCGGCGCTTCGGCGCCTGTCAGCCCGACTCTGCTATTTACGAATTCGTTGTACGTCTGGTTCCACTATTCATCTCCGTATCCATTCGCTTTGCTGAGCTTTGACTGACCTAATTCCATTAGTTAGGTACGCGTTGTTTACATCTGGGGAAAACCTAATCGGTATATGAATCTGTAGTTAAATGTGTATTTATGATACTTTTTAAATAAGATATTTCTCCTTGTAGTTAGTTTCTATCAACATTAATTATTATGCCAATGGATAAATTGCATGTAAAAATATGGAACATTTCGATTTATTGTTTCTGGTTTCATTTTGACTTTATTTTGTTTATTTTAATGTTTAAATATGTGTTAGGTGGATCTTTCAGTATTCATGCCATCTTAGTATCGAAATACTCGTTGCATAACATCTCCGTTCGAGAAGGGATACACTTTCACTCGCATTGCATGCGCTTTCTCTGAATACAAGGTCTGGAACTAATTGCAATTGGCAGAGCTGCGTGCAAATGTACGGGCGTGCTTGCGAAGGTAGCGCTGAAGCTTCACCGTGCGAGCTACGCCTTGAGTTCGCGATACCATCCAGTAGATAACATAATAGGTACCTCTGCACCGAGTTTACGGTAAATACTGTCGATTATGCCTTGTTTTGATTTGTACTAGCTAGTCGCTTCCGCCCGCTACGCTGCTCAGGTCAACTATGATTTGAGTAAATACATGTAAATCATATACCTACCTGTGGTATTTAATTTTAATTAAATGTATTCATATTGTTTATTTTAAGTAAGCTGAGTGATGTTTTATCGATCCAGACGGATATTCAAGTTCTTAGATCCTTTTGAATGTTCATTATTTAATTATCTATATGATACTTTTGAGTTTATTCAATCCAATGCACAATGTATTTACTTACTTATGTACCGCACAATAATGCGTTGTATATTTTGATCGTGTGCTCTGGTGTACCTAAATTATATGTGGGATTGATAACTTCCCTGGTAATGTTAGATTGTAAACACTATTGCAATGCATCCAGTAAATGCTGCACGTGCTAATTGTTTATTTGGCTAAATCAAAATAGCCCGTTTTTAAATCGTGTTTCGCCGTTACACGTCCACTACCTATTACTTTGCAACTAATTAGTTCACAGTTCGCGAAACGCAATTAGGTGTACCGAAACACTGTAACGTCCCCCGACCTACTTGCAGATGGACTGCATAGATAGATAAGACTTAATATTGTTAGATAGAATTCAGTTGAGCGCTAAAAACCTAGTCATTATCGCTGATTTAATTGGTCGTTGTTTTTTTACAGTCTTCCAGTATTTTAAGCGGTAGAAGACATACGAATCGTAATTTGATCTTTATTATGTATAATTATGAAGTAAAATGTTAATCAGGTTACCTATGTATTTCATAAACTCGAAATAAATTCTTAGAAGACTTAGGCGCACCCTACTAGTTCAATGCTAGCTTAATTGGGTGCTAATTTGTTATTACTGGCAATAAAATAATGAGCTAGGAAATGCTTTATTGGAATATTTTAATGCAAGAGTGCATCGCGCGTTACGAAATTCTTACTTACTCGTACTGTTGTATCTTACCTACCTGGGTAGGTACGGTTCTGAAACCCTACGTACAACGTTTACAATCTATCACCTAGTTAGACACGCTTGGCTCTTTCCCACGATTGCTTACAAGTCTTCTCTATCTGATATATCTACTTCACTATTATAATTAGTAATATCAACACTGATAAACCTATGGTGCATAAGGTGTACCTATGAGATTAATGGATTGTTAGTTAATATATCTCTATTACTACTTTTTTGTAACATTAACTAATACATAAAGTGTGTAGATTTTATTTTTATTTTGATACAATATTAATGCGTACGCTATGTTCCAATACATATTCTGTTGAATCCAGGGTGCTACTCGAGTCGCAGCTCGCACTCGATGCAAAGGAGGATGGCATGGTCTTGCTTTACCGTTAATAAGTTCAGCATTCAGCGCGGTGCGGTGCTTTCTACTGTCTAGTGTAACTTGCAGATAAATTAAGCGCACGGTTACTCCATTGTATCAGTATCTTGCCTTAAATCTGCTTGTTATTTAGTCGTATTAACCTGACCCGACTATTGTCAAAGTAGGATACGTTTGATGAATAGGTACGATTACTTACAGCTTTCTAGTACGCATCCTCATTGTTTCCCTACCTTTATTGTGTACCCACTTGAGCCGTCTGTGTAGGATATAAGTATATTGTTTATCCCATATATATGAACAATTTTCAGACAGAGTTCTTGGTTTTTGTGGACTCACTGCTGTATTTTTGAGTACCTAAATCTTAGTTCTCAGTTAATTGTTCGCATTATCAGTGTGTCCCGGAATGAATAATGATCGCGATGCATTTGACTTCTATAGCACCCTGCCTTAAACCTTAGTATTGAACATAACATACTTAATGCTATCTTACCGTGTGGATTGTTCTACTGTACTATCTTTAAGTGTTTGACTCAAACATTGTTTCCACTTAATGTTTATCGTGAGATTATGTGCCGTCGACATGAATAATGTAACATCGTATACATTGGAAAACCAAATGAAATGGTTCACCTGTTTTAGATTGTAATTATGACATCTATTTATTAAATCTTTCTTCTCTCAGAAATGCAGTTTCATTTAAATATTTTCTCATTGTTTTTTAACTGTCTTATCAATTTATCATCATACCTAGGTACTTAGATACCACTTGTAGGTAGGTACAGTCAGCGTCATATAGTTAATAGCAGCCAAAGTAGCCAAATATATTGTAACACATCCTTACTCCTATAGTTATAAAGACGTGTTGCGATATATTTGGGTACCTTTAAACCAACTCTCCAACGGCATCTACAAGGCCTACGAACAGAGTTGCCCATTGCGAGAATCAACCACAAATTACACTACGACATGGTGGAACAGAAGGCTAGAAAAGCTCCGTGTCCACCCGTCGAATATTCAATCACTCAACCAGTGGGAAAGGTACGGTAGAGCACTGACTGAATATAACAAACAGATCAGAAAAGCCAAAAGGAAGTCGTGGCGGAAGTTTTGTGAAAAGATCGCCCAAACACATAAAGGAGCGAGAATTCACAAGATTCTCTCCAAAACTCCAACCAATTACCTAGGTCTACTTAAGAGACCTAACGGAAGCTTTACAACCACGGAGGTGGAAACAATATACTTGCTTAGAACTATCCACTTTCCAGGCTCGTATCCCACCAGTAATACCCAGTTATGCACCCAAAGGAGCACACGACCGGAGGGCACAACAACGACTGGAATTGGCTGCAAACATTTTCAGACCAAACCAAGTTATATGGGCACTTAAGAAGAGGACGGTATTATTCCTACATTACTACAACAAGGACAAAATCTAGTCCTCCCGCACCTGGTAAGAATATTCCGAGCTAGCTTTGCTTGGGGTACTATACCAGAACGATGGACCAGAGTCAAGGTACGCTTCATACCAACAGCAGGGAAAAAGGACTACTCACAGCCCAAATCCTTCAGACCAATTAGTCTATCATCTTTCCTACTGAAAACGATGGAAAGAGTCATTGATCAGCACATAAGAGCGAAATACCTGGTAGTCAGACCACTGAGTCTGAACCAACATGCTTACCAAAAGGGGAAATCTACGGAAACTGCACTACTAGATCTGGTCGACAAAGTGCAAAAGACCCTAGAGGATAAGCAAACGGCTCTATGTGCATTCCTTGACGTCGAGGGAGCTTTCGACAACACACCCACAGAGACTATCCTTAAGGGATTGGCATCAAAGGGTGTGGACGAAAACACCATCAGATGGATCCAGAGCATGCTATCAAATAGAATAGTCACTCTGACCCTCAATGCAATTGAGTTTACATTTTACTCCACATGAGGATGTCCTCAAGGAGGCGTACTATCCCCACTACTATGGACCCTGGCAGTGGACCAACTCCTAGCAACTATGAAGGACCTAGACTATGACATGCAAGGATATGCCGACGACCTTGTAGTCATAATGAAAGGTCCCTGCCTCCACACAATTTCGAACCTAATTAATGCAAGGAGCGCTCAACACCATAAACAAATGGTGCAAAGAAAATGACCTAGTACTAGTGCCTTTTACTAGAAAAAGGAAACTAGATAAGCTTGCCAAATTAAAACTGAATGGACAGGAATTACCCTACTCAAATGAGGTCAAGTTCCTAGGAGTTACTTTTGACCAGGCTTACTTGGAACGCTCATTTGAATAACACATAACAAAAGGCAAAAATGGCCATGTGGACTTGCTGTCGAATGGCAGGAGCAAGATGGGGCATAAGACCCAAAATTGCTATGTGGCTTTACACAGCGGTAGTGAGGCCGATAATCACATACGCATCTGCAGTCTGGTGTAACAAAGTCCACCAAAAGACAGCCATCACAAAGTTAAGCAGTCTTCAGTGTACAGCTTGCTTAACAGCAACAGGAGCTTTATGCTCAACACCGGGGGCAGCCTTGGATGCACTGCTTGATCTAACGCCACTCCACCTGCAAGTGCAAAAGGAGGCGAAGCAGTGCATCTACAGGATATGTACACTAACAAGGCCAAAATGGCGCTCCCAAGCGCTAAGCAAACTTAAGGCCCTTGTTTTTGATAACAAAAACCTAAGCATGCTGCATGCACTGACGACGCATACGTGGAATGCAAATTCACTAGACTGTATACAGTGTAAATACCTCCGAGAGACAAATGGACTTCAAGGAGGGAAGCCACATTTGGTATACAGATGGATCAAAAAAAGGTGATGATGTTGGATGTGGTATCTACGGTGAGAGGCCAAAGTTCAAAGCTAGCGTCAGCATGGGGAAGGAGGCCTCAATCTTTCAGGCTGGACTCTTCGCATTAAATAAATGCGTGGAGATCAATCTTGAAAGAAACCTAAGGAACCAACATATCTACATCAACTCGGACAGCCAAGCTGCTCTGCTGGCACTAGAATCACTAGAGTCCTACTCTAAACTAGTCCATAATTGTAAAAATAATCTAAACACCCTGGCGAACTCCAACAAAGTCATACTTAGATGGGTACCAGGGCACTCCGACATTGTAGGAAACGAAAAAGCAGATGAACTTGCAAGGCAGGGCGCAGACACGGCCGTGGTCGGCCCGGAACCGTTCTGTGGCATCACAAAACGGAAAGCATATTCTCTGCTAAACAACGCGGAAAAATCAGAGGCAATCAAGCTGTGGAAGTTCACCAAAGGACAAAAACAAGCTAAAGCCCTGATCGAAGGGTAATAGTAAGCTGTCTAAAGAGTTATTACAATTCAAAAGGCACAAAACCTGCGCAGTGACAAGAATCCTGACAGGACATTGCAAATTGAACAAACACCTGTTTCAAATGGGTATGAAGCAGGACACAACCTGCAGGTTCTGCCAGGAGACAGAGGAGACTGCAATGCACATTATCTGCTCCTGCGGACCACTCATGCATAAAAGAATTACCTACCTAGGGCGGCACCCACAAGAAGTACAACATATCACCGCCCAAAGAATCTGGAATTTCCTGGAGGCAACGGGACTTAACGGTGAACTCTAAAGCAAGGGCTGCCACAATAGATCACTTGCTGGTCGAAGCGGCACATTAAGGCCCACACACATAATAATAATAATAATATTTGGCTACCTTGGCTGCGACTAACTATCTGATGCTGATTATACTTCACCCATGAATTCTCGAATCGAATCTCGAACTTCGTATATCTCCATCTCTGTCGCTCAAGTACCATAAACCATAAGTGCGATAGAGACGGAGATATACGAAGTTCGACATTCGAAGTTCGTGGTAGCGCCGCAGGACCTATCAGTGGCGGAGCGCCCATACATGCAAGCCGATTCCCACCGCCAAAAATGTATTTTCTTCGGCCTTCGGCGTCGGGCTTCTGATAGACTCTTGTTTGCAATATTCCACTTACGCCCCTCGTTAACCCTTACCTTGACACGGTGAAAAAAATCTTTCATCAAAGATTTTTTTTTCATTTTGACAATAAAATTGTACTACTTTCAAATGTCACAAAAATATAAAACGTCGTGGTAATATAGATCATTTTAGACCCTTGTTATAACCTACAATCTAATATTTCTGCACTTCAAATGGTTACATTTTAATATTTTATATGAGTGCAAAAAATAAGACATACTACGGCATATGAACGTGTCTGGCTTTCTATCCTAGCAGTGAAAGAGTTACTGAAACGAAACACGACTTCCCTAGGTACTTCTATTTTCGTAGCTACGAATTAACATAAGTATCTATGTACCTCTATGCCTAAAATCAGTCCAATCAAAGCAAGGGGCTGAAAATGGTTTGCAAATTTTAAAGGTTTTTTTTATATCTACATAGTAACATTTAAAAAAGATTACTTTGCACGGGTCTAACGTGCTATTTATTTATGTACCTTTTCAAACCACATGCCAATGCCGAATTATAGGTCATGTAAACCCTACCGAAAGCAAGACATTAAATCCCTTGGTATTAGCCGGGTTATAATGTTGTACTGAATTTCATTGTGACCCGCTGGTTAATAATATGATTTCACTTTTCATAATTCTTATTACTATATGCATAAAGTTTAATTTTGCTAAACACAATTTGTCCTAGGCCATGGCCTACTTGATTTGACAAAATAAATGAAGTTTGCCTCCGTGTGAACCCCGGTCCGGAGGAGCGCGGTGCTCGAAATTCGAATTTCGAATCTAGGACCACGGCTTGTGCTTTCGAATTTGGAACGCCGCGCGCCTTCATTTGTTCACGCGTGACGAACAAATCGAGTTCTTGTAGGTGCCTATAGAAGATTTAATTTCAAAAATAATATTGAAAATGTCGAGTGATGAAAGTGTTTTGACTCCTGAGTTTATCAAATTAGATGCCATAGGCATTGTCAACAATCTGCTGCCAGAGAAGTCAAAGGAAAAATACCTAAAAGCCTACAACGATTTTGACAAATGGAAAGCTACTATGTGTCTAATGTTACTATGTACTTTTAATTTGCTAAATAAACATTATTTATCTACTGAGCCTGTTTTTTTGTCTCGCATAAGGTGTGAAAAGTAGAGTATACACCTCGGGGATAAGACTGTTTTAGTCTTGGGCGGTTGAACCCCTCACTGCACTCAGGACTCAGTCTTAATTCCCTCGCTTCGCTCAGGAATTAACTTATAACTCCCTCGCTACGCTCAGGAGTTACATTATGAGTCCTTCGTTACGTTCGGGATTCAATTCGCTCCCGTGACATAAAACAGTGCTTTATCCCCTTGGTGTATAATCTACTATTATTTCTGAAATTACTATATTCGAAAAATTGATAGACTATACACCTACCTTTCGTTAGTAGACATAAGTAGGGAATGCAATTACCGGGCAAATTTAATTACCGGTAAATTACCGACTTGAGTGAGGCAAAACCGGTTAACCGGTAAATTACCGGTAAATTCAATTAAGCTAATAAGTATCGTTATTTGACGTTTATTTATCGTAAAAATAAGCTATGATATAATATAAAGAGTTTTCATGTGCCGTAAATGCCGTAATTATCAGATTCTTTCATATTTAAAACTTGCTCAGTAGTATGAGGGCAAAAAACACAACTGAAAACGTTCCTTGGGGATTAGCAGGTAGGTTGGAATTGTCCCCAGTTCTACAGAAACTAACTACAAGCCCACTTAGTATTCTAAAATAATAATTCACTAAATATATGTTTCTACGGGCTTCAAGAGATGTGTATATAACCAACAATTCCTAGGTCAAAAAGAGTTGGATAGAGAAAAGGTTAGTAATAGTAACAGTTCATCTTACTTACGAGCGTTCGCAAAAACGGTTTTATAACTTTTTCTAGGAGTGGAGCTAATGGGGGTTCCAAATTGTGGTATTGGTTTAGCGATTCATAAGGCTTTATCTGTTACCTTAGTTCTGCTGCGGATAGTCACATTTCTAATGCGATCACGCAGATAAACTCCCAGCATAGCCATCTTCATTGCTCTTTGGATGACTTCTAGCCTTCTATTGAGGCCCATAGTGAGCGACTACATTTCAGATGCCATATATTATGTCATCACTGGCAACACACACTGGTCAAACCGAGCCGACAGAACTCGAACTGGACAGTCTCGTCGTTTACAACTCTGAGCGTAAAGCGTCCGATTGTAATGGGAGTTGGCACTACATCGGCATTTGACATGATCTTCGTCTTATCCATGTTCATCTTTAGACCGACTCGCTCGGAGATTTTACTGAGGTCATCGAGCATCGTACTAAAGTCCGCCATGGTCTCAGCCAAGACTACTAAATCTTCAGAAATCCGAAGGTGAGTGATGTACTCGTCGTTGATGTCTGCCTACTCCAGTCCAGAGTCTTGTAAAAATCCTCCAGTGCAGCGGTGAACAGGTTGGGGAAATAACATCTCCTTGACTGACTCCCTGCTGCGGCAGAATAGGTTTTGCGTTCAAATTATGGAGTCAGACTGACAAAGTGCGTTTTCGTACAAACACTTCGATATTTTGATATAGCGGTAGTCAACCGCGCCGGCGGGCGTACAGCCCAGGTTTCGATCAAATCGAAGGCTTTCTCGTAGTTCGTGAACGCTAAACAGAGGGGCAGGTTATACTCCTCAGTCTTTAGTCTTCTGTATAACCAGACGGAGCGTATGGATGTGGTCTAAGGTGCCTCTCCGGGATCCGGTTTGTCCGGTAGGCTTGAAGTCATCTAGCTTGCGTACGAGACGATTTGTAATTACTCTCGAAAACGGTTTATAGACATGGCTCAGAAGTCAGATGGGTTGGTAGTTCTTCAGCAGGGTGTTGTCACCCTTTTTGAAGAAAAGCACCACCACACCTCTGTTCCTTGCCTTTTTCTCCCTCCCAGTAAGACTAAGAGAGGTATTTCTTTGGATTGTTTTGATAAGTATACCTCTAAAGTATGTTAAATAAGGCGTCTCTATTGTACTTATTCAAACTGATCATTATTCATATTTTATAGAACGGCACCGGGAACGTGTTTATATTTTAAGAAGCTTCTACAAACGATTGCATTAATGTGATCCTACATGAGCTAAGCTAAATAACACTAACAAGTTTATTCAATTTACATTTTTGCATGATAAAAGGAGGGTTATTGAGGTATAAACATGACGATGAAGCATTAACAATCGTTGAAATGTTGTATTTTACTTATAATTTGTGTTCCGGTAAATTACCGGTTTTGATTTTAATTTACCGGTAATTTACCGGCCTCATATTTAGTCAATTTACCGGTTAACCGGTTAACCGGTTAACCGGTTAACCGGTTAACCGGTTTGCATTCCCTAGACATAAGTACCTGCCTACTAGTATTTCGTTCAGGTAATTATTTTTAGGTTTCTGGACCAATAAGGTAAAAATGGAACCCTTATCTCTTAATTTTAAAAATTAACTCCGTCCGTCTGTCTGTCTGTCACAAAGTTAAATATCTCAGGAACTACTAATGCTATCAATTTGAAATTTGCAACAGTTGTAAACAAAGCTAATCCACGTGTATGAAAAATGAAAAATTTCAAGATATATTTTTAATTTCTATAAAAAAAAGCGGCCAAGTGCGAGTCGGACTCGCACATGAAGGGTTCCGTGAAATAAATTGCGGTTTACGATTTATGACGTATTAAAAAAAAACTACTTATTAGATCTCAATCAAACCAATTTTCGGTGGAAGTTTACATGGTAATGTACATCATATATTTTTTTTAGTTTTATCATTCTCTTATTTTAGAAGTTACAGGGGGGGGGGGGACACACACATATTTTACCACTTTGGAAGTGTCTCTCGCGCAAACTATTCAGTTTAGAAAAAAATTATGTTAGGAACCTCAATATCATTTTTGAAGACCTATCCATAGATACCCCACACGTATGGGTTTGATGAAAAAAATTTTTTTGAGTTTCAGTTCTGAGTATGGGGACCCCTAAAACTTAATGTTTTTTTTCGATTTTTGTGTGAACATCTTAATGCGGTTCACAGAATACATGTACTTACCAAGTTTCAACAGTATAGCTCTTATAGTTTCGGAAAAAAGTGGCTGTGACATACGGACGGACAGACAGACAGACAGACAGACGGACGGACATGACGAATCTATAAGGGTTCCGTTTTTTGCCATTTGGCTACGGAACCCTAAAAAAGGACGGATAAGAGGGGGGGTTTTTTTTAAGTCTAGTTAGTAGGCCAAGTGGGGTATCATATGAAAGGGCTTGAATTGCACATTCTAAAACAGTTTTTTATTTTTTCTTTAAAGGTAAAATTTTGATTTACTTACAAAGGAAAATGTAGAAAAAAAATACCCCCCCCCTCCCTTATCTCCGAAATTTACCAACCGAAAAATTTGAAAAAATTTATATATTATTAATAATAACGTAAACATTACCGGACAAGTACAACCAGACCTCTATCTAGCGTATTTTTTTTTATTCTGCTAAAATTATTTATTATTTATGTTTGTAATTTAATACTTTTGTGTTGAATTTTTTCCTTCCAATTTGTATGGAAGTATTCTGAAAGTACCTTCTACTTGAAAAATAATTATCTCTGTAAAACCAACATAATTTTTTTCTTAATAAAGCGTGGTGAAGTGAAAGTTTGTACGGAACCGTTTGCGCGAGACAGACTCGCACTTGACAGGTTTTTTAGGTATGGTTTGGCGGCTTAGGTGGTGGTCGATTTTGTAGCTACATATTATGTAGGGTAGGTAAAGCGACAAAATAAGTAAGTACCTAACCTAATCTTCGTATTTGGTAGGTAAGGGAAATCTGAGCATAGGTTGTAATGTACACAAATGATAGTTCATACCTACTTAATCATTAGTTATAAATTGTCATTAATCTTACAGCCAACCTATAGCAAAGATAATTAAGATAAGGAAGATAGCTTACTCTTTGGAAACGGCGTCGTAGTTCAGAAAGTAATCCGAGATGGCGCTACTAGGCTCTCAATGAAAAAAGTAGCGTAGAGTTCGTCAAAATATTGCATTTTAGTGTCCTAAATCATCACATTAACAAATTTTAAGGCATAAAATACACCATTGTCACAACATAACACGCAAATAGCAAAATAATACAAAGCAATTTTTAATCGGTGACTAGATCCATTGATCGCACGTTTTTCTAAGCTGAATGGCTACGCACGGGTATTGCATTCCGCTAGATGGCGCATATTCAAGAATCGTGCATAACTAAATAAACTTAAAATGGTTAAACAATCAGAGATTTTGATTTAAAATCAGTAATTTAAAGCAAATTTAAATCTACTTTAGCACTATTTCAATTTTATTATTCGATTGAAATCTATAACGAACCCTATCCAATAGTTTTTGCTCTAAACAAACATGGTTATTCCGACTAGAGTTTAGTAATTTTTCTAATGAATTCAGTCGTATACAAAAAGACTATTTCGTCCAAAAAGCGTACCCCTTGCTGAAATATAGAATCAGAATCAGAAAAAGTATTTATTACAAGAAAAAATAAAATAATATAAAATAAACTTACAAACTAACAAACAGTACCTAAGTAAAAAAGAGAATTTGTGACAATAGGCCCCAGTCTCAGCATGTGCTGGGCTAGGCTAGGCTGGTCACGAGAGATCGGTCGATCGCAGGCTAACAAATATAACGGCGCACAAAGTACAACATTTACAAATACCTACTTACAACAAACTTGCCATTGACACTTTCGGTATTCATATTTGCATATTTTAATCTAGCATCGGTAAGATTTCGATTTCAAATGATTTTAAACTAACCCGCGAACTTATTCTTAACTACTAAATTCTAAAACTACAAATATCGAGAAACAAAATATTGTTAACATGAATGAAATTTGAACTTCGTCCCTTCTGCACGTAAGTCTGGCAGATAGCTTTTGAGCTATGTAAGCAGTTAGCGATATGCTCTAAAATGGTAATTGCTTGACCGACAATTAGCTACCAACCTACCACACAATAAATTTGCAACCTTACTTCCAAAACGTAAGGTCTATTTTTGCTCATAACCCGTAGTACAATCTATAAACATACATAGACACACCACAGCTGCAGCAAACCTTTGGAAGTTGGAATGGAACAGGTATTATAATTATAACCAATTCTCCCGTTCGAACTCGTTTAAATACCTAAATCCCATAAAAACATTCCATGTAAAAAATAGGCCAAGTCTCGGAACTCTTCCACGTAAAAAGTGGTGAGATATTTCGTAGAGCCAAGTCAGGCATTCTTATTAATCTTTATTTGCTTGCTTAATAAAATTCTCCAACTTGGGAATCACACGACTTTACTGCATTTACTAGGTATTTTATGCATACTTTTAACTATGTAAGTGTGATTGCCAAGTCACAAAATTTTATTTAGCAAGCAAATAAAGATTAATAAGAATGCCTGACTTGGCTCTACGAAATATGTCACCACTTTTTACTGTGGAAGACTTGGCGTATTTTTTACATGGAATGTTTTATACCCAGTACGTGGTCGCCATTCGAGAACCTTTCCGCCCCAACGGCAGTCGGTTCTACGTGCATAGTGGCACTCTTTGGGGGAGGCCTATGTCCAGCAGAGGACGTCTTTCGGCTGATATGATGATGATGATGATGATTTATTTATTATTTATTGCACCGATTGAGTTTAAAATTGATAAAAAGTTATAAAAAAATCGCGATAAAAAACAATATAATTAACAAACCTGTGAGCAGCACGGCTATCACAAGACGGCCCGCGAGCTCTGTGTCGCGGCGAGATACACTATTCGTCTCTTTCTTACTAGGAGTAGCACGCGAGCCTGTTTTTTTTTATTACTATTATAATAGCCATTTATTCCCACAAAAACATTTGAACAAGAATTAAGTACATTTCGTTTATAAAAAATAATCAAATGTTAAAAATATAATTTTCAAATATTAAAAACAAGCTAAATACTTAAATTAGTTTCGGGGAACCCAAGATTGGGCAAAGGCCTCCTCTATGCACGTCCACGATTTTCTATCTTGCGCGAGTCTAGTCCTTTTTTTTAACACTTTTTTTAATTTCGAAAAAGTGACTCAGCAAAAATATTAAGTACCTATTACAAATTTTCACGAGAATCGGTTGAGCCGGACATCAGAACACCGGACATCGTGACACCGGACGTACTATTACTTATTCTGTGACCGGACATACGAATGATTTTCGACACAAGCTGAGCGAGCTGATGCATAGAACTTCGTTCGCTTCGCTCGCTCGTTCGATAATCAAATCACAGAAATCTAACACGGCTTTCAACATGGCGGCAAAGTGAGGTCAAGGCCAAAGCACACTAAAATATTTACCTGCTCGTTGTCGCTACGTGCGATGTTAAAGGCCTTTGAAAACCTGATACTTACAAACTATATTTATTTAGATGTACATATACGAAATTGTCAAAAACATTTGAGAAAAATTGTTAGGGAAAAAGTGGATTTTGGGATGATAATATTATAAAGCTATAACCACGAACTTCGAACTTCGTATATCTCCGTCTCTATCGCACTTTTGGTTTATAGTACCTACTCGAGCGACAGAGACGGAGATGTACGAAATTCGAGATTCGGACTTCGTGGTAGCGCCGCCGCTGTGATAATTACGAGTACGTTAAGTCCACACGATTTCGGGACTAGGTTTACTATAATAGTATTTTATGCAACTGTTGTATAAGAAGGGTCTTAAAACGCGAGTGGCGTGGGTTGCGATGCGAGCCTTGGCGAGCATCGCAATCAAAGACGCCACGAGCGTTTTTAGACCAGTTATACACCGTTGCATACAATACTTTTTCTCCGACAAATTTTAAATAAATAGCAGACTACAAAATAGTTAGACTTTTCAGGCAGCAAGTTTTCTATTCGTACTTTTGCTACTCACGCAATTTCTTCAGGAGTGCAGTTATTAATTTCTTCGGCCATTTTAAAAGGAACGTACACTTTTGTCTTCACAAACACGAATAAAATCTTAATAGTTTAGGACTAATAATTTATCATCATTCAACTTTTAATTAAAAAAACTGTAAGTATATATTTTCGTGGGAAATTGGGAATGTGACACCTCTTGTTTATGGTTTGTTTTGTTTTTAATTTGTTTGCACTTGTCATCCGAACTAAACCGAATCCGGACCCGGACCGAATTCGAAATGTTTATTTTCATAAATAATTCTAAGAATTTATAAAACATGTACTTTAACACACAATAGATGATGATTTATTATTATTGTAGTAAATAATTTATAATATACAAATGTTAAATCGTAAATAAATACTTTTATTTCGAAATATTTGTTTATGAAGTTGGCACCACTGCAATATAGCGGCCGATTTAAAAAAAAGTTAAACAGTGCTTTTATGAAAAATGTATGAACCAAAAAAGTACGCTAAACTGTACGTTTTTGGGCCATAGAGCATAGAGTTTTTCCACGACTTATTAGTGTCGTCATTGTATTTGAGCTACAGCCTATATAAATGACAGATAACGGTACAGGAGTAGAAACATTATTTTTCACACAGACTACGCAACGAAAAAATCTGAAATTATGCAGAGCTATAGTTCGATAACTACACAATACAGTTCAATTATTTAATTACGGGCGTTTGCCGAAAATCAAAAATTATTAAAGTTTAAACTTCACAAATAGTTAAAATTACAAATATAATTAGGAAAATTTTGAATAAATTTAAAACTATTGCACTGTTTGATTCTAAAAACTGTTCAAACAAATTCTAAAAAAAAAAGTTTCTAGCGGGACTAGCACAGCACAACTTGGCGTTTTTCAAAAAAAGTGTTCAAAACTTTTTTTTTTCAGAATTTGTTTATCTTATTCAGAATCATTATTAGTATCGATCCTCATACAAGAAAAAAAAAGTGTCCCAGATTTTACTATGTAAGGTTTCTTCCCGTGCGTCACGACCATGTAAATAAAAAAAGACTGCATACAAAAATGGGACGTCTCGAATGGAATATTTAAGGCACTTTTTTCTCGTATGAGGATCGATATTATAAAAGATTCTGAGTAAGATAAACCAAAAAAATGCGTATTCTGAAAAAAAAGTTTTGTACAGTTTTTTTTGAAAAACGCTCAACTGACGCCGCGACGTGTCTCGTGGCAAGAAAACATACAAAAACAGGTTAAAGGAGTTGGGACGCGAACCGACGTAAGTACTCAGACTTGTGAATCAAACACCCGAACCACTCGACCAAAATCAAATAGCCGCACGGCCCAAAATTGTGTATCTTATGTTAGAGGTGTATACTTAACAGCCTGCTTCACCGCTTACATTGAAAACAACGCCATCTAAACAATTAAGGGGAACTACGAGGTACCGGCGACGATGTTAAGATTTACGTGTGACTAGTAGCATTGTATGGAGTGAGCAATCCTTCTTTGCCTATAGTTAGAGGGTAGAGGTAGGTACCTAATACAGTCAGTAAAGTAGTTATCTCCGTAGCCGTACCCTTGTAATAAACCAAAATATGGTAGGTAGGTAAAGGGTAAGTAAGGTAAGACTGTACCTAACAATCACTAAAAATCAACTTGCTAGAAATACTCACTATAGCATTCACTGACTTATAGCGCCATTAAGATAGCATTATAAAATAGTAGTTAGATTGTAACGAAGTGAGAGTGCTAAGTATTTAATAGTTCGAGGCTGAAATGGTTAGCTTTCCTTTTTCGTTTCGGACACTTATTCTGTTTACTAGACACAAGGAGAAGTGAATTCGGTCTAGAAGAAAGAACCGCACTATACCTATTAGGTGCCATCCAGAGATGGGCAATAGTACATTATTGCCGTGGCCGGGAAGCCTGCAATTGCCATTCCGGCTGAGGCTAATATAGTGCTTTTCTCAAAAATGGGGGAATAAAAAAGACTAAATTTAAATCAAGCGTTATTATTAAATACAAATTGAGGATACTGCAAATTACATAAAATTAAAGTTCATTTTTTTTTTTAACAGAATCGCAAGTGTATTTTTCCACCGAAAAACGCAATCTTTTTATGACTCATACAAAAATGTCGCGTTTGCAACAGAAAAATACGACTTGATTTGGCTGAATACGACCTGTGCCGTCTTTTATATGCCAGTTTCTACGTTTTAAAAAGTTTGGTACTCGACAAATAAAGGAATTTTTAAGTAACATTCCAGGCGGGCTGCAATGTTTTTAATTTTGATCTGGCCGTAAACTATACACTTTACCTTCCAATATGTAGCGAGTTATGTTCACTTTGCGGGCCATTTTTGAGAAAAAAATATTCAAATACGAGTAATGAATAAGAATAAATATAATTATTCGCAAATGACGAATACATATTTCGAATAAATTATTCGCCAATATTTATTCGCGTATAAATTATTTCACGAATAATTTATTCGCGAATAACTTATTTATTCGGCTAATCATTTGTAATGCTTTTCAGGAATAATATCTTGAACAAATATTGTAGGGATGCTTTTTAGCCATGTGCGGCAGATTATGAGCAAATTTTGGGATATATCTCAAAAACGTATAGGTACTTAAACAATCTTACATGCGCAATCGCCTCTAACAACATAACATCGATGCAATGACACACAGGGGCTGTCCATATATTACGTAGGTAATCCAGTAATGACATAATAAAAATAATCAAACCTGATAAAAATATACGTAACGCAAATATAATACGGCTACTTTAAACTTAATACATTTTAAAATTACAACCATATAAGATCAAATTTTGTTATTTAAACAATAACGCCAACATTGATAAGCCAATATTGAGCAACCGCATTCTTAAATATTATTCGTGGATTATTCGACGATTTATTCGTCGATTTATTCGAATGAAATGTAAATAAGTCATTCGTCATTCAAAAATGTGTAAACGAATAAATTATACGCGACTAAATTATTGACGAATCAATGTTTATTCGAATAAAGAATCATTCGAATAATGCCCATCTCTGTAGGTACCTAAGCGTTGGCTACGAGGTTCCTTGTTAAAAGTTCTAGTATTGGGCTATTTGTAAAACGCGGGCACAGCTACTACAGTATAGTTCATGAGTTCGTGACTTAATTTGCTAACTGCGGAAAGCCAACATTTATATAGATCGTCGATATGCTTCCAAATTGACACGTACCTTGCAAAATATATTAACATCGTAGACGTCATGTTACTCTGTTGTTAGAAGCTGATTTTGACCTTACGCGGTTGCACGTAGGTCGCTATTTGATTGTTCTCACTGTCTACAGCGTGCTGTCTCGGCGAGCCTGGCTACACTTTTCGTAAAGTTTTTTGGCATCCGGTGATAGTTATTTGCAAGTCGACTCTGAATGAGATGAGGATGACTTCATATTTGAAGAAAACTTGAACCGTTTGGTTTGTTCCTATAGCTACACGATACATTGGCACGGAGATTTAAAAGTACCTACCTAGTTACCTACACTTGATATATCAAAGCACAAAATTACAAGAGACTAAAAAAACACATCACTACCCTATACCTGCGTAACTTATAGTTAATAGGACATATTTGATTATGATTATGATTACCCATTAGACTCCGTATTTTATTCATACGTACTTAAAATGAAAACAGGCATTAAAGTTGTAGCAGTCGTTCGTAATTCCCATGCATGGGGTTAAGTGAACTTTCTTTTGAAGTTCTTAAAAATTCCAACAATTTATTGATTAAAAGTTTTGCGCTTATGTACGACATCTAATCAGCTGTTTTAAATTGTATATTTAAAACAGCTATCTATAAATACACGTATGAGCGACTTTATAGAGGTTGGCAGAGTTAGTTCGCTTGTATGGTGTATAGTATGCGTGAGGTGGGTCCAGGGGTGGCCAGATGAGGGAGGATGGGGGTCCTCCCGGGGTGGAGTTCAGGACGCGCCTAAGGGGTCTCGTCCAGAGAAAGTAAAATACCCTGGTATGAGGGAGGCTAGTATTGTCAAGGCGATGTATAACTATAGCTTTAAACTATATATCGGGACCCTATATAGGCTGTGGAGTACTTATTTACATACGTATATAAGTTTATCTATTATGCAGACATAGGAAATGGAACAGGTTGGAAAAGGGACGCGCGCTTGGAAATTTGCTTACATCGATTGGACCCAGAGGCTCTAGTTATACGTGTCGAGTCGCCTCGCCGCTTTCGAATATGACACATTAGTCCTGGCCAATAACGTGTCAAGTAGGTACGTAGGTGTTGAACAAAACAAAGGACTTAATTAAAAACTATACATACCATAAGTGATTATATTTCTAAACAGGGGACCGATTTTTGACTTTCGAGCACTCGAAAATTAAATAAAAGTGAATACGATTGTAGTGTCAAAACTGCAGGCACTTACTTTCTACGGATATATTTGAATACGAGTTATCAATACCACTCGTTTTTAAATTTTCTATCGCTATTTCAAAATAGCATTTCATAATTTTTGACTGTTTTCGAGTGAAAGAGTCGAGCGCTCGAAAGTCAAAAATCGGTCCCCAGGTCGCGTTGTATAAAACAGAGGTTGAAGTCGATAAGTTTATTGTTATTGAGAGTTAGATGATGGTGGCGTACCTATATCGTTTATATGTTCCTCACCTATTGGTCAGAAAGAGAGGGCTGATAAGTAAGTACATCAACGTCGACGACAACCATTATAAATTATAAAATTAATATGCACGCGGGGTGATGCCTAGATGCATAAGACACGACTTTTCTTTGAAAACTAAGTTCTTTGTAAGTCATACATTTGGAGTTTTGGATACAGGCCTATTCGTGCTGATTAAAGGAGAGGTTAAGGAACAAGCGAGACACGATTGCAAGACCATAACGCACTGCGCACTGCGCGAACTTCACGAAAAAAAAATAGTTGCGCGCCATTATAGGTAATTTCACAAATATTTGTAAACATTGATGATGCGTGTTCGGTTATTGTTCAAAATGTTGACTCGTAGTGAATAGAAAAGTAATAAATAGAATTGACGCCACTGTACATTCTTGGAGATGTACAAATATGTGAGTAAAAACCTGTTGTCATCAATAACTAAAGGAAACAACTTAGGAGCCTGTAACATTTTAATTTTATGAAAAGGATTTTTTCCTCGCAAATGTGTTGAAAAACGTCGTATGACACGCGTGAGCTTTGTTAATTACATCCTCGGCTCTATTATCACGCTCACCTGCGGTTCGCGTGACAATTCTGCCTCACTTGTATCATAATGTACTATTGTAGGTACCACATAAGTGATTTGGTGTCATAATGTTAACCTATGTGTGAATGAATAAAAATTCTTAATTCTTAATAACATCAAACAGTGTCGAGTCGACATTTTTAAATAATACCTACCAAGGTTGCATTAGGTAGTTGTTAATGTTTCGTAATTTGATTATATCTATCTGTTTTGTGCTTATAGTCATAGGTACATAATTTTGTGAAAATTACGTACCAATAGGTATAGGTATAGTGGGTACAGTCAGCATCAAAAGTAGCTACGTAATCGAAGACGTCAAAAGTTGTCAAAAGACTTTTGACGTCTTCGTTTGCGTAGCTACTTTTGATGCTGACTGTACATACCTACCATCAGACTTGTCCTAAATGCTCACCTGTCGTGTGAAACCATCATTAGTTTGTTGTTTGTCGTAATTTGACTTAATATTTTTCTCAGTCTCGTCGCTAGAACACGAGCGCTGCAAGCTACACCTATATTATTTTCACAACTCTTGAAATTTTGCTCTGTGGAACCAGCCGACCAACGTGAATCGATCGAAATTAATGTTTAGGGTAGCAGGGCTTGCCGTCCATTCGCCTCAGCCAAATTATCTGCTCCTATTACGTGTAGTTGTTACGAATTTCGATATCTACAGTCCCCCGCGGCTATGAAGTCAACCCTGACACATTGCGCAACTATGAAGTTTCTGAATAATGACAATATCAACCATAGGAAAAAATTACATATTCAACCCTAGAGGCATGTCTCAGGATTGACTTCATAGCCGCGGGGGACTATAGGTCTATAGGTAGGTATAGGTAGATTAGATAGTATCATTCATGGCAGAAAAAACCAAGGATGTCATTCCCGTGACAGCTGCTCGTGACTTCAGCGTAACCTGCCTACGTCATCACCATCAGAGGGCCTACCGGGAACGGCATTCGAAGTTTTCCCTCTCTGTCGCACTTACGTACGAACTCGTCAGTATGACAGAGAGGGAAAACTTCGAATGCCTTTCGCGGTAGGCCCTCAGCATTTTAAAAATGGCGTACCTACTGTCAGAGTGTTGCCAGTGTTGCCACTGTGTGAAAGTAAATTACCCGAGTTTATTACATTACTTCACTTACGTGCTTTCAATCCATATTTTCGCTAAACTACTAATAGACCGTAAGCCCACAAAGATGGCCAACTTTGACACCGTCTTCTGCCAAGTAGGTACTTCCGGCCATTTCAGGACTGACAGACTTAGGTTTACTCTCCCTACGATTAAGGGGCTAAATGATGCCACATGTCTCGTACTGTTGTCACGTGACGTAACCTACCCTTACAATTTTGACCGGAAGTGAAGGATTTTAAAAACTGTATCCAAACGGTGGACCTATTATGTTGGTTCACGCTTATTTTGTTGACAAAACAAACCAATATCCTGACCTATGACTACGAACAGTTGGCGAATCTAACAGGGGTCAGATTATAAACGTCGGAGACCGCGCGAGGGATAGGTACTATGTCGTCGCATCTATTTTGTTTTCTTATCACGATTATATCGGGATTTCTTTGCGTTCCGTTGCTAGAACCCTTGAAGTTTAGTCATGTTCACCCGGTCGAGTCCCATCCGTGAGTCTCAATTAAATACTTAACTGTCCATAAGTCACAGGCAGCATACTCGAAAATTAAATAAATAAATATGACGGGACAATCTTACACAAATCAACCTAAGCCCACGGTAAGCTCAGTAAGGCTTGTGTTGTGTGTACTAGGCGACGATATATATAATAGATACATACATATAGATACTTATATACATATATAACATCAATAACTCAGGAACAAATATTCGTGATAAATACACAAATAAATGCCCTGACCGGGATTCGAACCCGGCAATTAAGCAAATATTCATGAGAAATAAAAAACTATGTCTTTAATCTACTGTTTACTTTGTCTACTTATCCCATTAAAGGCCAATGATTCACGAGTCATGCCTCTATTAGCGGACGGCTCTATTACTGAATGGGTTCGCGCTTCCTCGAACCCTGAACAGTTAGGTAGGGCACTATTTATACATTATTTTTTCCCGTGATAGAATAAATTAGCTTTAGGTAGAAATACCTGCAAGCTGCTAATCTACGTATCAGCAGACAGTGAAATAGGGTATTTTGATTCTACAATCGAGTAAAGATAGCGGCTCTATTTGTGAGGACCCATTTCCATTGTAGGCCAGTCCTAGTAGTGTAGTGTAGCACTCGCAGTAGGGTTCAAAGCACGGGGGTACGTTGTAAAAGGTGGTGTAGAAGTTTTAAATATTGTTTACATCGATACAACCGCGTAAATTTCAACTGTCTGTCTGTCTGTCTGTCCGTCCGTCCGTCCGTCCGTCCGTCCGTCCGTCCGTCCGTCCGTCCGTCCGTCTGATAGTAAGACAGTTGAAATTTTCTCAGATGATGTATTTCTGTTGCCGCTATGACAACAAATACTATAAAAAACATAATAAATAAGTTTTTTTTTTCTTATACAATCTTACACAAATCGGCTTAGTCCCAAACTAAGCAAAGCTTGTACTATGGGTACAGACGACGATAAGCATACTTATATAGATAAATAAATACTTATTACATATAAAACACACACTGGTCAAAGACTCTCGTCTTGAGACACTGCGGAATATTGGACGAAAAGATGTGCCGTAGCTTCCCGAATGCTGCCCAGCCGAGTCGGATTCGACGATTGACCTCTTTCTCAAAGTTGGACCTACCTAACAGGACAGTCTGTCCTAGGTAGGTATACATAATCGTGTACAACTTCGAGCGTAAAATGTCCGATTGAAATGGGACAAATGGAATGGAAATGGGGATGGTAGTATCTGAGTTTCGATATATGTAAAGCTTTTATTTTAATAATATGAAGTAACTCAATTATCTTAGACTCCGTGGCTGACCGTAACAATAAAAAAAAATACTTTCCACCCTAGGGGGGAAAACGCTATTTTCCACCCGGCTATATGCCCATGAAAAGTCAACTTTCAGAACAGGAGAGATGAAAAATAATACTGATACTTGAACAATTATTATTTTTCTTCAATTCACACAATGCAACTTGATCAAGCAGAATGAAGTAAAGTTATATGAAGTAAACTCTTAACTTCATTCTACTTACTTTATATTTAAGAAGAAAAAAACCGGCCAAGTGCGTGTCGAACCACGCACAACGAAGGGTCCGTGCATATTAAAAAGGTCGTATCGTCACAGAAATCTTACGGCACTCACATCACATCCTTTTCCGCAGCGAAGGCAGTTTTGCAGCAATATCTCGAAAACCTTTTAACCGATCTTGTTCAAAATACTTTTCGGTAAAAGAATTTAATAAGCGCTATGTCTATAAATTTTATTTTAATATTTTACTACACCGTTTGGAAATTAGAGGGGGGGGGGGGGGCACAATTTTTATGACTTTCGGGGCGATTATCTCCGACTATATTCACTTAATCAAAAAAATGGCAAAGAAACCTTATATTTATTTTGAAAGGCCTATCGATTAATATGCCGTGCCACACGTGGACATACAATGTTTTTTATTTTTTTGACATGTAT
This sequence comes from Epinotia brunnichana, assembly GCA_963854355.1. Lineage (NCBI taxonomy): Eukaryota > Metazoa > Arthropoda > Insecta > Lepidoptera > Tortricidae > Epinotia > Epinotia brunnichana. Next base: position 32,558,775 of record OY977935.1, on the reverse strand, counting down.
GGCACCCATAAAAATTTTTTTTTTACTCATTTCATTACAGAACTATTTAGCGGCTAACAAAATACACCTATCCTCCAAATTTTATTCAAATACACCTTATAGTTTTCGAGTAAAATGCCTGTGACATACGGACAGACGGACAGACGGACAGACGGACAGACGGACAGACAGACAGACGGACAGACGGACATGACGAAACTAAACTATTAGGGTTCCTTTTTTGCCATTTTGGCTACGGAACCCTAAAAATCGAAAACGAGTCATAATAATTGAACATTTTATGATATTCTTCAATATGCATAAAATTACCCCTTAATTCTCTTTAAAAGCAAAAACGGCCCAAATTATTATAGAACAGTTACTTTCTTAGTTACCATTTCACGACACTAGTTATTTCGAGAGTTCATTTGAAACACAAACTAGCGAAAGGAGTAAAAAAAAGTAAAAAAAAGAAAAAAAAAAATAAAAAAGTAAAAAAGTAAAAAATATATATTAAACTATTTTAAAAAAAGTAAAAAAAAGAATGAAAAAGTAAAAAAATATAAAAAACTTAAAAAAAGGAAAAATTGTTTAAAAAAATGAAAAAAAAGGTAAAAAAAGTTAAAAAAAATTAAAAAAATGTTAAAAAAACGTGAAAACAAAGTTAAAAAAAGAAAAATAAATAAAAAAAGTTAAAAAAAGTTAAAAATGTTAAAAAACGTTAAAAAAAGTAAAAAAAAAATATGTCATAAAATATACAAAAAACCATAAATAAGCATTTAACGTTCTACGTCATAGTACTTTTAACGTTCTACGTCTACTTTCTTCACATGTGGATAAAAAGTGATTTTCTCAATAGATATCAAACATACAAAATGGCCTTTCCGAGCAAGTGAGGTGAAATAGTACATAACTATAGAGGCCGGGAAACGAAGGGTTGCAGGCCAAGTAGATATAGACTATAATTGTGTCTCACATTTCTTACTAACAAATATTCCGCTTATTCCCTAAATTAAGTATTAGTTTATAGTTACATGAACTTATATCTAACTATATATAGACGAGGCACTACAACAAAGAAAACACTTATAATTTTTATGAAATTTTCATACACCGTCATGTACTTACCTAACTGCTCGCAATTCCGGAGGCGTACAGTTCAATTCCATATCATTTTCGTCCGAACTCATTTCGAAATCGATGGCTTTTATTAGAAAGTTTCAAAATAATTACGAATTATTGACAAATCCGGCCAAAAAGAAAGGAAAACTTTTTTAACCTGTTTGAAGCAACGTTTTACCCGGTGACATTAACATTAGTCCTAATCTTTTTCTTTTTTTTGGTGATTGAATGCCAATACGTTCTGTCACAATTTGACGTTTATTAAACAAAAGACGGTTGCTTTGCAGGCCTAGGTGTGTAAGGTTGTATGAAATTCCTTTACATATCATCTTCACTAGTCGCACCGGATACGTAGTATTTCCGGACCTAATTTGAAGTACCTAAGTCATGTCAACATTTCATTGCAAGTTTGAGAAAACGATATTACTGTTGCCATACAAAACGTTTAATTAAAAACTCAGGCACAACTTTCATTAGCGAGACTCTAGTTTCGAAGATATTGAATGTTTTCTAAAATGGGGTAAAAAAGATGTTTTTAGGGTTCCGTACTCAAAGAGTAGTTAGTTAGTTAGTTATACTGGGCGTTTTCCGCAAGTCGACATCCATTGTGCCTATTTTGCGTGAAACGGCGGTGTGGCGCTACAATAACCACCCCAGCTCGTTTAAAAAGTTGGTGAGTGCCTTGGTGTTGCTGACTGCGTCCCGTAGTGTGTTTGGAGAACCTAGGTGCTTCATTCTGTATACCTACCTCCTTGCAGTCCAGTAGTATATGTTTGGTCGTTTCTTCTGCCTCCATGCACGCTCTGCACATGGGGCTGTCTGTGATACCTAAGTTATAGAGGTGTCTGTTCAAGGTGTTATTTCCTGTTATTATTCCCACTATCTTGCGCAGTTGGTTTCTATGTGTCCTTAGTAGTGTGGTTGTGAGTTTGTAGTCGCGTTTCGACAGAATCTCTTTGGTCTGTCTGCATGTGTCTATCTCCTCCCAGTATCTTTGGTGTAGATCTTTAGTGTGTTGGTCCAGTTGATTGTATATGTAGCTTTGTGGCAGGGGCAAGATTGGCTCCGGTCCGTATGCCGTTGTTTCTGAGCCTTTCCTGGCCAGTTCATCCGCTGCATCGTTTCCTCTTGAGCCACTGTGCCTCTTGATCCATTGTATAGTAACTTTGTTTTTATCTGCGCACACCTCTGTGAAGTTTAAGTGACATTCGTATATCAAGCTAGATGTGATGTTATCACTGCTCAGTGCTTGTAGTACCGATTTACTGTCTGAGAGTATCCGTATGTTTGTGTTTTCGACTTGTCGTCTCTTTATGGCATTGCAGGCTTCAATTATCCCTACGCATTCAGCCTGGAATACCGTGTTTTGTACACCCAGTGGTTTGGATATGTGTATGTTTAAATCCTCTGAGAACACACCACATCCTGTTCCCGTATTTGTTTTTGAACCATCTGTAAAGATTCTGAGGTCTGTTTGGTTTAACCCCTCTTTGGAGTCTTCCGTCAGTAATATTTCATAGTCTTTCCCAAAGACTGCAGTTTTTGGTATTTTGTCGATTGAAGCTTCCATCATGCGCACGAAGGGTTCCGTACCATCTTCTATACATATAATAAAGCTGAAGAGGATCGAATGTCTGTACATGGAAGATATTCGAACAAAAATTGGCTAGGGATACTTAGAATCGATAACAGAACACGTTCCAACAGTTTTTAGAATTTTTGTCTGTTTGTCTGTTTATCTGTTTATCTGTTTGTCTGTTTATCTGTTTATCTGTTTGTCTGTTTATCTGTTTATCTGTTTGTCTGTTTATGTGACCGCGCATCACGTGAAAACGGCTGAACCGATTTAAATGAAATTTGGTATAGAGATAGTTTAAGTCTTAGGGAAGGACTTAGGGTAGTTTTTATCCTGGAAATCAACCCCTAAGGGGATGAAATGGGGGGTGGAAATTTGTATGGAACTACTTAAACCGCTGCACCGATTTGGATGAAATTTCGTATATGATTAGTTTGAGTCCCGAAGAAGGTTAAAGGATAGGTTTCATCCCGAAAATCTTCCCTTTAGGGGGTAAAATGGGGGGGGTGAAAAATTGGATGTAACCCATTTTGATGAAATTTGGTTTAGAGGTAGTTTAAGTTCTGGGGAAGGACATTGGATAGTTTTTATTCCGGAAATCTTTCCCTGAGGGGGTGAAATGGGGGGTGAAATTTTGGATGCACTCCGTTTAGATCAAATTTGGTATAGATATAGTTTGAGTCCGGAGAATGACAATGGATAGTTTGAATCCCGAAAATCATCCCCCAAGGGGATGAAATAGGGATGTAAATGTGGATAAATCCCATTTAGTTAAAATTTGGTATAGAGATAAAAGGAGTCCCAGGGAAGGACAATGCATAGTTTTTATCCTAAATCATCTCCTGAGGGGGTGAAATGAGGGGTGAAACTTTGGATAGAACCGATTTAGACGAAATTTGGTATGGAGAGAGGTAGAGTCCTAGAAAAGAACATAGAATATTTTTTATTCCGGAACACATAAAAGAAATCATCTCTTAAGGGGGTGAAATGGGGTATGAAAATTTGGATAGAACCCATTTACGGTATAGCGAGTTGGAGTCTTAGGTAAGTACATAGGATAGTTTACTCCTGAAAATCATCCCATAAGGGGGTGTAATTGGGGGTGAAAATTTGGTTGTGACCCATTTTGATGAAATTTGGTATAAAGATAGTTTGAGTCCCGGAGTATGACAACGGATTGTTTTAATCCCGAAAGTCATCCCCTCAGGGATAAAATAGGGGGTGAAAATTTGGATAAAACCCATTTAGATGAAATTTGGTAAATAGATAGAAGGAGTCCTAGGGAAGGACAATGCATAGTTTTTATCCCGAAAAATCATTTCCTGAGGTGGTAAAATGAGGGTTGAAGATTTGAATAGAACCCATTTAGATGAAATTTGGTATAGAGAGAGGTAGAGTCCTAGGAAAGAAAATAGAATATTTTTTATTCCGGAACACATAAAAGGAGGAAATCATCCCCTAAGGGGGTGAGAAATGGTGGATGAACATTTGGATTGAACCCACTTACGATATAACGATAGTTAAGGAAGGACATACGATAGTTTTTATCCCGAAAATCATCCCCTAAGGGGGTGTAATTGGGGGTGGAAATTTGTTTGTGACACACTTTGATAAAATTTGGTTGAAAGATAGTTTGAGTCCTGGAAAAGGACATATAATAGTTTCTATTCCAGAAATCATCCCCTAAGGGGGTGAAATGGGGGTGAAAATTTGGATGTAGCCCATTTACATGAAATTCGGTATAGAGATAGTTTGAGTCCTGGAGAATGACAACGGATAGTTTTTATCCCGAAAATCATCCTCTAAGGAGGTGAAATAGGGGGTGAAAATTTGGATTGAACCCATTTACGGTATAGCGGTAATGGGGAGTCCTGGGGAATATGAACATTACATAAGTAAATATATGTATGTGACGTTCCAAGGGTAAAGGTACCTTATGGCGGCCTTAGTTTTGAAGATGTTTTCTAAAACGGGGTAAAAAAGACGTTTTGTTATGGCTATTTTGAAAACTATTAGATGTAACATTTTGTTGAAGTATTTTTATTTTTAATATAAAATGTTTAAATTACAAGTCAGTTAATTTAATCCTACGGTTTAGTAGAAAAGGTCCTTACGGCCGTGTGATATGAAAATATGCAAAATAATACTGAAAAAAGCCTACATGCATCTATACCCTTTCCTTCATACAATCCATACTAATATTACAAATGCGAAAGTAACTCTGTCTGTCTGTTACCTTTTCATGCTTAAACCGCTGAACCGATTGAGATGAAATTTGGTATATAAATACTTTGAATTCCGGGGCCTTCCCAAAGAGTCCTTACTAAAGATAGTTTTTATCTGGAAATTCATCACCTAAGGGGGTGAAAAGGGGGGAGAAAGTAACGATATAAACGAGTTCCGCGCGGACGAACTCGCGGGCAAAAGCTAGTTATCTATAAAAACGGCAAAAAAAATCACGTTTTTTGTATCGGAGCCCCCCTTAAAAAAATATTTTATTTAGAGTTTAGTATTTGTTGTTATAGCGGCAACAGAAATACATAATTTGTGAAAATTTCAACTCTCTAGCTATCACGGTTCTTGAGATACAGCCTGGTGACAGACAGACGGACGGACGGACGGACAGCGAAGTCTTAGTAATAGGGTCCCGTTTTACTCTTTGAGTACGGAACTCTAAAAAAGGAACCCTTATGGTGCGACTCTGTCCGTCTGTCCGTCTGTCCGTCTGTCCGTCCGTCCGTCTGTCACAACGTTAAATATCTCAGGAACTACTTATGCTATCAATTTGAAATTTGGAACAACTGTCAAAAGGGTTAAGACACATGTATGGAAAATGAAAAAATTAAATATACATTTTTATTTTCTGTTTAAATGACGTATATGAGGGGGGTTAAAAAATCAAAGTCTAGTAAATAGATTTAGTGGGATATAATATGAAAGGGCTTGTGTTGCACTTTCTAAAACCGTTTTTATTTATTTTTCTACAGTGGTTAAATTTTGATTTATTCAGGATAATGTAGAATGAAAAACGACCCCCCCCTCCTATCTCCGAAATTTACTAAGCGAAAATTCTGAAATAATTACATATAATTAAGAGTAACATGAATAATACAGGAACATAAAACGATATCTCTATCTAGCGTATTTTTTTTTAATTATCAAAAATAATTTCTTAATTAAATTTGTAATTTACTTACTTTTGTTTGAAATTTTATGTCTTCAGATTATCGTTAAAGTCCCTACTTTCAAATATAAAATAAATAATCGAAATCGGTACGCGTGATAAAAAGCTATCGCTGATAAACAAACGTACTAGGTTGTAAGTTGTTGTACCAAAATGCAGAAGGCGCTTTGCAACGGTAACTTCTACTATGAGCTGTTTAAGATTGTTCAAGAATGAATGGGGTCCTGACATGACGGGTATGGTGTATGAAAGTTTGTACGGAACCCTCGGTGCGCGAGTCAGACTCGTACTTGACCGGTTTTTTAATTCCTGCGTTGCTAGAGTCAGACCTATCTTTGCCATTGACGTGTGAAGTGTGTTTATCGTCCATAAATTATACACATATTTTCTTCCTTCATCCAGATTTTTTTTATTTTGTTCAAGTAATTGGTCCTTTTTAGTCGCACATCATGGTTTTCGTTAAAGTTTTTCTATTAACTTTTCGAAAGCCCATTTTTCGTTGATGAGGACACCTATAACAATAAACCAAACCTAACTCTAAATATTAAGAAAATTAATGAGAACTGTATGAGCACTATAATTAAAAACATAAATGATAAAAAAAGTGCAGGCCACGATAAGATTAGAGCAAAAGACATCAAACATATTTCTCAAGAAATAACGCCAGTCCTTACACACTTAGTAAATCAGTGTATACATTCCTCTACTTACCCAGATAAACTGAAAATAGGAATGATACGGCCAATTCACAAAAAAGGTCTGTACTGATACTAACAACTATAGACCAATCACTATTCTTCCGACCATAGATAAAATAATTGAAACATTTCTAGGAATAAGTATTAACGGATTCCTATCAAGCAACGGTATCATACATGAAAGGCAGTATGGCTTTCAAAGGGGAAGAAATACTGCTCAATTGCTCGCACAATTCACAGATGAGGTCGATTGCCACCTAAATGAAAGAAAGCATGTAATTGTTACCATGATTGATTTTAGCAAAGCCTTTGATACACTAAACTTAAATAAACTGTATACAAAACTCGAGCAAGCTGGTATACAGGGGCCACTCTTAGAACTTATTAAAAACTATCATACAAACAGGTATAACATGGTCAGTATAGCAAATGAGCAGAGTGAGATGGCTCAATCGCTACAAGGCACAGCCCAAGGCTCAATAATCGGCCCTACTGAATACATAATCTATGTTAATGACATGTGTAACATATTTAGAGAAGCCTCAGTATACCAGTTTGCCGATGACACCTGTTTAAGAGGGCGCTCGTTTTTTGGTCAGGAATAAGCGAGAATGACGGATTTTTGACGTTGTAATTCTAAGAAACGGAGAGCTTTTTCTAGATCCTGATTACTTATTTGCATAGGTAAACTCCTCATATTGGTCCTAGCCGCCTCCAATTTACGAAAAACTGAATACTTTAACCGAAAATACCCGATTACCGACAGTAGTTTTCTGAAGAGAGCGCAGAGTCATAAGTTTGAGCCCCTAATACTCCACGATGTTATATGAGAACCTACTTGTTTTTTTCTATTTTCACTAGCGTAATATGTTGCCATTGCGCCTAGCCGCCTCGAATTTTCCTTATTCTGCACGTATATATATGTAAACTGTTCTCAATTACACCATATTTGTCAACAAAATTGTACTGAAAACTCAAGGATTTTCTCATTATTGTTGAATAATTTTTGTATTGAATCTTACACAACATTAAAGTTCATGCTTGTACCAACAAGATCCAGTCCAAAAAATATAACTTTTGTCAAAATTTATATTTATAAATAATTATTCAAAACTAGTATAAATTTACCGTCGCGCGGGAATATATCTCAGTACCGGCTGAATAGCCCTCCGAGACAGACGTGTAGTGTGTTTATTTGTGGCTATTCACGAAGCTAACCGGCCACTCTTCAGATAAAATAATATTATTTTGATCTCCGACTAGGCATAGTTGTTACCAACCTCGGGGTCAAACTATACTGGGGATACATTCGTGAGGCTAATCGAGACAAGTTATGAATTGCATAGCTGCCATATATGACGTAGTGTAGCGAAAAGGCTCAAACCCACCGGATACGTAACATTTAAAATTGAACCTTCTACCTAGAACAAAAGTCATACATTTCAATGGTGATGTCTTGTGGGTTGGATCCTTTTGTCTAAACTACGCGTTCTATAGTCAATTATTATTGTACGAGTGATCGTGATACTTGATAGATTTAATTTATTTACTTGTTACTATCAGTCCACCTTGTTAGTATAAGTAAAAGTAAAAAAAAAAAAAAAAAAAAAAAAGTCATTTATTTAAACAGAATGAGTTTTACATAGTTACCAGAGGTCCCCACACTAGGCTACGCCTGTATCGTGGAGAACCAGTTAATTTTTAAACATCAGAAATAAGTTACCACAGAATTAATTACATTTGGAGGAGTAAGAAAAAATATTTTACATTGAAAAGTTTATACTTAGAGACTAACTTAGATATTAAAGATAGCTTCAGTGTCGGCATAATTTAACGAATGAAGAAATTTAAAAATAAGTGATTTGGCTTCATTTTTTGTGCTGCCCGTTAGGTTACAATATTTCAGTAAAGTGTTATATATTGCTACCCTTATATAATCGCCAAAACGTTTACCAAAGCTGGAAAGAACTCTAGGAACTGGTAACCTAAAGACGCGTTTTTTAAGTAGTGTGTCGTAGCAAGTCATATATTTAGAGGTTTTGTGTGTACATAATGAAATTTTAAGGATATAAAGTTGACGTACGGTTAAAACGTGTGATTGTATGTATGTATGGGAGTTTGGGTGAAATCTTCAAATTAGGTACAATTGCGTATCTTCGGTGACATAATATCATAGAGCTGGTCTGATGATGGAGTCGGAAGGTGGCCATAGCAACTCCTAAACTCAACAAGATAAAGCCATCGAATTTGGGCTCATTTATTTGGTCATGGCACGGCAAGACTTTGGTGCTGGATGATTTCCAGAGTCTGATGATGGAGCTATAAGGTGGTCATGGAACTCCTAAACTAAACTAGATAAACCCATCTAGTTTGGGCTCATCTGTTTTGTCTTGGTAAACACTTGGAACTCCTAAACTAAAATAGATAGACCTATCTTGTTTGGGTTTGTGTGATTTGTCTGTACAAGTACCCACGAACCAGCCACATAATATGCAGGGTTATTGAAAATAACAAGATGAATAAAAAACTTTTTAAAAAACAAGCTTATATGGCGTTTGTTAAGTACAGCACGATCCTACCTTGCATTAAGTTATTATTTTCGTTTATATATAATAATAACACACACCGGGGGTTTACACTGGAAAGGGAGATTTTTACGTTGTTTTATTACATTTCCGAGTCATCATCATCATCATCATCATATCAGCCGAAAGACGTCCACTGCTGGACATAGGCCTCCCCCAAAGAGTGCCACAATGGCCGTTCCTGCGCCACCCGCATCCAGCGGATTCCCGCGACCTTTACCAGGTCATCAGTCCACCTCGCGGGGGGGGGGGGCTACCCACGCTGCGCCTTCCGGTACGTGGTTGCCACTCCAGAACCTTTCCGCCCCAACGGCCATCGGTTCTACGTGCAATGTGCCCCGCCCACTGCCACTTAAGTTTAGCAATTCGGAGGGATATATCGGTTACCTTGGTTCTGCTGCGGATAGCCTCATTTGTGATGCGATCGCGCAGAGAAACTCCCAGCATAGCCCTCTCCATTGCCCTTTGAGTGACTTTGAGCCTTCTTATGAGGCCTATAGTAAGCGACCACGTTTTCGTGCCATATGTCATCACTGGCAACACACACAGGTCAAAGACTCTCGTCTTGAGACACTGCGGAATATTGGACGAAAAGATGTGCCGTAGCTTCCCGAATGCTGCCCAGCCGAGTCGGATTCGACGATTGACCTTCCCTTCGACATTTCCGAGTATCACTCTTTATTTCGAAATAAATGTTAAAAAAACCGGCCAAGTGCGAGTCGGACTCGCGCACGAAGGGTTCCGTACCATTATCAATATCTAAAAACGGCAAAATATATATATCTAAAATCACGTTTGTTGTATAGGAGCCCCCTGTAGCCTAGTTAGTAACTTGGTAGTGACTCTGCCTACGAAGCTGGAGGTCCCGGGTTCGAATCCCGGTATGGGCATTTATTTGTGTGATGACCACAAATATTTGTTCCTGAGTCATGGATGTTTTCTATGTATTTAAGTATTTATTTATCTATATAAGTATGTTTATCGTCGTCTAGTACCCACAGTACAAGCTTTGCTTAGTTTGGGGCAAGGTCGATTTGTGTAAGATTGTAAAAGAAAAAGAAACAAATAAAAACTAAAATAAAAATAAAAAGATGTATTCTGTTTTTTAGTATTTTTTGTTATAAATAGCGACAACAGAAATACATCATCTGTGAAAATCTCTATCTATCACGGTTCATGAGATACAGCCTGGTGACAGAAGGACAGACAGGCATTCAGACAGACAGACGGACAGCGGAGTCTTAGTAATAGGGTCCCGTTTTACTCTTTGAGTACGGAATCCTAATAAGTGATTGATGATGAGAGTTGGTTTTAGGCTCAGAACATAAAAAAAGGGAGAAGTGCCGTACTGCTTAATTTCAACCAAAACCGATGTCCCCAGTTTTCTCCCACCGCAGCGCCCACAGGCACACACATTGAACCGTGTAAAAACAAAGACTCGGGCGTTGCCAGTGAGTCTACGGCAACATGCAAACAAGGGCTGTGATTGGCTTAAACGCACTACACTAGGGGGGCGACAAACGTTAAAATTATGTTTTATCGACATTGAAATTAAAATTAATATTATGTTATGATATTGATGGGTAACAACTTCAACAACATGGTAAGTTTATGTAGTGGTATTTAACTTTTAGCTACAAGTTTAAATAACACGGGTTGTTAACTTACCATAAATCGCAAAAGTAAAAAATATTGACGAATACCTACAGAGTAACATAAACGGCTTTTTATAAGTTCGTGTTCACATACATTTAAAACTCTGGTCACATCGATATTTTTGACCTGTAGGTACCAGGCCGATCCGACTCGCATTTTGGCGCGAAATAATATGTCCATTACTCATATTACGAGATTTAAGGCTAAGGGCGAGTATCCACCAAAGATGTGCGAAGATGTGTTACCATACATTTTACACCAAGGTTTCAAGCAAGCGAGGTGTCAAATATTCGAAAAGTGTACGGCTCTTATTAAGTGGTTGGAAACATTTTTCTTGAAAATGTTACACATTAACTCTTCTCTGTACAGGAAACCAGTTAGGACCTCTGCCAGTAGAATCTATCCATTTTTTTAGTACCTACTCGAATTCTTTGGAAAACTGTAATAAGAAACCGAGATTTCTTCTTCAATTATCACATTTCAAATGAAAGTAAAAAATACTCATTTAAAATAAATTATTGGTAATAATATCACATTTTAAGTTGTTCTGAAGCCATTTGCAACTAAATTATATACTTGTATATACAATTTTAATATGTCTATTTACCGTTCATACTGCAACTTAGTGAAAATCTTATTAGTAGGTACCGTGAACATTTTGTGCCTTTTAATCTTATTAGTATGTTATTAGTTACCTTTAAGATAGGCACCCAACCAAAACAAGTAATTAAATAAAATAAAACAGCGAAAGTAGTCGAAATAAAATAACTAGTATGATATCGTCCTTCTATTTTATCGATTACGCGTAAATTGTAACTGCACTTTGGCACCGCTCTAGTTTGCGACGCCAAGCAGCGGCCGTACCACTAAAAAATTCAAGCATCGTCCATATCCATAGTGGTTTAATACATTATGCCGTGGTTTACTGTATTGAACGTTCAATGTACAACGCATAGAACAAAAATATGCTTTTTCGTTCGATATGTTAGTTCGATCCCGAGAAATGATGCGGCGTTGCGTTTATTTATTAAAATATTAGTTTTTACTGACTTAAGTGAAAATACTAATACTCACATGTGGTGCGTGACTCCACCATTCATGTAGGTTTTAGTTTCATTCCTATTTTTGCATGTAACCACGCTACAATTCGGCATTTTGAGTAAACGTAGAAAAACATTTCAGATTCACGGCAAATTGCGACTAACATGCGGTGGGCAGTGACATGCCCATTTGGCCATGTCGCACCGACACGCGCCAAGCCCCCGTTTCATATCTATTCCTTTTTATCATCTGAGGTTTTAGGCTTTTGAATAAAATCACGCATTAATTAATTGTATTCTAGATAAAAAGCTGTGTTTGTATAATTTATAATTTTCAGTTCCTTTGGTAAGAAACGGACATAGCAATTTCTATAAAGGGCCGTTTTTTTTTTCTGTACATAACAAAAAAAAATTTCTTCAAGAAATGAATACGTAAGTACCCAGTAATTTCCTAGTAGTGGGTCTACTGGTATAATTTCATTACATTACTACATATAAATAAGACTCAGATAATATGCAAACTATTAATATCCGTAAAACAAATTATTATTCTTATTACTGACAACTTTAAAACTCGTTCGTTTATTTTATACTAAAAAAACGAAACTAAATATACTTTGTCATATCATAGTATTTTAATACAAATAGAAAACTTGTGCTCAAAAATCAAATACTTACTTTATTCAAGTTATCTAACTTCGCTAACATGATGTTCTAGAACACTTTTTAGTGCAAGTATCAATATCGGTCACGGAGTGAATTCCAACGGTGCGCTATACAGCTATTTGCATCGGCAAGCTCCGCGGTTAGTTCTATCCCGATCGCACTTACATATAGCTAGAAAGGGACGGCACCCGCGGCTGGTGCGATCTCGCTGTGCATGTGGGGGTTAGGTACGTTTGTGTGGGTGGTAGTAGTATTTACACACACAAACGCACTACGCGTGTCAAAATACCGAATTCTGAGCGAGCGCTTTTTTGAAGAGCACTCTTAATAACTGCAGAAAAGGACGAAGAAACTGCACAAAGTAAGATGCAGAGTGAGTTCAACATACTATGTGAATGGGCCCATGATGCTGGACTATCTATTAATTATCAAAAAACTAAACTAATGCATATACACTCTCCTTACATCAAAACTAATATGATACCCAGGATTGTGGCCCATACACACTCATGCATGCATACCACTCACACTTCATGTAATTGTGATACCCTAGAAGTTGTAACACATCACACTTACCTTGGCCTTACAATAGATAATAAATTTAACTGGAATAATCACATAGAAATAGTATGTAAAAAACTAAGAGCCATCCTATGTAACATTAACATACTTAAACATAAAATGCCGTACACTACTCTGCGACTACTGTACATGGCCATGGCTGACTCAATCATAAGCTATGGAATCTCTAGCTATGGTAGAACATACAAAACATATTTACAGCGTATATATAACCTACAAATTAGACTACTGAAAACAATAGACCCGCTAAAAATTAAATATAAATACAGAGATAATTATCATAAACTATTTAAATACTGCAGAGTCATGAATGTATTCGATAAAGTTAAAATGGCAATTGTAATGCAATATAAACATAAATTGGGAGATCTTGTTAAGTACACAAGGAAAGGCAACCTATGAACCCTGACCAGTAAGAATGTATACATAATTAACAAATATAACAACACATATGGGCAAAGAGTGTGGTCTAACTACCTACCCTTTGTATTAAACAGCTTTCCCAAAACTATTGTAGAAAATATAGAAAGTAAACCTACAAAAACTAAAAATATAATTAAGAAAATGTTCATTATGGCCCCCAGTAGTAACATAGATAAATATAACTAGTTATTAAGATAAAAAAGTTTAGTAAATATCTTAGAATTTTTCACAAAGTGAATGTGGACCCCTTGAAGATAATAGCATCAATAGCATTTTTTTTAAATTTCAGGAGTTTTTTTTAAAATTTGGAATGAAAGTCATATACCATTCTTCTGATTACATCATAGCCTATCCTGAAGTTTATTAAAGTATTTACAATTAACGCCCTTCTTGAAACTTTCAGCTTATTTAAAAATATGTATACTTATAAATTGTATACGATTTCCTTCGATTGACTATTTACAAAAATACCCTTTATCAGACTCGAAATCGAAAAGGAGAAAGGTGTGTGGCACAATACAATGCAAAGTGAACCTCCTCATATTCCTTGGTTTACAAACGCTAGGCTAAGCAGGAAAATAATTAAAATAGGTTTAAGGTTGCGTTCCGGACACATTCCGCTTAATAAATTTGCTTATTTAATGAAAATAGGTCCCATCACCGAATTGTGAAATTTGTAACATGTTAGAAGATGTTAAACACATATTGACGGAGTGTGCCCGGAATGAAAGCCATAGGCAAGTATTGATCACATCACTCAATCTTAATAAGTTAGATGTAGGTGTATTTCAGTGTATACTAGCGGCCCCGACCTCAGAAGAAGCCAAATTGATATATTTATTTGTGCTAGAATACCTTATGCAATATAATACTAATATGTAGGTTGATATACATAGCTTTAGTAATTTAGGTTAACGTACAATGGAACTGACGTAATCTTCCTAAATGTTCCTAAAACAATAAAAAGAAAAAAAAAAAACGAAATATATCAAAAAAAAAAAATTACTAATGGTGGCGGTGTTACCTGCTCTATATAATTCATGCCTAAAAAGACGACTGCACTTTTTGCGTGTCGAACTGCAACTAACTCAAAAAGACATTGTCATTATCTATATATAACCACGAATACGTCCGATTTTACCCGAAAACTTGGACTGTACTTCGTTCTTCATGAACTAGGTACCTACCAGTGGCGGCGCGTGAAAATTTCCAATGGGCAACCCGGAACAAAAAACATATGAAAGAGTTTAGAGTATGTAACTAGTTTAAATTATAGGCCGCCTAAAAATAAATACATTTTAGACAAGCCGGTGGGAATCGGCTTGCATGGGCGCTCCGCCACTAGGTACCTACAGTAAGTATTACTTGTATTGTAGTTTATGCAACAGTGCCGTAATAAGAACCAATTATGAGCTGTTGCATACATTACTTTTTCTATGACAGCAGCAAATACATAGCATACTCGAGAGCAATGGAAATGGGTCATTTTGTATGAAGAATTTTGTACACAGCAGAAAGCAAAACAAAGTGATCCGATGTTATTGTTCTTGAGTGTATGGTAAATTAAATTAAATGTACCTAAGTATATCGGACAAAATTAAGGTGGTTCGATTGCCATACAAAGCGTTATTTGACATTCGCAGGCTAACGGCGTGATATTTTAAGAAACTTTCTTCAATTGGCTTCCCATTTGCGCCAAATTCCCCCTTTCCTAGAATAAACTTGTATAAACTAGATTAATTTGAGAAAAATAGTTTTCCCAAAATATCACGTGACAAACCAATTTCTCAAATTAATCAAGTTTATACAAGTTTATTCTAGGAAAGAGGGAATTTGGCGCATATGGGAAGCCAATTTATGAAAGTTTGTTACATCATTTTCTTAAAATATCACGTCGTTAGCCTGCGAATGTCAAATAACGTTTTGTATGGCAATCGAACCACCTTAAGTTCAGGAGTACAGTCGTCACTATCAGTTTCCCTCATTTTAACTGTTTAAAGTATATTTCTTGGTATATTAACAAAATAAAGCCAATTAAAACCCACATTTAACAGTTTTGCAAAAGTTTTTCAAATTCGAAGACGGAACATCGGGAGCCAATAATGTACAGCCAAATAATGTACAGCCCGATAATACGCGTCCAATTTTAGTGCACGCGTATTATCAGGCCGTACATTATCAGCCCGGACAAAGGTGGCTTCCAAATATTGCCCCGTACCGAATTTGCTCAGGATGATAATGCACGGCCCAATAATGTACGGCCTGATAATACGCGTCCAATTATCATGGCCGTACATTAACCGGCACCGGAACATCAACTTGATAGCATAGACCAGAAACAATAAGACAGTTCTCAATTACGAAAAATGTGGTTGCGTTCAAATAAATCAAAATGTCAAAAAATAAAATTGAGTTGATAGAAAATTGGTGTTTATTTTTATTTTGTAAACATTAATATAATTAAGACACGTTTATGTGACTGAACATAATGAAGGTCGGGTGTGGGTTTATGGAACGAGCCGAAGGCGAGTTTCATAATAACATCACACGAGTGTCTTAATGCCTAATTATGTACATTTACATACACTACTTTATCTATCCACATATCATACGCCTCCATGATGCGTTCAGGAGCCGCATGTTATGACCGGCATCGCGGCGTTGTTTTCTGGCAGCTGTCATAGTTTTTTTTTTAATTCAGAGACAAACTAGAGTGTTATTCAACTATCATATCGTTCGATATCCTACTTACGTGCGACATTTGTCTAATTTGTATGCAAATTGACGATTCATTTCGAACTAAACGTCATCTCGAATGATATTAGAATAGAGGTTAAATCAAATTTCTTTGTTTTTCAGAGACGTTCGAAATTTGAATGAAATAATATTATCGAAATTCGATGTTATTATTTAGCAATAATAACATTTTCACAGATAAGAAATTTGTTCTAACAAAACAGTATTTTTTTATGGTGGTCATTATGTGCGGTTCTTGAACGCATTATGGAGGGTTTATGATAAAAATCAAAATCAATCAAGATTCAAAATACTATGTACCTAAGTAAAGTATTATTTTAAATTAAAAAGGTTGTTTTTATTATTTAAAACGAAAATAAACCTTTTTGAAACAAGTTGCAAGTACTTATGTTGAATCTTAAAAAAAACCGCAGTTGTCTTATATTCATGAGATGACTGCTTCTTAGCAGTCATCTTATGAGCCCATAGACAAATAGACTCCATTGCCATTACTCAAATGAAGTTTATTTAGATATCGCTGTCAGTAATTTAATTTACAGATAGAAGTGCTGGAGTAGAAAAAATATTTTTTTAATACAGTTGCTCAAATAGTGCTATACTTTACGTAGCTGTTTAGCGTGCGGAAAGTTGGTTTTCGCGCACTAGTGCTTTTTACTTTTCCACGTATAAAGAACGACGTTTTTTAATACAGTTGCAAAAAATAAGAAAAACAACAAGTAAGGAATTTGTAACTTTTATATTATTAATTCTGTAACATCATTTAAATACAGTTGAGAAATAAGGAAGTTGTTCAAAAATCCTTACTTGTTGTTTTTCTTATTTTTTCGCAACTGTATTAAAAAACGTCGTTCGATACACGTGCGGAAATGTCATTCTTCAATCGTCCCGAGTCTTGCCCCTCGCCTACGGCTCGGGGCAAGATATCTCGGTACTCGTGACGTAATGACATACTTTCCGCACTAGCATCGAAATGTACTATTTCAACACATTTGCTCGGAACGTGCCTCTTATTACGTCGCTTTTAGGCTCTTAATCCTGAGTGTTTAATAACACGCGTGTTTTATAACATTACGACACTCGTGTTTTATAGTTATATCCTGATTAAGACAGGTTGGCACCTTGCAGCAAAGTGTATGTATGAATACAGTGCATTCTTTAACTAACCGGGTTGTACAGTTTTTTTTTTAATTTTCGGCAAATGGATTCTCATTTTTTTTTTGGCTGTTTAGCGATTTCATCTAAGTCTCGCTTTGACACCTGCGCGCGCACTGTACACTGAGAACTTTACGGTTTCGCTCTATGAAAACACAACAATATAACAATATCAGCCATATTTTTACACCAAAAAATAGGTTGGGTAATTTGACTAAATATTCATTAATAATCCACTTAATTTAATACCGATACGGTAAAAAAGAATGAAAAGTAATCTTGATAATATAGATAATAAACGAAAATGGTATACACTTTCTTTACTTTATAATTGACTAAGTACGTCTATATATGATCTTTGGGATACGCGCATAATCCACTTATTTTTGTTAATGAATAAACCTATCTATAGGCCTGATGAAATTCAATATTATCTCAAGGTCGTAAATATTTAATTTAAATGCCGTTATTTCCTGATGCATATATTTTTGGATTCAGGTAGCTGATAGTAATAGCTAATACTGATAGCATTTTTGCTTGCGGGTTAATTTTTTCTCCTTACTTCCGGTCCATAGAATTATTGATTTCAATAGTAACAGTTGTTTAAAATAACATATAAAAGCCGTTTACAAATAATTAGCCTGATATTGAATTATTAAAAAAAAACCGTAATTTTCACAGGGTAGGTACTGCGCGAATTCACGAAAATAGTTGTTGGTAATTTTACAAATATTTGTAATCATTGTTAATAACGCGTGTTTGGTTATTTTATTACCAAAGATGTTGACTCGTGTTGATTAGAAAAATGACAAAAAGAATTGACGCCTCTGGGCATTCTTCACGATTCCGATGAACTCGTACAAAATGTGAGTACCTAATAGTACATTACTATAGAGGCCAGGAAACGAAGGGTTGCAGGCCAAGTAGATATAGACGGATAGGGATACGCGGCCGGCAACTCCGTTTCTCGCCGAGATTTTTATAGTGCTTTTCTCAAACTTGCAATGAAATAAAAAGTAGTAAATTGGTTTTATTCGTTTGTTAACACAACTAAATAATACGTTTCTGATAGCTGTCAGTGCTGTCACGTCATAACCTATAATTGTGTCCCACATTTCTTACTAATAATTATTCCGCTTATTCCCTAAATTAATTATTAGTTTATCGTTACATGAACTTATATCTGTCACCGTTAGATTGTGAGAACCGTCAGTTTATAATCTTACCCGTTATATTGTAAACTGACGGAATATTGTGAACTGCCAAAATAATTCATAATTTTACGTATTCAATTTCGTTAGTTTATAAACTAACAATGTCATATCGTCAAATTGTGAACTGAATCAAATTTGCCTGATGCGGAACGCAACCTGTACGCTGTTTGGTTGAGCGAATTTATTCCACTTGCATCAGTTTCCACTTATGTACGTCTGAACATGATTGTTTTTCTGTTATTCAGACATTTTATTCCATTTATTTCGGCATCCAGCAGTGTCGACGGAGCCCCGCGCGGGGCTCCTATTTCTGGGCGATTTGCCCTTCGGGCAAATGAAGATACCTAACTAACCTAACCTACCTAGTCTTTGTGTACGTTCCGTAGCACGCCTATTTGATCTCAGTTCACAATTTGACGATTCGACATTGATAGTTTATAAACTAACGAAAAATAATGCGTTAAATTGTGAGCGGTTTTGACAGTTCACAATTTTTCGTCAGTTTATAATATCGCGAGTTAGATTATAAACTGACGGTGTTCACAATCTAACGGTGACATATCTAACTATATAGACGAGGCACTACAACAAAGAAAACACTTGTAATTTTTATGAAATTTTCATACGCCGTCATGTACCTAACTTTTGATTTTGGGGGCAGTAAATTATTCATGGCTACTTCTGCTCGCAATTCCGGAGGCGTACAGTTCAATTCCATATCATTTTCGTTCGAACTCATTTCGAAATTGATGGCTTTTATTAGAAAGTTTTTAAATAATTACGAACTATTGATAAATCCGGCCAACAAGAAAAGAAAACATTTTTCAATTTACGCGCCAAACTTTTTTTTAACCTGTTTGAATTGAAGCAACGTTTTATCCGGTGACGTTAACATTAGTCCTAATCTTTTCTTATTTTTGGTGATTGAATGCCAAGACGTTCTGTCTCAATTTTGACGTTTATAAACAAAAGACGGTTGCTTTGCAGGTCTAGGTGTGTAAGCTTGTATGAAATTCCTTTACATTATCATCTTCACTAGTGGCACCGGATACGTAGTACCTATTTTCGGACCTAATTTGAAGTAAGTCATGTCAACATTTCATTACAAGTTTGAGAAAAAAACCTGTTGCCATCAATAACTAAAGAAAATAACTTGGGAGCCTATGACATTTTCATCTTATGAAAAGGATTTTTTGCTCGCAAATGTCGTATGTAACACGTGAGCTTTGATAATTACATCCCCGGCTCTCTTATTACGCTCACCTGCGGGTCGCGTGAACAATCCCGCGTCTGGTGTAATTATCAACATAGCTCACTTGTATGACGATTTACTACAATTTATGCCTACAACAACGAAACGTTTAACTATAATTTTAAATTAAACTAATTTGAAATGAAATCTTAGTTATCCGAAACCGATGTAGAGGACAGAGCGAAGTGGAGAAGTATAAGACGAGGAAAGCTGACCCCACCACCATGTGGGATATACTCGTATAGCTGGGAAGAGAGAGAAATGAAATCTTTATAATTTAAAAATAAAGATAAAGTTTTCTTTTAAAATTACAGAAATTATTTAATTATCATCTAGGTTTAAGTTCTTCACGAGGAAAATAACTTTAAGTATGAAAAATATATTTTGTTAGTAGAAAAGCTTAAGTAAGAACTTTATTTAAAAAAAGTGAGGTCCTAGTCATATTTACTCTATCGAATGATTGCCGAATTAAAAAAATCTTTGCCCCTGACGTCTATGGCGTTTGCCTCGTCGAAACTCGTAGATATAATTGTGTCGCTTAAATTCAAAATCGGATAAATCCATTTGACCCTATCAGCAAATATCTACCTTATCACCTTATCTTAATAGCAAAATCGCATGATTTGACAGATGGAATTACCCGGGTTTGAAATTAAGCGACTCAATTTATGTAATATAAAAGGTCAGTGACAAGAAAGCAATATTTCTAAGTAATAATAGTCCACTATTGCAGAGGCCGGGAAATAGCAATTCGTGGATGAGGCGATTTTGTCGGATGAAGCGAAGCTCAATCCCTGAAAATGATAACGTGGACCTTAAGAACTTACCGAAGAGTTTCAATTCTAATGACAGCCTTAGAAAGAAATTCACAATTCATAATAATTTTCTTCGTCGTTTTCCGTTTCTGAACTGTGTAGCCTGTCGACTAAGGGACTGCAAGGCTATACTCGTAGCGCTACGCCGTAGCACGTAGCAGCTTGATGCTATATGTAGCGACGGTTCGTCGTAGCGCTTTGATGATGTCATTACCGCTAAATGGGTGCTTGGCAATTTACATAAATATGCATCTTTTCTATTTCTTGGCTTTATAAGGTTTGTGGATTAAGTATGTTATTTTATTAAGTAAGTTTTTACACATGGTCCTACGTAATCGGCATTGAAACCAACACATGTAGACATTTCTTTAGTTAGTAGGTACAAAGCTTATTCGGTATCTCCTCACGTATAAGAGAGGCCTGGTTATCTATGTATAATGATAACGAATTTAATTAAGTTTAGCCGAGACGCTGAGAGACGTAAGCCGGCTCGGTATAGTGGCGCGGGCTGTAGGCAATCGAAGGGGGGCGTCCGAGTGGCGCATGTAAATGCGAGCACCGCTGCCGCGGGCCGGAACCTACCGCCGCAGTAGCCTACATCGGGAGGAATTGAATATATATATCAAGCCAAGCGAAAAGTCCACTACACACCCCGCGGGGTGGCGGGGCCCGAACGGCGAACGTGCGTTCGATTCAAACGAGCAACGGCCGCCCCCGCCTAAGGCTCAAGCAATTTTATCTTTAGAACTGTTGCGCAACATTGCATGGCAATGCCGATAACACGCGCGGCGCGCTTATATCGTGCTGCGAGTGCAACGCCGCACTGGCCGCACTGCCTGCGAGGTGCCGGCTGGCCGCTCGCGACGTGCCGGCTGGCCGCTCGCGACGCACACTCGGCTTCTTAAAACAATACAACACCGCTATATCCTTGACTCACATCCGCCTACTCATTTTCAGAAGCACCATGAAAAGCGATTTTAAGGCGCAATTTCGGATTTTTCTTTTAGCCTCGAGAAACTCCCGCGTAAAATAAATATACTTAAACCCGACCCTCCGCTGAAAAAGAGGAAAAAAATACTAAAATTAACAAAATATTTGTTTTACAGTTCTGTAAACATCTCTAATTACGACCTGTTCAAATTATTTTTTCTTTTCGTACCGTGCGGAGCGGCGCTCTAATTAACATCTATTACAGGTATTTCGGGAACAGAGGAGTATCATTTGGCAAGGGCGCTGAGTACACTCAATTAAACGAGGCCGGAGCGCCGCCCGCGCGCCTCGCCCGCGGGCTACCGAACATACCTTACTTGCTGCTTCATCAACTTTAAGTTGCTACAAGTTAAACTGGCCAAGTGCTTTGTTTCATACTGTTAATGAGAATGGAATTGCGAAAACTGAACTGTCAGTATTCCCATGAGCATAGGCCCGCGAGCCTCGCACTGTCAGAGCGCGTTGTGGAGCGCTCGGCGACGAACGCTGTCGGCAGCCTCGCTGGTGCAGAGCCCTGCTTCGGCAGGCTCCAGCACGCACCTCGGCATGTAGCCTGCGCACGTGAGTCCGGCGGCCATCCGACACACTAGGTCGCCTCCCCGTGGTCACCCGTTCGGAACGGCTCGCCCGCCGCCCCGGGTACCCTCCACCCGCCACCCTCTTTAAAAGCCAGTGGCGAGCTTCAAGAGAAAGTGCCGCGTACGTACGCTCACATACGTAGAACCATCTTTAGCGAGAGCCGGCAGGCTCGAGGCCAGCGGGGGAGACTCGGATTATGTGGAGGCGACGCCCGGCCGCCCCGTATGCGTAAGTGCGTACACACAAAGCCTTCCAACATACATTTGCATAGTGACATTGTACGGTAATAATGTATGTGACCAGTCGGCTCGCCGCCGCCCTGCGGCGACATCTTTCAATAGATCGCTCGCTTGTTCTGCTCCTCCCGAGTCGTCCCACCCACCCCCTCTCTCCCAAGCGAGCCGGTTTCTAATTAAAATATCTACATCTACGCAGTTATACATATCAATTTTAAATTACTTAAGTCCATGTACTTTTTTCGGGCGTATGTAAACATTTTCAAACGGCGGTTACGTATTCATGTCACCTTTAAATTGATTTCGATTGGTGTGCTACTCAACGCTAAGTGTAATACCTAAATTAACTAGTTTTGTTAAGGTTCGTTGCTTGAATCAATAAACGCCTCTTGGACACAGAGCTTAATGAGTAGTGTGTACCTACTTACGGCCTTTTTTTAGCATCGTTTATTATACTGATTTTATACATACACACGTACACATGTGTGTTATATTGTAAGATTGTACAAGTCGAAAGTCGTTGTCGAAGTCGGTGTGTTGTTGTAGGAGTAATCTCCGGAACTAAGCAACCGAATTTAAAAATCTCTCCCTACTAAATAGTAGAATCGACTTTTGCCTAGGTTTTTGTTAGAAGTGGGATGGAGCCGCGCGGGCAGCTAGTTTAAATCGATATCCATACTAATATTATTAAATGCGAAAGTGTGTGTGTCTGTCTGTTTCCTCTTCACGCTTAAACCGCTGAACCGAATTAGATGAAATTTGGTATACATACTTAGACATAGTTTGAGTTACGGGAAGGACATTAGTTTTTATCCCGGGGGTGAAAGTTTGTATGGAGCTACGATATAAACGAGAGTCGCGGGCAAAAGCTAGTAGGAGTATACATGACCAATGCGCGAATAATTTTCTGTGCAATTGGCCGGTAGGCAAATCTTCAGGTTAAGGGTACGTAGCTTCGTGGTTTTCTCTCCCTCTCACTGAGCATAAGCGTGAGCGAGATGCAATTGCGTGTTTGGAAGCGCGGATATCATGTTTTTTAATTTTCTTTTTTTGTGCGTTTTAATAAATAAAAAAAATAGCTGATTTCCCTCAAACATCACATTGCCGATTTTTAGAACCAATTTTAATTTGTTTAGCTGTTGTGCATAGTTTGTTATGATTTTTTAAAGTGTATTTTAGACCTATGTTCGTGATTTTTTCTATCGAGCGAAAGTCAAAAACTCAGGATTCGAATAGCTGATTTCCCTTTAGAAAGGCCTCAAGATTGCTAATTAAATTTAAGGCAGTCGTATTATAATCCAAACAAGAGCTACGATTTTTTAAAAATCAGTTTTTGGAGCTCACGTCGCCTTAAGTTCAAATCGAATATCATAGATTACCATCTACCGTCAGCCTGTCATCTGATTACCGTCAATACAATACTATACTATTTGTCTTTAATTAATGCTCTTGTCGCTATTTGTACACATTTATTTTACTAGTGGCTCTGTGAGCTGTAGAACTAGCCAGCCAGTAATTTATTAAAAAAATATATCTCTTCAATATCAACGAAGTGACTCGTCAAAAAATACCGATATAATTTACAAACCTGCTCACAAAATTTATCGAGAATCGGTTTAGAAATGCGACCTGTAGAGGGGAACAGCCGGACAGCTGGACAGACACCGGACACCGGACATACTCGTACTAATGATTTTCGATAGAATATAACTTCGTGCGCTATACGCTCGTTCGTTCGATTATGGATTAGAACTTTATGCCTTGTTATCGACTCTTAGACGGGCTTGCTTTTAATTACACGGACTTCGATCCCTACAGTGAACTTACTGTATGTAAGGAGAACTGTGAATATAAGGAGATCGGACATGGCGGCCGATTTGTATAGAGTGAGCCTGTCGCAAGTACATTAACCCACACAACGCCCAAGTAATTGACAATACAAAGCACGCACACATCTAAAACACACACACTTGTATACCTACACGCTTATTTGACAATAAACGCGCATCATATCAGGCATTTTGGGAAAAAACGTAATATTCTCTGCGATCAGCACGCGTGCACAGTATGGCAGTGTATACCCATTGAGCATACAGCTGCGACACGGCCGCCGGCGACTTGTCCTCTCTCTAGTATTCTATGCTCTGAGGTTTGAACCGTGCACCTTAAGCGATTGTACGTTTAAAGGCGGACAAAATGTGATATTGTAACGATATTTTGCTAAGGTATTTCATGCGCTCATCTATGTTGCCCTTCGCCACACTTCAACGCTCTTAGTCGACTCGAAAGGGCAGTTCTGTAGGTCGATCACGTAACGCATTGTACGAACGTCGGGTAGATCTAAATGTCACTTTTTATATGGAAAATTGACAGTTAAATTGTACCGACGCGCGTTCGGAAAGTTACGTGATTACCCCTAGTTATTATTCACATTTGCCCATTCAAAACTAAACCAGTGTAAACCTGACCTGATTAAAAATCACGCGGTCAACTTATTAAGACCGCACCCCGTGTAAAATGTTTTGTATCCGGTTCCATTAGAGTATCGCATAAACTTTTTTTTTTCACTTGCTACGTTAACGTCAAAATTTTTTCGAGTTTAGTTGGAGCTTTGTTCAGTTCAGATGTGATTCATAAAGTCAAGCATTAATATTACACTCTCTCTCGAATTGCTTCAAGTGATTATCATGATCCCTACTTAGGTATACATTTATCTAGTTGTTATTCTCTGCCAGCCAGACGACAATTTTACAGAGTTGCATAAAAAAATAGTATTTTTCACAATCGTGTTATAATAGAGAGTCTTTCAGTCGAGTACCGTGTTTAGGCCACGAAGCCTGCTGAGTGGCCTAAGTAAGGTACGAGATTAGAAAGCTTGATTATAACACTATTGTGAACAATACTTTTTGTACGAGTTCATTAAAATTAATTTTCTACGAGTCAACTGAACTAATTAAACAAACTCGATACTGTTGAAACGAAGTGCAGCTCATCGCTCGTACGCTTGTTGATATCTTAAAAGACATCAACGAGCGTACGACATCAAAGCGATTCTATTGGTCCAATTCATTACAGTTCAGTAAAGCAGCCACGTGATTGGTCGAATTTATTTTAGTTGTCTGGAGCGTATCGAAAAGTAGTTATTTCGATTGTTTCGACAGTAACATGGACTACAACTATGAAAAGAGTGACGTTGCAGTATTCTCTATGAAATCTTAATACACATATTTTAATCGTCGAGTACAAAAAAAAACTTATACTTCTAGGTTCATAATGATTAAAACCCAAAATTCCAGTTTTAAAGACTGACTCAGGGGATGTAACCATGGCAACAAGTAACAAAAGAAAGTTGATACACCCAATTTCAATTTGACTCAAATCATTTTAACACGCAGTCACACAGATGAGATGACACATCATTGTAAGTCAAAAACATCATACAGTCAAGTGCAAAAATATACAGGTATCTATCGATTTAAGCCTCTCGTAAAAATGTACGGAAACCTTAATCCTGTGTCCATAATGAGCGCTGGGACATATTGATGAGTATGTTGTATGCACACAGTTCTAGGGTTCCGTAGCCAAATGGCAAAAAACGGAACCCTTATAGATTCGTCATGTCCGTCCGTCTGTCTGTCCGTCCGTATGTCACAGCCACTTTTTTCCGAAACTATAAGAACTATACTGTTGAAACTTGGTAATTATTAAGTTTTTGACACAAAAATTGAAAAAAAACATTTAGTTTTAGGGGTCCCCATACTCAGAACTGAAACTCAAAAAAAAAAATTTCATCAAACCCTATGGATAGGTCTTCAAAAATGATATTGAGGTTTCTAATATCATTTTTTTCTAAACTGAATAGTTTGCGCGAGAGACACTTCCAAAGTGGTAAAATGTGTGTCCCCCCCCCTGTAACTTCTAAAATAAGAGAATGATAAAACTAAAAAAATATATGATGTACATTACCATGCAAACTTCCACCGAAAATTGGTTTGAACGAGATCTAGTAAGTAGTTTTTTTTTAATACGTCATAAATCGTAAACCGCAATTTATTTCACGGAACCCTTCATGTGCGAGTCCGACTCGCACTTGGCCGCTTGTTTTGTTCACTGTAACTTAGTAATACGCATGTCGGAAGTAGGAGCGTAGGTACGGGGTTCCCTAAAAGTTATTGTTTGTCTCGGACTCCCCAACGACGGTAATAGTTTTGTCATGACGACGAGGGATTAAAGAATCCAATGAGTACCTTGAATAGCTACGCAACAAAAAGGTTCTATATTTAAGGTTGTCTGTACTATCTATATCTACTCTACTCTATACTAATAATAAAGAGGTAATATGGCTGTGAAATGTAAGTTTGTATGTAAGGGGTAATCTCCGAAACTAACTCACAAACACAACAAACATAGACAGCTACAGATTAAAATAACACCAGTATATAGAATGCTCCAGTATATGAATCCATTGATCTTTGGGGTGGACATAGGGTAAGTATCGTGTATAGTGTTTTAATACGTATTTTGTTGACATGTAATTTTTTATTAGCAATAAATTATTATTTTTATTATCCCGTGGCTCACCTGGGTTTTTTGTAATAAATACCTACTTGCAAGGGCAGCTAGTTAGTAATACTTAGGTATGTGATGATGTGTGATATATACCTACTCGTATAAGTATAGAAAGGTGAAGTTTCCTCGTTTCATTGGTATTTTCTGTAAGATTCTCATGTAAAAACTATGCATACAAAGGAGCTTATTAAAATATTGATTATCTTGTGCCTCATTCCAAAACGATATACTTAATCATAAATAATGACATGATTTGTACTGTCAATGTAATCCTGCCCCAGTAACGACACGAAACACAATTTGAATGCGTAATTTTGAGTTATTGTACATCAGTAGCACGTATGCGTATACGAGGATTTCTTGAAGTTCCGTCGATACAGCGGGCGGTGGGCGGCGGCTCGGACGCGTGCCCTGCGCGTGTGTGCGTATGTCTCGGACCCCGCATGTTACGCAGATTTCTCTAACGATTTTCCCGGAGTGTGAAATGTAAAATAAGGGGTAAGGAGAGCCTGAGTTCGCCCCCTCCCTTCGCCCCTCGCTCGCCAAATTGATGACCAGTTATGTACAAGCAGGTCTGTTAAATTTAACACAAGAACGTTCCGCAGGCACATACAATATATTGGAGAGTTGCCAGAGTTAATACGTAATAAAACTATTTAATGAATAATAAACGTTTTATACGCCCGTAAACTTAAGGAGATAATTGAAACAGAAAAAGACGACCACTTGTAAAAATTATCGACCTGTACCTACTTATATTATCAATCAAAAGGAAAAGTCGTGAGGTTGTAGCTTTGTATGTCTGTTAGTTTGCATTTAGGGGGTAACGTCCAGAACCGCTTAACTGATATCAAAAAAACTTTCCTCTGATTATAGAATGGCCCGCGCGGCTTCGTCGACCGACCACTTATTGCAAAGAACGCAAACAAACCCGCGAGATAAAATATGGCCTGTGTGAATCCTATACACAAGTGAAAGCATATTTGAAATGGGATAGGGTAAATCGCCAATAACTGGCCACCTCATACTAAAAATTAACTCTATTCACTTATAATAGAATTCATTTTTAGGATTCCGGACCAAAAAGGTAAAAATGGAACCCTTATGGTGCGACTCAGTGCGTCTGTCTGTCTGTCACAAAGTTAAATATCTCAGGAACTACTAATGCTATCAATTTGAAATTCGGAACAATTGTAAACAAAGCTTATCCACTTGTATGGATTATGAAAAATTTACAGATATATTTTTAAGTTCTATAAATAAAAACCCTGAAAAACCTACATAACAGATTGCAATTTATTAGTAACTAGCGACCCGCCCCGGCTTCGCACGGGTTTATATAATACATGCATGTATTATACATATAAACCTTCCTCTTGAATCACTATATCTATTAAAAAAAACCACATCAAAATCCGTTGCGTAGTTTTAAAGATCTAAGCATACATAGGGACAGACAGACAGCGGGAAGCGTCTTTGATTTTAACCGGCTTTAAAAAAGGAGGAAGTAATAATATGTTCCACTGTACGTATTATTTTTTATGTATGTTCGCCGTTTTCGCCGTCAATTGTGGACCGAGTTTCTAAATTCTTTTTAGGTTGATTTGTGTAAGATTGTCCCATAATATTTATTTATTTATTTATTATTCGAAAGGGTATACTTCCGAGGTGGTCCCATTATCACCAAATCAGGATCTGATAATGGGATCCCAGGGAAGTTGAGGCCAACCCTCATATTTTATAGGCACGCATGTAGTGATTTCGGTATTTTCTATTATATTATAATTCGTGTATTTACCTTTGGACAATGATTGGAATTGGTGAACTGGAACTGATGATGAAGACCATAGATGACTTATGGAACTCCTCAAAGATGTAAAGTTCGTCAAAGATCATGATTCCGTTGAAGTAGCAACTCATGAAGTGGTCATTCTGAGATCCTTTAGGAATCGACGGAACTCCTCAAATTTTATCAGCCCACAGATAGCGACTTGGGATTTTTCTGTAATAATCATCGCATTTGCTCTCGGAAAGCAGTGCATGTGGTAATTTGGAAAGGAAATATGGAAATGTTCATGTACCTATGTGGCTTGGCGAAGTACTAAATTGAAGTCGGTATAAACTCTATTTTTATTAGTATTTTTCACAATCGTGTTATAATAGAGAGCTTTTTAGTCGAGTACCGTGTTTAGGCCACGAAGCTTGCTGAGTGGCCTAAGTAAGGTACGAGATTGATTATGACACTATTGTGAACAATACTTTTTGTACGAGTTCATTAAAATTTATAATTTAAGTCATTAATACGAGTATATAAAACTAAAAATCGTAAGTACTATATATCACATCACCGGCGTCCGTAATGTTGCAGTACTGTACTGTGATTGGCATACTAACCAATCACAAAGCGTAATATTTTTATTTTTTTATGCCCTGGATACAGCAGCAAGTTTAAGTAGATTTTTGACAGATGACGCGACGCTGCTACGTTCCGAAACGCCATAGATTGGCAATTTTGTATCGGATCGAGTCTCCTTAAATAAGGACACATATTATTGAAATACGAAGTTCTATTTTTAATTTTTTTTCGTTTGTCTGGAGCGTATCGAAACAGTTATATCGAATGTTTCGACACTATTCAACGATGAAAAGAGTGACGTTGCAGTATTCTCTATGAAATCACACACGTTACGAGTTTACGCAGTTACACGCTAGATGTCGCTGCCTGTAAAATAGATCACGCTAACGCTTATTCAATCTAGAAACTATTAGACTAAGGCCTGAGTGGACGCGGGGCGGGCGACCGTGCATTCGCTTTGTGCAGCGTCTACTCAGGACACCAGTATGAGTTTCATTTTTAGGGTTCCGTACCAAAAAGGTAAAAAAGGAACCTTTATGGTGCGACTCTGTCCGTCTGTCACAACGTTAAATATCTCAGGAACTACTTAAGCTATCAATTTGAAATTTGGAACAACTGTAAAGAGGGTTAAGACACGTGTATGAAAAAAGAAAAATGTAATAATACATTTTGATTTTCTGTGTAAAAGACGAATATGAGGGGGGGTTAAAAAATCAAAGTTTAGTAAATGTATCAAGTTGGGTATCATATGAAAAGGCTTTAGTTGCACTTTTTAAAACCATTTTTTTCTACAGTGGTTAAATTTTTATTTATTAAGGAACATGTAGAAAAAAATACCATTCCCCCCCTTATCTCCGAAGTTTACGAAGCGAAAATTCTGAAATAATTACATATGATTAAGAGTAACATAAATAATACAGGAAAAATAAAACAATATCTCTATCTAGCTTATTTTTTTTTATTACCAAAATAATTTCTTAATTAAATTTGTAATTTACTTACTTTTGTATGAAATTTTATATCTTCAAATTCCTATCAGATTATCTTTTAAGTCCCTTCTTTCAAATAAAAAAAATAATCGAAATCGGTACGCGTGATAAAAAGCTATCGCTGATAAACAAACATACTAGGTTGTAAGTTGTTAGTGCCAAAATGCAGAAGGCGCTTTGCAACGGTAACTTCTACTATGAGCTGTTTAAGATTGTTCAAGAATGAATGGGGTCCTGACATGACGGGTATGGTGTAGAAAAGTTTGTACGGAACCCTCGGTGCGCGAGTCAGACTCGTACTTGACCGGTTTTTTTTGACATGCACGCCGCACGACCCGCTCCCCCACACGCTCGACTCGAGCGTCCACTCAGGCCTTACACTAAGAAGGAAAGCGGGCATCGTTCAGCGCTTTCATTTGTGGGAGTGTGGGACTCTCGGAGACTAACCCTCAAATATCGACCTGTGGTTGTTCGTGTTTCGGATGATCACTCCTGCATCTGTGTGTGAGTCGGCATACTGGTGACTGGACTCGGACAGTATTGCTAAAAAAAATCTTAATAAAGCGTGGTGTAAGTTTGTACGGAACCCTCGGTGCGCGAGACAGAGAGAGACATTATTCCCTAAATACAGTGTAATTCTAATCTCACAGACTAGAATAAAATATTACTAGCTGCCCGCATGACCTCGCCCGCGTATTGCGAAGAACGCAGGTAAACCCGCGGGAGTAAATAGAGTCTTGTCCTGCCATAAAGTCTATTCTATACACAGGGACTATATTCTATATACCGTCAAACATGCCTACTTTGCTCATGCAAAAGTTGCTCAGCTAGGCATTGCTCTTAACGAATCAGTCGTAGTACTTAATGCATGCTGTGCTCATGAGGAGAAATGTTTTTTTAATCAACATCTATTCCAAATTTTTATCCAATTTTGATCGCGGGTAAAGTTATCTCGACTTTTGCCAACATTGCCCCTGACGAATTATTGCCGCAACTATAGCTCTTATGATGTTGAGACAAGACTCAGTCCAAAATGTTGGGCAAACATGGCGTCCGTTTGAATATCTTGGTCTTAACTACGAAAAGTTTTGTACAATACGGATGGGTAATGTTACCTAATTTGTTAAATCTTTGCCCTACGGAAATGTAGACCTCACATTCCACAATTTGCTGCAAGCCCCTGGCGAAGTTAAATACATGTATGACTCAAAGTAAAGTCATAAATATAATCTAGTTTCTAGAAAAAACGTTGTCTCCCTGGCTTGCTTGTGTTAGCTCGACATGCTGTGCTCTTCACCCAATTTTAATAATTCTATTTTTGACCTTGGCATTTCTTAAGGTATGAAAAATTAAATAGTACTTAATTCAGTTCAATTGTCAACTGGAAGAGATGCCTTTGTATCGGCTTAATTTATTTTGTTGTATTTTTATCTGTCTTGTGTATAATAAAGTATTTAGATACATAGGTACATATTACGGTGTCTTAAACAGCTACCGTCAAACATGCCTACTTTGCCACCAGGGGCAACTTTGCCCAAGAGGAAAATTTTAAAATTCGCTTCTTGGGCAAAGTTCCCCCTGGTGGCAAAGTAGGCATGTTTAACGGTACATTTATGCTATTCAAAACCTGACTCGACACACCACACGACTCACCCCTTGTAACTATTTTATAAATTATATCCCTGAGATTCAAAACAACTTGGTGCAACAGGAGGTCACTTGACTTCGCGTCAAGTGAGTTTTCGGTAGGCATTATGAACACTGTAATTATGAACGACGTCTAAGACATAAATGTAATAGTACATTACTTAGGGCGGTAAAACAAAGAATGTCTCAGATCGCAGGTGTTTTATAAATAAATAAATAAATAAATAGCAATTTATTTCAGACATACATCCATAGGTATTACACATAGGTGGGTATATACATAAAAGCAAAAATGATAACAAAGGAAATTTTGAATTTTAAAATAATAAACATAACTAAAATAATTAACTAAACTACTAATAACTAGGACCGTGAAGGGCCAACCACCTCTTCATCACGGTTGTGTTCCACCTGTCAGCAAACACGTTCAGGATGCTGTTTGTGGTCGTGCGCAGGCGGGTAAGCACGGAGGCACAACGCTTCCTTATGATAGCGTGGAAGTCGTCGGTAGTTTATGTCTCTCCCTGGCCAGGAGTTGGGATTTTCCGTACGCATAGTGTGCAGTAATTCCTACTTTATGGCCAGGTATGACATAAACATAGGTAAGTATCTATATATGTATCATCTCATCAGACGGGAATAAGGTCCAGAAGTGTAAACATAATATATATTTTCAACACGTTTTATACAGTGTTTCCCTGGATAATGTGCACAAACGAGTAGGAGTGAAACTAGATGCAATTTTACCGTAAAAAAAATGATTTTTTCTAATCTCCACTTTTTTTCTAATCTCCACTTATAATAAATCTCTAACTTAAAAAAAGAATCAGCCAGTTTGAAACTAAGCTTTGTGTGGTACGAATGTTCTTAGCATCCCATGAACGGAAAAATATGAAACATTTTATATAGGTACATTATTATTCTAGCTGCAACTTAGGATAGTTTTTATCCGACTGCGACAAATAATTAATTTTCCGAAATATACGACTTCATTTGATTTTTCATTTATTTTTATTGAAATCAAACGCTGCTCCAACTGTCAGCTATAAGAAACGTCAAATTTTCGTCAAAATGGCGGATTCGCTTTGCCTTTCACTTATTAATAATTTTTTCTACTCCTGTACTGTTATCTGTCATTTATATAGGCTGTAGCTCAAATACAATGACACCACTAATAAGTCATCGCAAAACTCTATGCTCTATGGCCCAAAAACGCACTGTATAGAGTACTTTTTTGGTTCATACATTTTTCATAAAAGCACTGTTTAACTTTTTTTAAATCGGCCGCTATATTGCAGTGGTGCCAACTTCATAAACAAATATTTCGAAATAAAAGTATTTATTTACGATTTAACATTGGTATATTATACATTATTTACTACAATAATAATAAATCATCATCTATTGTGTGTTAAATTACATGTTTTATAAATTCTTGGTATTATTTATAAAAATAAACAGTTCGAATTCGGTCCGGGTCCGGATTCGGTTTGGTTCGGATGGCAAGTGCAAACAAATTAAAAAAAAACAAACCATAAGCAAGAGCTGTCACATTTCCGATTTCCCACCAAAATACAGTTCAAAATGAAAAGACGAAAGATGATAAACTATTAATCCTAAACTATTAAGATTTTATTCGTGTTTGTTAAGACAAAAGTGTGCGTTCCTTTTAACATGGTCGAAGAAATTAATAACTGCACTCCTGAAGAAATTGCGTGAGTAGCAAAAGCACGAATAGAAAACTTGCTGCCTGAAAAGTTTAACTATTCTTTAGTCTGCTATTTATTTAAAATTTGTCGTAGAAAAAGTATTGTATGCAACGGTGTATAACTGGTCTAAAAACGCTCGTGGCGTCTTTAATTGCGATGCTCGCCTAGGCTCGCATCGCAACCCACGCCACTCGCCTTTTAAGACCCTTCTTATACAACAGTTGCATAAAATACTATAAATCCAGTCTACGATAGATCTTTACGATACACATGCCAAAAGTTAAACCATAAAAAAATATTCGATTGTGATATGAGAACTTATATGCGCAAATGTCGCATTATGGCGTGATTTCAATTAAATTTTTCAACAAATTTGAACAATATAATTAACACGAATTTGTTTTTTTTTAATTGCAATATGCCATTGCTCTTTGCGCATTCTGCCAAAGTGCCTGCGGCGCTACCACGAAAACCGAAACTCGAAGTTCGTATAACTGCATCCCGGTCACTCGAGTATAGTTAGTGCGATAGAGATAGAGATACCCGAATATTTTCGAATTCCGAAGTTCGTGGTTATAGCTCAGGAATCGAAACTACACCCCGTAACTGCCCGTAAGCCGCGTCCGCTGCGCCATGTTTTCGTGGTTTTTAAACGTCAAACATGTTTTGCCAATCAAAACAAAACCCTATTTGTTTGCCGAACCTGACGGAAAACATGTTAGATGTTTAAAAACATGGAAAACATTGGTGCAGCGGACCCGGCTGTAGGTAGACACTAAATAAAATAATCATAATGTATTTTCTCGAAAAAAGGATAATAGAGAAAAAATCAACGGAAGAGGTTATATGTATAGGTAATCACTAAGTTCCAAAGTTTTATGTTCTGTCCCTTTTCCACAAAACGCACCTGAAACGATTGTTTTTTACTATGACGCTCGAGGATCTTGACGTCACAGTCCCCGATCGTTTTCTCACTCTAACAAGCGACATTAAAACGGTTTTGAGATATTTGAATGGGATTTTCGTCATCTTCTATCTATCTATACCTACATATAAATGCCTATGTCCTGACTGACTCACCCACTCACTCATCAATGCACAGCCGAAACTACTGGGGCTAGAGAGTTGAAATTTGCACCAGAACTACCTTTTACAACTTAGGCAAGAAGGAGATACGTAGATAAGAAGGGATTATTGGAAATTCTACCTTTAAAGGGGTCAAATAGGGGTGCAAATTTTGTATGGGGGAAACTTTAATATTTTAGCAAGAAACTCAATACGTTGTAGAAAGCTTACTTATTAGAATACAAATAAAGTACTGTCAGCGTTTTGGAAAATTCAGCCTCTTAGGGGGTTAAAAAGGTTTGCAAAGTTTGTATGAGCGAAACTTCTTTTTGAGATAGAAGCTTAAAAGTTTGTAGAAAGATTACATATTACAATACAAATAAAAAAACAGCGTTTTGGAAAATGGTATGAAAATGGGGTACAATGTTGGTAAAGGGGATTTTTTTGAGCTAGAATCTCAAACCTTTTTAAAAAGATTACATAATAAAATAAAATAGAACACTTTCAGCGTTTTAGAAAAGCGACAAATCTTTGTTGAAAGATTACTTATTACAATAAAACTTTCAGCGTTTTGGAAAATTCCACCCCTAAGGGTGATTAAAACGGGTGAAAATTTGTATCGAGGAAACTTTTTTTTTGAGCTAGAGACTTGAAATTGTGTAGAAAGGTTATTTATTAGAATACAAATATATAGGTAAATTACTTTTAGTGGTTTGAAAATTTCCACCCGCTAAAAGAGGGGGATAAAGAGGTGCAATGTTTGTATAGGAAAACTTTTTTTAGGTAGAAACTTAAAACTGTGTAGAAAGATTAAATACCTACTTATTAAAATACAAAATAATTACTACTGCCAGCGTTTTGGACAATTTCACTCCTTAAGGTATTAAAAAGGGGTGCAAGGTTCGTATGGGAAACACTTTTTTTTAGCTAGAGACTTGATAGTTTGTAGAAAAAATACTTACCTATTACAATAAAAAAACCGAGTGTTTTATTTTTAATTTTTCCCTGAAAAGCGTTCAAAAATTGTATGGAGAGCAAGAAAATTTTAAAGTATGATATTTGTAACTTCGATCTTAATAGCCTGTTTAGACTACAAAACTTATTTTAGAATTTTTGAAATATATCCCCTAAAGGGGATTATAAGGGTGTTCAAAGTTTGTATGGAGAGCAAGCTATTTTTAAAGTAAGGGATTTGTAACTTCGGTTTTAGACTGTTTGCTAAAATACTACAAAACTTATTTCAGCGTTTTTTTAATTCATCGCCTAAGAAGGTTAAAAGGAGGTTCGAACTTTGTATAGAGAGCAAGACATTTTTAAAGTAAGAAATTTGTAACTACAGTTTCAGACTGTTTACTATGAGGGTTCAGAGAGGGTTCTTAGTTTGTATAGAGAGCAAGACATTTTGAAAGTAAGAGATTTGTAATTTCGGATTTAGATTGTTTTCTAAAAGACTAGGCACAAAATTAATTTCAATGTTTTTTTTAAATTCATTCCTTCAACAAACATTTAGACGATAACATGTTATACGCGGACGAAGTCGCGGGCAACAGCTAGTCTAATAATATTTTATTATCTCCACTGCATACATTGGACCCACCCAATCGGAACAAGGAAAGGTATCTCGATTCCTAAAGGCTCTATTGATTTGAATAATTTGCAATAAACGGACTTGTAAACACAAAGCATTACCTATTCTTGGGTAATGATAAGAGATCACGCTCGTTAATGGCTCGCGTGAATAATTCCGCCTTGCACGTAATGTATATTTTCTCCAACTTGATGATCTCGTTCAAACTAATTTTCGGTGGTAGTTTACATGGTAATGTACATCATATATTTTTTTATTTTTATCATTCTCTTATTTTAGAAGTTACAGGGGGGGGATACACATTTTACCACTTTGGAAGTGTCTCTCGCGCAAACTATTCAGTTTAGAAAAAAAATATGTTAGAAACTTCAATATTATTTTTGAAGACCTATCCATAGATGGGTATGGGTTTGATGAAAAAATTTTTTTTGAGTTTCAGTTCTGAGTATGGGAACCCCTAAAACTTAATGTTTTTTTTGATTTTTGTGTGAAAATCTTAATGCGGTTCACAGAATACATCTACTTACCAAGTTTTAACAGTATAGCTCTTATAGTTTCGGAAAAAAGTGGCTGTGGCATACGGACGGACAGACAGACAGACGGACATGACGAATCTATAAGGGTTCCGTTGTTTGCCATTTGGCTACGGAACCCTAAAAAGTAGAATTACTTCCCGGACATGCCCGGGAAGTGTACATTATTGAGCAGGTTTTTTTTACTTTTAATTTTATCTAAGGCTGAAAATTCACCATAGATACAGCTAATTGTCCAATAGACCTACAAAAACCGAGATAGATAGAATAATGATTATGTCCAAATCATAATACAGTGTATTTAGACACAATGATCTTCTCGGACTGATAAATATTTTGTAACAAAGGTATGGGTTTTTTTATGTTGGGCGTTTAGGAATTGTCAATTTAACTAAATGGAATAATGCATATATTTATATTTACTAATCCTATAAGTTTTCTATTTATTTATTTTCATTACTATATTTTATGCTGAACCAAAGATACAATTCAGACCCAAAAAATTGAGCTTTAATACAACCTTAAAAAAATTGAGCCGGGAACGTGAATTTCATTTTGTCAAAGATTTTCTGCCGTGTTATTTTTACGAAAATAATATGAGTTGTACAAATAGTGACGACGATATCTCAATGGGTACACCACCAGAATTGGCAGCAGAGGCAAAGTTGGCGAGAGCTAACTTGCTTCCATCTAAGTCCGAAGAAAAATATTTAAGGACGTTCGAAAATTTCGAATCCTGGCCTTACAACTTCTTTCTAATCACGAAAATATTCAAACCAACATAAGCGTTCCGGGAAAAAAATATAACTTTGTCGTGCACGAACTGCCCTAATATTATGAACAATGTGACAACATTCAATTAAAACTCCAACTCGTAGCGTAGCATCTTTTATTAGTAACGTTTTTTTATTACTATTCAAGTGTTAAATTTGTTTAGATTGTTATATGTAAACATGTGTCAAATAAATATAACGTTTTAAGATATCGTTTTATTTCCTCGCATATTTGGAGAAAAGCACTATACATGCCTTGCCGTGAAATGGGCTTGCCGGCTTCGTATCGTCACTATCCGGCCTCCCTACGGTCGGCCGTCTATCTAGGGCTCGCGGTCGTGCCCGGGTTTCATGTACCCGTAGCCGGGTCCCCGTTCCCATGTTACACGGAAACGGTTTTAAGTTCCGTTCGGAACGTGTATTTAAGACCCGTGTAATTAAGACACGTGTACC
This sequence comes from Epinotia brunnichana, assembly GCA_963854355.1. Lineage (NCBI taxonomy): Eukaryota > Metazoa > Arthropoda > Insecta > Lepidoptera > Tortricidae > Epinotia > Epinotia brunnichana. The sequence continues at coordinate 32,520,587 of OY977935.1, read as the reverse complement.
CGTGTACCCGGGTACACGGGTACACGGGTCTTAATTACACGCAGGTCCGACCCGCTCTCACCGTGTATTGGCGATCTGAGACGTTGCCTTTAAAAACTACGATAAAGATCGTGGCTCGTGCGTTTCGAATTTCGTTTTTTTACTCTTGCAGCAAAACTTATTGATATCATTATAAGTATTGATAATGTCAAAAATAATTTAATGTCTTCATAAAATTAAATCGTAAAGTACAAAATTTTATTTTCTTCGTAAAGTAAATAAAATATTATGGAATAATTGCACACAAAAAGGAAAAAAAGGCAAGCAGAAGAATAAGATAACAATCAAAACAGTATTTAAATGAGTAAAATTTGCTTACGATACTAGTTTTCAATTTAAAAATCAACTCAAAATACAGTATTTTCAATATAATACGTATTAACATTTGATTCGTTGCTTGACGTACATCATAATGTCGGTTGAGTTTCAAATTATTATCGTACTTGCCCTAGTAGCAGGTAATGTCATAAACCCCTTTTCGCCGGCAGGCAAAAGAGAATTAGATCGTTAGTAATAGCTTCCTTTTTTTGTTGACATTTTTACTTTATTGCAAAGGCATAAAACTTAATATTGCTTGGAATCCAACGACTTGTTTATCAATAGAATATACTCAGTAAGACTTTCGGGTTTACCAAACAAAATGCAAGACACTGACAATACCTAATAATAATTTAGTCTACACCTTGTTACTTCAAATTAAAATTTGTTGAACTACACGTATGTTTGAAACATGTGGCAGTTCTTCACTATTAATCGGTAGTAATGTCTTCTTAGCCCTGATACTTTTCCTTTTAAATTTATACTGTGTCATTACATTGTCTGTATTATCGCATAGCCGCCAGCTACCGAGTAAGCACGTGCTACTACAACATTTATGTTGAAAAACAAACCGTATCGTCATAGTATTAAGGTTCAAATTGAATGTCACTGATATTCTAGATATTACGTTTTGGTATTGTAGGACGATAGACTGCCCCGAAGCAATACGGCACTCACATTATTTTGATACTTTGTGGTGTTAAAAATAAAACATGGTTATTTATGATAAAGCGTTGTATATTTGTTATATATAACAAAATCTAAGGTAATAATGTAAGTTTAAGATTAAAAAGTTCAAAATAGGTAATAATCAACATTTTTCCGTGTACGTAAATAAACTGTTATAAAGTAAGCACCAGTTGAAAACAAAATAAATGTAAACAAACAATGTATTGAATTTGACATTTAACATGCATTAAAGGTAAAATTATAGACATAAGTATAATAAATTTACATATTTACCAAAATTTACATTATTTATATAAATAAACTTATTGTGTTTATGCAAAATAATAGTGGTCAGGTCTGTGGTCAGTTCGCAAATCCTTATCAGTGTTTTTATTGTCACCATGCGTCGGCATCACATCGGAGGTGCTAATTTCACAGTATCGTTATTAATTGTAAAGATAAGACTTACTGAGCTTACCGTGGGCCTAGGTTGATTTGTGTAAGATTGTCCCGTAATAATATATTTATTTATTTATTTATAAGAAGAAACAACAATGCTTGCAGCTGCATCATTGTAAAATATTACATTAACCACCGCAAGCTAATAATTTAAATAAAACAATATAATTATTGGAAAAGTGGGATTTGCCCTAGGAGGATAATTGCCCCATTTTTCAAAATTCCAATTTTAATGCTAACTTGTATACAGTATTATTTGCGGCGAAATTAGCATTGCCAGTTGGAATTTTAATAAATGGGGCTTTTGCTATAATAAACCACGTTTCATTTTTAACACCACAAAGTATCAAAATAATGTGAGTGCCGTATTGCTTCGGGGCAGTCTATCGTCCTACACTACCAAAACGTAATATCTAGAATATCAGTGACATAAATTTGATCCTTAATACTATGACGATACCGTTTGTTTTTCAACATGAATGTTGTAGTAGCACGTGCTTACTCGGTAGCTGGCGGCTATGCCATAATAGAGACAATCGGCTTTGTTTGAAAGATTAGGGCTCGGAGCGAAAAATTCACCTGAGAAGATCCAGACAATACCAGGTAATGTCATAAAATCCTTTTCCTCGGTACGCGCGAACAAGAAAAAACAAAAGAGACTTAGAGCACCTTCCATTTATTTGTTGAAATTTCGGCTTTATCGCAAATACATTCATAATATTGCTTGGGAATTCAATGACTGGTTCATCAATAGTTTACTAGGTAATACTTTCGGGTTTGTCCAAAAAAAATACAAGACACTGATAATGCCTATTTAAATTATAATTTTGTGTACATTTTGTTACTGCTAATTATGTTTAGCTTGTTGAACTAAATCAGCTATATACATAAAATTTATATACATGTTTCAAAGTAAATTTCAATATCCACTGTAACCTTGCCGTTATTAATAATGAAGAGAACCCTTAAAATTTTTAAAAAGGCAATTTATGTTAAATGTTATACTTAATAACTGTACGAGTTAGCAAGTAACAAGAGATTATCATAAATAATGTTTGCTTCAACTCAAACCGGCGTGAAGGGTCGAGTTGCCCGCTACCCGAGAGGAGCTGAGACACGCCGACCCGGGCACGGTACTTGGACCCGGGCACGGTTCTTGGATCCAGGCACGGTTCTTGGACACGGGTCGAAACGGATCTTGGCGGATACGTGTAATTTGGGTTCTTAGTACCGCCGGGCTTAAGGACACGTGTACACGGTTTGGCGTGTTACACGGATACCGCGAGCCCTAGTCTATACCTACTCACCCGGCAAGCCCTTCTTCGGCACTTCGGCAGCAATGTATATAAATCAACATAGGCAACATAGCTCACTTTTATCACAATGGACCATATTGACGTCGATGGTGCCTACTTAATGAGTCGCCATCGCTAGGTGAAAATTGAAATATAGATTTTTATATATGTACAGCGTGTCTCTGACCTTGGGGCTTTAAATGCAAATGTCGATTAAATAAGTATGCTCCTGAAACGGAACTTTTATTTTTTATTTATTTTTACAAAAATAATATTAAGTTACATTTTTTATTACTTATAAGTTCGCCAAACATATTGTTTATTGGCGAGGATTGCACTCACTTTCTTTACAATTTTTTTTTTTATGTGTACCTACATATCTTATTTTATTACTATGTACTTACTTTTGTTCTACAACTTTACAAAAATACGATCTTTTTAGGGTTCCGTACTCAAAGAGTAAAACGGGACCCTATTACTAAGACTTCGCTGTCCGTCCGTCCGTCCGTCCGTCCGTCCGTCCGTATGTCTGTCACCAGGCTGTTTCTCAAGAACCGTGATAGCTAGAGAGTTGAAATTTTCACAGATTATGTATTTCTGCTGCCGCTATAACAACAAATACTAAAAACAAAATAAAATATTTTTTTAAGGGGGCCTCCTATACAAAAAACGTGATTTTTTTGCCGTTTTTATGGATATTCTGTCACCAGGCTGTATCTCAAGAACCGTGATAGCTAGAGAGTTGAAATTTTCACAGATTATGTATTTCTGTTGCCGCTATAACAACAAATACTAAAAACAAAATTAAATATTTTTTAAGGGGGGCTTTTTATAGATAATAGTACGGAACGCTTCGTGCGCGAGTCAAACTCGCACTTATATTATATTATATTATATTATGGGACAATCTTACACAAATCAACCTAGGCCCACGGTAAGCTCAGTAAGGCTTGTGTTGTGGGTACTAGGCGATGATATATATAATAGATAAATACATCTTCGTCGATCTTGGCCGGTTTTTTTATTTATATTTTCAATGTTCCATACAAATTAAATTAAATTTTCAATGTACTATCGAACCAACTGAATCATGACCCACCATGGAACCTAGTCACAATTAACTGACATATTAACGTCATATGATCGTGCGTATGTTCGTTAATTGTAACAAGGTTCTTTGGTGGGTCATGTCATGATTTAGTTAGTTCGATAATACATCATCCATTAGTTAGTTTTCATACTTGTCAGTGTCATAGTCATGAATGTCAAATAATGAGGCCGTGTTTGCAATACATTGATGGTACAGTTAAAGTTCAAACACTAATAAACAGAGATCGGACAAATTTGCGACATTGCTCGCAATAATGTGGACATGACTCCAAAATTAATCAAAATGTTATTCAATTAATTAATTTCTTATATGACATATAATTTGATCAATAAATACAAAAGTTTGTTAAAGTATACATTTATAAAAGAAAATAATCAGTATTTTTTCCAAATTTTCTGCAGTAATTCTATTTCTTTTTATATAATATACAAATACAAATAGAAATCGATACAATCAATACTAATTTACATGCATAGTTCTTAGTGCATTTAACCATCAACTTAGTAATGTAGAAAGGTTACCTTGATTATCGTTGCATTGAAATGTACGAATAAGAGCGATTACCATTTCCCAACATTCATCGAATTTTGATGAATCGATTTGTTTCAAGATAAACTTCCAACACCTTTCCCTAAAGTTTTTAAATAACAGCGTTTTTAAACTGGCGATATTCAGTACCCATCAGTAAAGAACATGCCATTATTTAATTTTGCTGCCGTTTAGGTACGGTACGTGCGTAAGTAATTTAGGTACGGCAATTACGACTGTAATTTGGCAACTATAGGTATCAATGTCAAAATATATATATTAAGAAAAAGTAAATCCACGGAGGTTTTATATCTATTGAACTAAAAAGGATATTTACCATGTAGTAGTTGTTGGGTATTATTTCTAGTGATGAAAATAATCGTGTCAGTTTAAAATCGTAACTTCATTTCATTATTATCTATACATATAATAAAGCTGAAGAGGGTCGAAAGTCTGTACATGGAAGATTTTCGAAAAAAAATTGGCTAGGGATTCTTAGAATGAATAACAGAACACGTTCCAACAGTTTTTAGAATTTTTGTCTGTTTGTCTGTTTATCTGTTTGTCTGTTTATGTGACCGCGCATCACGTGAAAACGGCTGAACCGATTAAGAATTTGGTATAGAGATAATTTGAGTCCTGAGGAAGGTCAAAGGATAGGTTTAATCCCGGAAATCTTCCTTTAAAGGGGTAAAATGGGGGGCTGAAAATTTGGAAGTAACCCATTTTGATAAAATTTGGTTTAGAGGTAGTTTAAGTTCTGGTAAAGGACATCGGATAGTTTTTATTCCGGAAATCTTCCCCTAAGGGGATGAAATGGGGGGTGAAATTTAGGATGGACTCCGTTTAGATCAAATTTGGTATAGATATAGTTTGAGTCCCGGAGAATGACAATGGATAGTTTGAATCCCGAAAATCATCCCCCAAGGGGATGAAATAGGGATGAAAATGTGGATAAATCCCATTTAGTTAAAATTTGGTATAGAGATAGAAGGAGTCCCAGGGCAATGAATAGTTTTTATCCTGAAAAATCATCTCCTGAGGGGGTGAAATGAGGGGTGAAAATTTGGATGGAACCCATTTACGGTATAGCGAGTTGGAGTCTTGGGGAAGGACATAGGATAGTTTTATCCCAAAAATTACAGCCCCAATCACACCCTCTTAGGGGATGCCCTAAGGGGGTGTAATTGGGGGTGAAAATTTGTTTGTGACCGATTTTGATGAAATTTGGTTGAAAGATAGTTTGAGTCCTGGGAAAGGACATATGATAGTTTTAAATTCCAGAAATCATCCCCTAATGGCGTGAAATTGGGGTGAAAATTTAGATGAAATTTAGTATAAAAATAGTTAGAGTCTCGGAGTATGACAACGGATAGTTTTAATCTCGAAAATCATACCCTCAGGGATGAAATAGGGGGTGAAAATTTGGATAAAATCCAGTGAAGTTTGGTATATATAGAGATAGTGGAGAGTCCCAAGGAAGGACAATTCATAGTTTTTATCCTGAAAAATCATCTCCTGAGGGGGTTAAACAAGGGGTGAAAATTAGGATAGAACCCATTTAGATGAAATTCGGTATAGAGACAGTTGGAGTTCCGGAAAAGGACATATGATAGTTTTTATTCCGCAGATCATCCCCTAAGGGGAATGGGGGTGAAAATTTGGATGGAACCCATTTAAGGTATAGCGATAGGTGGAATTCCTGGGGAAGGACATAGGATAGTTTTATCCCGAAAATCCTCCCCTAAGGGGTGAAAATTTGGATTTGAGTGACCCATTTAGATGAAATTTGGTTTACAGATAGTTTGAATTCTGGAAAAGGACATAGGATAGTTTTTATCCCGGATATCATCTCTTAAGGGGGGGAAATGGGGGTGAATATTTGTATGGAGCTACTATACAACCCATTTAGATAAAATTTTGTACAGAGGTATACTTCGTTTTTTTTAGCATTAGAGAGACCTTTGCAGAACGAGATATAAGGTTTTTTATCGGGCACACTCTGCGGATCGAACAGTGAATACGAGTTAATAAATATCACGTATTTATTATCATGTTTTAGTAATACATACATTACTCAGTGTTGTGAACAGATAAGAAACATAATATTAGTTAATTTATATTCTAAGATGAAAAGATAAGAATTTTAATAAATTGCGTTTGCAATTTTTCATGGAAAGGTTGTACATTAAAAAACCTAAAGAGGCAGAGTTCTCACACAATTTTTAAACGTCACTGTCACTATCTGTAATTCACTCATGTGGGTGTTTCATTCGAGTTCATATTGTTGTCGGTTGAGTCGGTTGTGATTTCTATTGCTGTCAGCTTACTTAAATATTGCTGTTATCGTTTTTGTTGAATTTTGTTATTAGTTGTTGATCTATTTAGATATTTTGTTTGTTGGTGCACATTTACAATGTATGAAGCCGAGGCTGGCCCGAGTGGGCTACAGAAGTCGCAGTCGGTTCCGGCTAATGTTTTTTCATCTCCAAAGAAGAAAAGGCAAAAGCAGAATCCTCTGACTGCCAGTGAAAAGCGGAAACGGGCGGTGAATATTTACAAATGAGTGTCAGAAATGTGCCATAGAAAGGAGTATCCCACTAAATCAGACCGTGTGAAAAAGACTGCCGAGACTGCTGGCATATCGTTGGCTACGGTATACAACATTTTAAAATAAAATATATGCGTTCAGCTATCGGTAAATATCAAATGATATGTACTCGTATGTAGGTACATAAGTTCCGTGAAATTCAGTGGTAGGTATCGGTCGAAATCGAAGAAGGAAGGTTTACGACCACTGCTTCTTTGTTTACCCGTTTGACAGATAATTCTAATCTTAAAAAAAACGAAGTATAGTTATTGTAGGCGCGGCGTTGGTAGGCCCCCCACAAGGTGGACTGATGACCTGTTAAAGGTCGCGGGAGTCCGCTGGATGCGGGTGGCGCAGGATAAAGCACTTTGAAACTCTTTGGGGGAGGCCTATGTCCAGCAGTGGACGTCTTTTGGCTGATATGATGATGATGATAATGATGATAAAAATAGTTTGAGTCTCGGGGAAGGACATAGGATAGTTTTTATTTCGGAAATCTACCCCTAAAAGGGAAATGGAGGGTGAAAGTTTGTATCGAGCTACGACATAAACGAGTTCTACGCGGACGAAGTCGCGGGCAAAAGCTAGTATTAAAATATTTACGAAAATGATTACCACTTCAAATAACATTTTCCTAATAGTTATAAGCACGTATAAACTATTATTATCTCCGGAAATTGAAATTTTACTTCAAGAAATAATTAATTGATTAACATTTTGATTAATTTTGGAGTCATGTCCACATTATTGCGAGCAATGTCGCAAATTTGTCCGATCTCTGCTAATAAATCATAAAAATACTTAATAGTTATTTTACAAAGTTGCGGAACAAAAGTGGTTCAGTTTCATGACCATAATCGATATTTGCATTTAAAGCCCTGGTCACTGAAGCAAGGTCAGAGACACGATGTATACTGAGGGTCGCAAATAAGCATACATGTAGCGTGGCAAGCAAACACCGTAATCAACTGTCACAAGCGTGTAGCTTGTACACGCTTGTGACAGTTGCGACTCAAGCGCGTTACCGACTCTTTATTGTACACGCTTGTGACAGTTGCGACTCAAGCGCGTTACCGACTCTTTATTGTACACGCTTGTGACAGTTGCGACTCAAGCGCGTTACCGACTCTTTATTGTACACGCTTGTGACAGTTGCGACTCAAGCGCGTTACCGACTCTTTATTGATTTGAGGATGCAGCTACAGAAATGCAGGTCCCTCACTCTCGACACCGAGCGCCCACAAGAGCACTGGCGACAGTGGCGACTTTAGGTACTTCACAACGGGAAGGAACACAACACCACGTACTTACCTTACAGAGGAATGGATGGAAATATCAGAAGTGGCTGAATATTTTTTTGGTCATAGGAAAAAGTTGCAGACTTTACAGCTGCGTCAATTATTTTTGATAAATATAAACAGTTTCCTCACTTACGTTTTGGGTTTAGGACTGCGAATAGGACAATTTCCTTGATCCGTCTCATATTACGAAAAAATATCTTCCTCCGTGGTAAACTGACACTGGCAATTATATTGATAGCTGCTGCAACTATTTTAATCATTACCAGGGTCCAATATTTAAAATATTTTTTGTATTATGAGATGGATCAAGGAAAGTGTCCTATTCGCCATCCTAAACCCAAAACGTAAGTGAGGAATCTTTTATATTTTTCAAAAATAATTGACGCCCCTGAAAAGTCTGCAACTTTTTCTGTTGCTAAGGAAGGTTACCTATTATCACTATTATCACCAAAACAATACCACGACGTACACCTCTAAAGTTAGTAACATATAATAATAATAAATACCTATGTAGTTAAATATTTTAATAACAACCACGTCAAACTATATAGATGACTGTTACGACCGAAGGGACTCGTCTGAAAACCAGCGCAAGGCTCCAAGCCTTGCGCATGCTGAGACGAGCACTCATTTCCCAACCTAACGCAATTCAGTATTTTAAATATTAATTCTAAGGTATTGTTTAAGTTATTTCATACTTATGTTAAACGTTATATTTTGTGTTATTTTTGGCAATAAATTTATTTGAATTTTAAACTCTCAGGTCGTCTAATAAAGATGCATTAGATAGCGTGATAGTAAAACTATTGTGTCACTAGTTATAATCTTATTAATGTATGACTTTAGTATATTGTGATACAAGTGAGCTATGTTAATCATTACATCAGAGGCGGAATTGTCACGCGAACCGCAGGTGAGCGTGATAATAGAGCCGAGGATGTAATTATCAAAGCTCACGCGTGTCATACGACGTTTTTCAACACATTTGCGAGGAAAAAATCCTTTTCATAAAATGAAAATGTTACAGGCTCCCAAGTTGTTTCCTTTAGTTATTGATGACAACAGGTTTTTACTCACATACATTTGTACATCTCCAAGAATGTACAGTGGCGTCATTTCTATTTATCACTTTTCTATTCACCACGAGTCAACATTTTCAATAATAACCAAACACGCATCATCAATGTTTACAAATATTTGTGAAATTACTTAAAATGGCGCGCAACTATTTTTTTTCATGAAGTTCGCGCAATGAAATCTCTAAACAGCAAATACAAAATAAAATAAATATTTTGTTATTCAATATAAATTCATGTAAAATGGTATCAAAAGTAAATAGTTTTACTAAATGAAACGTTTATATATCATATCCAAGAAGAAATAATCAATTAATTTACATGAAGGATTTAATTTGTTTAGTCGAGTAAGAATCCATTTGCCGAGAATTAAAAACAAACCTGTATAACCCGGTCAATTTAAGAATGCGCCGAGTCCATACATACACCTTGCTGCAAGGTGCCAACGTGTCTTAATCGGGATATAAACATAACTACACGAGTGTCGTAATGTTATAAAACACGCGTGTTTAAATACCCAGGATTATGAGCCTAAAAGCGGCACAATAAGAGGCACGTTACGAGCAAATGTGTTGAAAAATACTTTTTTGTACTCGACGATTAAAATATGTGTATTAAGATTTCATAGAGAATACTGCAACGTCACTCTTTTCATAGTTGTAGTCCATGTTACTGTCGAAACAATCGAAATAACTACTTTTCGATACGCTCCAGACTACTAAAATAAATTCGACCAATCACGTGGCTGCTTTACTGAACTGTAATTAATTGGACCAATAGAATCGCTTTGATGTCGTACGCTCGTTGATGTCTTTTAAGATATCTAGATAGATATTAAGTATTGTTCACAATAGTGTTATAATCAAGCTTTTTAATCTCGTACCTTACTTAGGCCACTCAGCAAGCTTCGTGGCCTAAACACGGTACTCGACTAAAAAGCTCTCTATTATAACACGATTGTGAAAAATACTATAATATGTACCTACCACGTTTGCCACTTTTTGCTGTCCGGAGCTACCTTACAGCCCTAGGCTCCACGGAAGACCAGCGCTGTGGCAATATTTAATGTCAGAGCATATGCTGAGTGGTGTCCACTTGCGGCCACTATAGCAGCACCACCAATCTTCCTGAACACCTACACATGATCTTAGTTTAAGCTTTTAACTATTAAGTTTATTTTTATCTAAGTACTGTGTTTTCTCCTAAATTGTGATGTGGTGTTATTTTGGCTGGCAATAAACTCATTTCTTTCTTTCTTATCTAAACGACCATCTACCTATTGAAATCGTAAATAACCCAAGACGGGCGGATAATTCATAGTAATCACCACTGGACGAGGAAAGATCCCACGTGTATATTTTTTAACACGTGTTCATTGTAGGTTCCTGTAGTTGTAGCACAGACTAAAGAAATTAAATCAAAGGCAAACATACTTACTTATTATTTTTATAATTATCCTTGTTCTAAATCCCATGTTTAAGGCCTCACTAACAAGAATTTAAATAAGTAGCCATGTTATTTTAAAAGATATTCGTTTTGCGTACAGATCAGTTGCGTGTTAATTTTACGAATTCAATATAAATCGTTTACCCGGGGTCCAAGACGAGCCAATATAATAATACCTAATTAATTTATGTAATACAGTAGGCACCAAACCTAAATATTTATGTACCCACAACTAAACTTAAAATAAACCAAAAAAATCCCAGTACGGAAGAGTTAGTAGGTATCCTTAATGTTTACATGTAACGGAATAACTAACGAGAAAATTAAAAAGAAATTGGTTAAGTATTAGAAGTACATAGTTAAATTAACATTATTTATCTTCTTACGTTTACTTTCCAGCAGATATCTAAGTACTTAGATATCTGCTGGAACGTAACATAGGTATGTTTAATAAAATAACTGATAATTAACATCAATCGATCCATAGGTACTGCTATAAGTACTAAGATATCCATCCATATCACGTCCAGTCGTCCAGTAGACCAGTATCCAATATCCATCCGTACTAATCGAACGTGGGATCGAAGCGAATGAAGTTCTATGCTTCAGCTTGGGCCGAAAATCGTCCGTATGCGCGCATGTCGATCACGTAACGCATTGTACGAACGTCGGGTAGGTCTGAATGTCATTTTTATATGGAAAATTGACAGTTAAATTGTACCGACGCGCGTTCGGAACGTTACGTGATAACCCCGCCGGTGTCTGTCCAGCCCCCCTATTCTGTAACTTGTTTTAAGCTCACCTCAACGCTCACCCACAATTATACCTTGACACCGCGATGCGTAGTAATTAAGCGTAGGTAGAGGTCTAGTTTCGTAACGGGTGACCGGCGGGGTGAGCCGCATTAACGCGTAGCTCATAACAGCCCAGCGGCGCTACCACGAACTTCGAATCTCGAATTTCGTATATCTCCGTTTCGGTCGCTCGAGTACCATAAACTATAAGTGCGATAGAGACGGAGATATACGAAGTTCGAGATTCGAAGTTCTGCTGGTCGCATTTCTCAACCGATTCTCGTGAAATTTTGTGAGCAGGTAAAATAATTATATAAAAAAAAAAATTACGTTGTCGTTTTTTTTTTAATACACAAGGGCGAGTTCTAAAGCTCACAGAGCCATTAGTATTATAAATGCGACAGTAACTCTGTCCTTATGTTACCTTTTTACGCTTAAACCGCGGAATAGATTTAGATGCAATTTGGTATGGAGATAGTTTGAGACCCTGGGAAGGGGGATCCTTGAGGGGGAGAAATGGGAGGCGAAAGTACAATATATAAATGAGTTCCAAGCGGACGCAGTCGCGGGCAGAAGTTGGTACCCACACTACCTACCTACAAAAGGCCTCCACACACCGGTCGCGGGCGCGCGCCCGACCCGCGCCCGCGACCGGTATGTGGAGGACTTAAAATTAAAAATGCGAAAGTAACTCTTTGTGCCTGTCTGTCCGTTACATTTTCACGCTTTGACCGTTGAACCGATTTAGATGAAATTTGTTATGGATGGATACAGTTTGAGTCCCGGAGAAGGACATAGGATATTATTTAATCCGTAAGTCGTCCCTTAGAGTTGTGACGTGAGTCAAGTGAGGGTAGACTGAAATTTCTATAAGAGAGTGATAATTAGGACTACGCCTGCAAAAATGCTATAGCAAATATCCTCTGAGATAATCAACAAGTTCTGCGCGGGCGAAGTATCGGTCAAAAGCTAGTGAAATATAATGCACTAAAAACTAGACCACCTACTCACTATTTTGCAGTGCTATCTACTAAATAACCCTCCTCTCCTTCGGCAGTCGGTTAATAACAATATTAGTAAGCGGTACAACTCGCGAGCCTGTCTTAAAAAAATATAGTACCTTAAAATGGAGTGAGTAGGGATTGAGGGGGCAGATGGGACGCGAATATTCTCAGTTGCTACTTTGATTTTCTGACTCAGGTTGCCCTTTAAGTAATTTTATTTAACCTTCAGGGTAATCTATCGCAATCACTAAATTTAATTTCCCAACTGTATCGTTTGTCCGAATTTTCATTTCGGCAAAAAGTCAATTATCTCGAAGACCCAAAGCTTTTAATTTTTTTTACATTTTTATCGCGTAGAACCCATTAGGTTAGGTCAGGTTTCTTTTATAATCATCCTGAATATCTCATGGCTTGTTACAGTTGGGAAACCATTTTAGTGATTCAGATAGGTAACCTATTTTTAGATATATTTTCTTATCTTGCGGCAACAAGGACTAGCGAAATTATAACATAAAATAGCGATAATGCGGAAGTGGAGCGATAAATATGAGCGGTGAGTGGGACGGAACGCGGATCGAGGCAAGCTAATCCGAAATTCACAATCCGAAAGTTTTTTCCTCATACATTTTCCCAGCCACCCCATTGCTATCCCCTCAAACTCCACTACGGGGTGAGGTGGGATTTCCCACATTTTTTTTGGATTTCTCACGCTACCTGTATGATTATTGATTATCTGCCGTTTAATTTCATAATTTAACGATAAACAGTTAAAATTATGAAAATAATCATTAATGAAATAAAATTCATACGTCCGGAACATTCTTTATGTATAAAAATCAACGTGCCTCATGTATAAATAAATTTTTATCGAGGTTTGAATGTCTATTTCGACCCAACTCACCCCATTTTACGGTACTTATAATATTTAGATTTCGATAAACTGCATTGACAAATAAGCTGTATAATTAAAGAGCCCGTTCACAAAATTTCACGAGAATCTTTTGAGACAAGTGGCCCTTTAGAGGAGAACAGCCGGACAGACGCCAGACATACGAAATAATTTTTGCTTAAGCTGAAGCGGAGAACTTCGTTTGCTTCGCTCGCTCGTTCAATAAAATGATTCATTTATTTCATAAATTGGATCTGGCGCTATCAAAGTTTATGCGACTCATGTAAAATTACTTCTAGTTAATACGAACTACCTAGATCGCATCGGTTAGTTGTGTTGGTTCCAGAGACGGGCATTTTTCGAATGATTCTTTATTCGAATAAGCATTTATTCGTCACAAATTTATTCGTCTACACTTTCGAATGCCGTATGATTTATTCTCTTTTCATTCGAATAAATTGACGAATAAATCCACGTATAACCCACGAATAATATATAATTTACCTCTTCACGCCTAAACCGCTGAACCGATTTAGATGAAATTTGGTATACCTAGAGATATTTTGACCAACTTGGTTCAATTGTAGTTCTTATTTAAATTCTGGTACAGTCGAGTTCCACCGTTTCTTTGAACAAACAACCATTCAAAAATATCTATAAGTACCTATATTACTTATACACACATAGACAGTCTATATCGTTACTGTGTAGATATTTTTAAGAGGAGGAGAAATCGACTGTAAGTACACAAGAAGTTGTATATTTATTCATCTTCAGAAGTTTCATCAGTATTAGAGAGAGCGCGGAATGCACGATAGGTAATCAAAAAAGTTGAAGGAAGTAACAGTGGATGGCTGCAGAACCGGTCGCGCGCCACCCCCGACTAACTGTACCTCGCTTTTTATGCGTCGCATTCCTCTGCGCCCCATCACTGTGATGCAATACAACCCCTTGCCTCGATTTGTTTTTAAGGAGCCTGCATATTAGTGTCATACTCATTTGTATAAAATACGTATTAGACGGTTTGCTACGCGGTTTGAAGGGCTGGGTACTCATCTAGAAAACATAGGTATATCGCATTTCAGGAAATAAGGTGGCACCATTGTTCACTTTTTTCATGTACACACGTAGACACGATTTAGCCGGTGCAAGTGATGTATAACCTGGGGTCGCGTGAATCATTAAAATAATTATTTGAGGAAACAGAAATATTCTAACTCTGCCGTCGCTATAAGTACGTAGGGTCATTTCGCCGGTTACGCGACCACCTTCGGTTAGCGACCACCTGAAGGACATGGTTTTTTCAATTGAAGATAACATTAATTCTACGGAGCCTGTTGAAACAGTTAGTCGTATGCATTATTGTTTGTAGTTATGGAATAGGAATTTACTAAAAAAAACGAGAAATTATGCTTTCAGTTCACCAACTCAGCTAAGTGGTCGCTAACCGGCACATAAAATTAGGTGGTCGCTAACCGGCGAAATGACCCTACTATCTATTTGAAATAATATTGTATGGAAGGAAGACTTTAATACAACTTCCCAACGAACACCGATAAGCCCAAGGTTGCCAGAAGTACTAGGGAAGCTCAAAACAACTTTTTACAGACTAGTAAAAGCGAAAAATTTGTTCTTTGGAAATAGTATAAAATTCTACAATAAAATTCCAAAACGCATTACCGAACTTATTGACTCTAGTTAATATCTGTCGTAAAACAGACACTTATTTCAAAATCATATTGTAAGATAAACGATTATTACATTATGGATAGGGGCTGTGATAAAGTCCTGCGCTAGAAATCTGCCGCAAAATAAATAAATAGGCTGTAGCAATGTAATTTTATAATGCTGTGATGCTGAAAATATATATTAGGTATTATACTGCTTTGAAAAAATGAAACCTCGCCGAGTTTTTTACGCCGGTTCTTTTCTTCTCGAGGCAGAGGTTTTTTTTTCCGAACCGGTGGTAGTTTATCGACATTCATAGGTGCGCATGCATGACACATGCCTATGTGTCACCTATGCCTAAATTATAGACTTTATAATACTTACCGGAATTGTAATATTTGTAATACAGGCGTTTTACAGGCTATTACGTAAAGAATGGCATGGAAACTCGTTTGCAATATGTACATAATATTGCAAATTGGCTATCGCTATCACCGTGCTATGCGCCGGCGCATCTAGCGTCGCCGGCCGGGCCCCACCGAGCGCGTTTGACTTTTTTTGTAATTACACGCCACCCCTCCCTGTGTGCGTGCTTCGCTTTTCTGAGAAATCTTTCGTAAGGGCTGCAGCTCTCTGCGTTGGTGTGCGTGCTCATCGCATATTTACACCTGTCTCCAGTGTTGCTGTGTGCACGCATCTTTCACCGTGGTGGTGCGAAGCGATGTTGCTAGATGCATTTTTTCACTGCGCTGGTAAATTTGACAACGTCGCGCAATTTGGATGCTCCACTACATTCAAGGCCGTGGATTGTATCCAAATCAGGCGCAGGGGTTTATTTAAATTTTTGTTATTTGGTTTTCCTGCTTCTTTCGTTGATTCTGATTATCGAACGATTAGCGAACGGTAAAACCCTATTGTGTACTATGTCTGAAGTAAGTTTAGCATGCTAAGTTTTAGTTGTAGGTAAATCGGGGCTGTACCTAAAGATCTATGGGGTGGGCTTTGTGGGCATCCCTTCTTTGAAGCTTAGGATACATTAAGAACGAAAATACCATAAATTAAGATAGGTATATATATTCTAGTTTTTTTATTGAACTGTTCCAAAATACCATAATTTAAGATAGGTATATATATTCTAGTTTTTTTATTGAACTCTTCCATGTACCCGTTGTCGTACCTCAAATTCAACACATCTACCTAGGTACGCCACTGAGGTGAATGAATACTTGGGTTTAGGTACTTAGGTATTTCGTAGGTAGAGGTACCCATGCACGAAATTTGTTGGGAATTATGATGTGGATCAATTACGTTTAATAGTTTTCCAAGGAATTAAGGCATTCAATAAAGTGCTAAATGCGTAAGTATAATAACACGTCTGCGCGGCGCACGCGCTCCATTCAGGAATGAGTGTTCGCAGAATTAGTACATCAATGTGACCTTCGCGGCTGAGGTCGAAGCGGAGACTGGGACCTTAGTATTTGCCAGACTTCCTAATAATACCTAGGTCTAGGCGGATTGTAAAATGGTAAATAAAGTAGGTATAATTATACGTCAGAGTTTTATAGTAATAAATTATTAAAACGTTCTAGCAAATTGGTTCTATGAAATAACGTGAGTAACATTAAATGGGCATTAGAAGAGCCAAATAATTAATGATCGAAAAACTTATAATCTTACCAGCAGCAGCAGCTTTGGTGGTTTTCGTAGATTAATTTTACAACTAGTGCACACATGAATGACGTCACTCAAAATTGAGTTTCTGTCGTGAACATCTATCAATACCTACTTTCGATTAAAATAACTGCACTCAAATCGGTTCTTTCGTTTCGGAGTTACGATACCACAGACAGACACGCGAATACACGTGTTTTTAAACTTATAACAATAACAACCTTCGTTTGCGTCGATTAAAAATACCTATGGCTAGGTAGATAGAAACTTTAACAATAAATTAATTAACCTAGATACTTACTTATTCTGAAAGTTAATACTATGAATATAACGTACCTACTCAACTCATTAAAGATATTTCATTAAAGATACACATGCTTAATTTCATTAAAGCATAGAAAGCGTCGAGGTCTCAAGAACAAAATCCGTGTTCAATACAAAAATAGATGCTTTTACCGGGAACCGAATCTGGGTCCGCAGTAGGCTGACTGACAACCAATCAGGTTAATTAATGGTCACGGTCAACCCATACATATACATTCTAGGTGAAAATAGAATTTTTGCCCTGAAAAAAAAAGGATACCTACTACTTTTTATCTCGAGCCCGGAAATAAACCTCTATGGTGAAAGGGGGTTGAATTTTGTATGGAGTGCGAGTAACGAGCTGTACATGGACGATTGCTAGCATTACATAATTATATACGATTTTGAACCATATTTATTCCATATAAATATAATTATGTCTATATTTTCGGTAATTAGTGAAAAACAAATTGATTACGAGTATAGGTCAAATGTTAATCGTTTATTTGTAAATTTGTATAGGTATCACAAATAAAATAAATAATATGTACAACTACATACTCGTATAGTTTTAGATGAAGT
Source organism: Epinotia brunnichana (assembly GCA_963854355.1). Lineage (NCBI taxonomy): Eukaryota > Metazoa > Arthropoda > Insecta > Lepidoptera > Tortricidae > Epinotia > Epinotia brunnichana. The sequence goes on along the minus strand of OY977935.1, from coordinate 32,502,844 downwards.
GTCAGTAGCATAAAAGGTGAGTTCTGGCCGCGAAAGTAGGTATTCACAAGCTTGCCAACCGAGTGTCTCGTACCTAGATGTATAACTCTGTTTATAGCCGGACCCTCATAAAATGTTATGAATGACGCGGTCCTCGTTGAGGCATAGTATTTGCTTTATAGTAATACGTACGGTACCGATTACTATGAAAGTAAAGTATTGTTTTTGATTATGTTACCTATTTCATTGTACAATGTTGATTAAACGTGCATTTGAAAGGTTATTTTCGCTTCGAACATTGTATGTTTTATGCGTCAACGACACTGAAACTTGAACAACGCTAACACCGCATTTACGCAGAAAAATCTAAGTGAAAATTATGACGACGATACGACGCGACGATCACCCCTGTATACGCGGCGTCAAGATCCGGTGAGGTTGGTCCTTTTAAATACCTACTTATTAGATTTATCATATGTCACAAAGCGAGTTCATTGAGCGCAAAACTAACAAAATAAGCGAATAAAAAAATATTCTGGTAAATTCTGGTAGTGTAGGAGGCATAAACCGGTCAAATAAAATAAAATAAAACAATTGTGTGTTTTATTTCAAACGCAAGTGCACTGCGCGATTTACACCTCGGCGGAAATAAACATGACACATAATGCCTGCCAACGAAGGCTGAATCACGAACATTTGCACGGCTGCTGCGCTGTTGGCAGATCAACCAAGTTACAAGTTACCTACTAATGGTTACGTGAAGGGGTTACATTACAATGGAAACGAGTCCTCAGAGGTGTAGCAACCGGATAGAGAATGGGACATGTCGTCAAACAATTCTGAGGAAGGTTGCTAAAAGTATGAAATATACATAACTAGCGACCGCCACGGCTTCGCGCGGGTTTACTCGTAGGTATATGTATAATTAGTACATGCATGTATTATACATACTAGCTGTTGCCCGCGACTTCGTCCGCATAGAGCTTGTTATCGTCTTAGAAAGTGATTTCTCTCAATACAAACTTTGAACCCTCTTTTAAGAGATAAATTTAAAAAAAACGTTGACGTTAATTTTAGTTAAAACCCAAGTTAAAAATCTCATATTTTACAAATGTCTTGAAATACACAAACTTTAAACCCCCTTTTAACACTCTTAGGGGATGAATTTGGAAAAAACTCTAAAATTAGTTTATGGACGTTCAGAATAAGACTAAAGTTACAAATCTCTTACTGACTTTCATTTATTTTTGCTGACTAAGTAAAAGGTGATATCACTCAAATCATTTCTACGGTCGAAGACTATAGCTATTTTTAATCTGTTAAGTACTTTTTTTGTATTTTAATAAATAATGTTTCTAAAAGTTTTAAGTCTTTAGTTCAATAAAAGTGTTTCTTACACAAACCTCCCCTCAATCCCCGCGTTAACCCTCTTAGGGGTAGAGTTTTCAAAACACTGAAAGTTCTTTTTTAGTATTCTAATAAGTAATCTTTTTGCAAATTTTCAATACACTCGCACCAAAAAAGTGTTGCCCATGCAAAGCTTGCTCCCCTTTTTAATCCCCTTAGTGGTGGAATTTTCTTAAACGCTTTATGTTCTTTTTTTATTTTAATAAGTAATCTTTCTACAAAGTTTCAAGTCTCTAACTCAAAAACATAAACTTTCCCTCATCCAAACCTTGCACCCCTTTTTATCCCCCTTAGGAATGGTCTTTTCCAAAACGCTGAAAGTACTTTTTTTATATTTTTATAAGTAATTTTTCTACAAAGTTTCAAGTGTCTAGCTCAGAAAAAGTATTACCCATACAAACCTTGTACCCCTTTTTAACCCCCTTAAGGAATGATTTTTGTAAAACGCTGAATGTAATTTTTTCATGTTCTGATAAGTAATCTTTCTACAACGTTTTAAGTATCTATTTCAAAAAAAGTAGTTTTTACCATACAAACTGTACACTTATGGGTGGAATTTTTCAAAAAGCTGTAAGTACTTTATTTTTATTCTAATAAATAATCTTTCTGCAAAATTTTAGGTCTCTAGCTCAAAAATAAAGTTTCCCACATACAAACTTTGCACACCTTAGGGGTGGGATTTTCCAAAACGCTAAAATATTTTTATTTTTATCCTAATGACTAATCTTTTTACAAAGTGTTAAGTCTCTATAAAAAAAAAATTGTTTCCCCATACAAACTTTGCACCCCTATTTTACCCCCTTAGGGGCTGAATTTTTCAAAACGCTGAAATGGCTTTATTTGTATTTTGATAACTAATCTTTGTACAAAGTTTTAAATCTCTAGCTAAAAAAAAAAAGGTTCTCCCATACAAACTTTGCATCCCTATTTTACCCCCTTAGGGGGTAGAATTTTCAAAAATCTCTTCTTATCTCTAGCCCACGTTATAAAAGCAACCTACTGTGCAAAAATCAACTCTCTATAAGATTAGTTTTTCGTTGTGCGTTGATGAGTGAGTGAATAAATCAGTCAGGACATATGCATTTATATGTACCTATAGATAAACCATCCTCTTGAATCACTCTATCTATTAAAAGAAACCGCATCAAAATCCGTTGCGTAGTTTTAAAGAACTAAGCATACATAGGGACAGACAGACAGACAGCGGGAAGCGACGTTGTTTTATAATATGTAGTGATGATGTGAAAATTCCTCATACATAGCCCACTTTCGCTTTTCGAATTACGGAGTGTATTAAGTATCAGGACCATTGTACTTATGATGAGTTGATGACCCTTTGGGGTTGTCCATATATTACGTCATTTTAAAATAGGGCGGGGAGGGGGGGGGGGGGGGGGGTCTTACCATTGGATGACGGTACCTAGTCATTTTATTAGGCAGGGAGGGTCCATTCAAGGAATTAACAGGATGATAATAGGGGTTCAAAAATCGTCAAAAAACGATGACGTAATATATGGACAAGCCCTTTCTCTATTGTGGTAAAATAATATGTTATGATACATTTTGGACTAGTAGTACCTACACACTAAGTAGTACTCGTACCTAAATAACTGGTAGGGTAAGATGGGGGAATGGCGGTCTGCGGGTAATGCCGGTCAGGTCAAAATCTAAAACATTTCGCTAACGCTACTAGTGCAGCCATTTAGTATACGAACGAGTATAGGTACTAACATACCAAGCAGCACCATTTTGTATCGCGTGCAATGAGTTTGACAGCTGTCTAAACGTTGGGACGTGTATTCTTATAAAAAAATTGAAAATTCGATGAAAGGTAAGCTTAAAGTGATTTATACCAATCAATATAAATTACACATGCATTAATGTATCCCATGTGCTTGTTGGATTTTATGAAAGTTATTTACGTTTTGAGTGATCAACCAAAGAATACATTTTCGTATTTTGGGGTTATTGCAATTATTCTAAGGGGGTAATACCGGTCTAGAACGAAGTACGGTATAGATGTCGATGTTATGGGCGTTGGACTCATGAAGAGCCCTGCGACCTATTTATGCGATTATTGTGAGAGCAAACGGAAAGTTCTTAGGCGTCTTGATCTGTAATTTTCATACTCATAATATAAATAATTAATAATAATTATGTTTGGTTTATTATAAAAAATAATGTTTTGATTCATTTTAGTTAAAATATAAAAATAAAGATACATATATGGTTAAAATTAAAATTAAATGTTTTTTTAGGACCTATGTTTTAGAAGCAAAAATGTGTTAATTTCAGATGACTGCCATTACCCGCATCCTGCGGGTAATGGCGGTCAACCAACGATTTTTGAATATGATAAAAAAATAACAATCCCGTAATATATTGATAATAGGTATCATATATATATTAAGTCCACTAAATAAGTGTAGTAAGATGTAAAAAGTAAGTTACTTTAAGCGTAAGTCCTTGGGTTAAAATAAAAAATCGATTACTGTTGTGATCGCCATTCCTCCATCTTACCCTAACGCGGCTACGAATACCATTTTTTATACAAATCTGTATAGACATGTATATGTATTTACAGTTGTTAGATATTTAACACTAGGAAGGCACTAGGTACCAAAGTGATAGCCAAATTAGAACAATTTTAGGTACTTATTTCAATTTCCAAACTATGCGTTTTGAGCAAAAAGTGTCTAAAACTTGTGTACACCAAAAAGTCCAACTATATTGTTGGTGCATAAGTTAACGACACGATGATTAAAGGTCTATCTTTAGCTTTGATTAAAAAAAGGTCGAGTGGCAGGCGTCGCGGCGACACACCGCAGAATGAGTCCAGTGACCTACTCCTGGACTGGTGTTCATAACGCTTATCTATTAACCCGCCACTGGTCAACCACTATAAATCTGACCTCCGATAAAGAATATTTGTACAAACTCGGGACCAAATCATAATAGGAACGGGCGGTGAGGACAGACAGGTTGCGAATCGCATTAGATCAGATCGCCTTTTAAGGACGCGAAACTATCCATTCATCCGTCCCTTTCTTTTAAACGCCTAATATCGAAACGGAATCCAAGTACACGCACTTATCAAACGATCCGCTCAGGTGGTACTGAATCCCTACGGAATTAAATCATTGTTCCGAATGGGACATGTCGTTTTAGAGTCTGCAAAGGTATTTATACCCATAAGATTCACAATAATACTTAATCGGAAGCTATAGCACAGTAATTTTATTTAAAATATATACTATAGATGAGTTTTAGCGAGAGTGGAGACTTTCTTGGTTCCGATAGTCCTTTTATTTTCCGAGTTCTTTGTACTTTAACCAAGTTACCGATCTCACTCACTGGTACAAAGGCCACTAATAAATTAATTTGTAACTAAGTACCTATGTATTGTACCTGAAAAAAACTTTCTATTTTCACTCTCTTCTATTATTACCAGTGGTCGGCTGTCTTCTTGACATGTGATAAGAATAAACATACCTATCCGAATACAATGCTAAATATAAAAGAGTTGAAAGAATTAGAATACTATTTCTCATTTCAATTTTAAATAACTAGTGTAGTTCCTGAACATTATTGATGCGATTTCACAATTTACAACTCGACTTAACACAACATACAGAACTATAGGTATACCGTCAAACATGCCTACTTTGCCACCAGGGGGAACTTTGCCCAAGAAGAAAATTTTAAAATTTCCTCTTGGGCAGAGTTCCTCCTGGTGGCAAAGTAGGCATGTTTGACGGTACCTAATGTGATGACCTATGATATGAGGGCCATCAAGATCTACCCGCACAACACTAAACGACATAGCTTCAAACCAACGTTTACTTTAAGTACCTTACTATATTAATACTTAAAATAGACATTATGGTTTCCGAAAATTGCAGTAGATACAATTCATTAATTCTGTACATCAAAACTAGATATTTACCTATTTGTAAACTAAACTGAAGAGATTTTCTAAATATAGTACCAGTCACGTGACCCTGTTCTATAGTACCTAATGTCCTAGCATTAAAACCCAAACTTGACCCTTTTTACACATAGGTACATATATTAACTTCTTATACTTGTACAAGTGTAAGTTAGCTCAACAAACTGTTTTTGACCATACGGTAGCTTGAATATTCAGACATATATTATATCAAGTCAATCCAAAATGTTACTCGAAAATATTGAATAATCAATCAAATAATAGCCCTTTTCCACCTACATCAACTGCAAATAACCCAGAAACTTGCGGATTTTGATACCGAAGAAACACGAATGTAAAATCGCACAGCAAGCGTGGATAAGGAAGCGATCGGCATAGTCCGAGAAAATCGATGTCGGCACCCCTCATAGTTTGCATGGCCCTCGTGTCCGGCCGATAAAGGCGCACACTGCTTCCTACCCCCACGAAATAGCAAAGTGACCATCACAAAACAGCCACTCTCTGCCTATTTTTCTCGCTGTTTGTCGATTCAACTCGTCCTAGATGAATGTTTACAGCAGTGTGCAATGTCCGAATTTGGAGCGAACGCTGCAGAGACGGTGGTTCGATGTGTTTAGAAAAAATTGAAGGAACCGCGCCTGTGAGCCTCCCCCGCTCCCTTCCCCTCGGCCGTCCACGATGCAAAATTTTCAGTGCCCTGCGCGGGTCTCGGTCATTGCGACACTACAGGTTTCTCCCTATGGTTTGCTCTGTTTTTTGAAGTGGATACTTTTGCTCGCCTTCTTGTATAGGGGTACAATTCAAAATGTATCACGTGACTTCCGGAATAACTTTTTGTAGAGAAACCTAATCTGATTTCAAATAATTGTTTGTTACATGTTTTAATCCTTCTGTATTTGCCATTAGTTCTTAATCACAAAATGTTATTTAGTTTATGAGGCGGACATGAAAATAATGCTGAAATTACCGCCATTTATTTATCTATATAAGTATCTATATCGTCGTCTAGTACCCATAGTACAAGCTTTGCTTAGTTTGGGACTAGGTTGATTTGTGTAAGAATGTCCGCAAATATTTATATTATTATTATTATTTTCAATGTATCGCGAGTCAAATGTGGTACCAGTAAGTACGGTACGTCAGTAAATGTTGTTGTGTACTTATACAGATGTATCTGTACTTATACAGATTTTAGTGAATTCATTCAGATATATATTATACGGGTACAGCCAACAAAGAAGTATCCACTTAAACTTAACTAACGGTTGTATCTCCGACACAACCCGCTTCTTTTTTTTCATTACCTACTACCATACAGACCAGACAACTGGCTGACTTTTATCCTTAGTGGGAGAAGAAATATTATTTTCGGTTGTAATTTGAAAAGGAAGTAAATTACTATACTGAAAACAAATATTTGTACTTGCAAAAATATCTGGTGTGAAATTTGTGATTAAAAGCTCACTGTAATAATATAAAAATATTATTACAGTACTACTTACTTTTCATTATGAGGTATATAATTACATTAATATTACTTTGGATTGCATTTACATAAAAATACCTTATTTTTTTTTTGAAAACAGACATTCAAATTTTATTGACCTTATAAATTTTATTGAAAACTGAATATTTTATTATGTTTACACATATTCTGTGAAGTGCTAGCGTATTTTTAAGGAGCGGACTCTCACTTAATTTTATTGTTAAATCAGCTGTCAAAAAACCAAGATTTTATCATTTTACTTTGAGTTTCATGGCACACGGAATAAAGTTCATTAATATTTATCATTCAGTGAATGCAAATATCGTGAGGAAACCTGAATTGCGAAGAATTTAAAGTGTTTGTAAAATAATGTAACCCGCACTGGGCTCGTGTGAGGAGGACTATAGCGATATTTCGTCTCAACCATGGGATGAGGCTGGTGACCATCTCTAGGACGGTACATGATGATTCATCATGATGAAAACGTCAGTCCGTGTAACATAAAATTTGTTAGTACGTTGTAATAAAATTTACTTGAGATGCTTATGTAATTCCTCCCATGTAGATAATTCGTACGAAAAATCCCACGTGTTTGCAACATCTCACTATTCTCAATTTCTCACTACAGCGATGCCAATTACCGCACTATTTGCACCGCAAAATTTGCAAAAAATACTAATATTGTATAAAATAAACAAATGTTTTTCTCGGGTACGTTTAGATTTTCCTTCTATTAACACTTAAGCATAACAGAATTGGAGAATATATATCCTTAGTCCACAAGACTTTCTTTGTCTGGATATTATTCGCAAGCTTTACAAAATTTGTGTCCTTCATATTATCTTAAAACTAACTAACTATAAGACACCTTAGGTACTTTATAATTTTTCTAGACACATTTATTTCTAATATTAGACAACAAAATAAAGTAAAACTGAGTAAGGCTAATTATTCTATACTCGTATTACTAGATATATGTCTATCAAAATAGACAATAAAAAAAAACATTAAAAAAATTAGTTTTAGAAGACGTAAAAACTAGACTTTAAATTTATAAAGTTTCGTCGCAGGGCTCTGTCCGCCCGCATTGTAAGGGTGGGTGCTATCGCTATCCTACTCGGACGCAGCATCACCGGACATTTCGACCGGGCATTTCAATTTTGAGAAAGAGTAGGACCAGCCGCCTCCCCCGCATCCCGCGCCACCACACAGCCGTCTCGCTCGCTCCAAGGACACACAAAAGGACGAAGGAGCGATAACTTCATCACAGCGTGTTGCTCTCACTCGCACGCACGCCACGGTGGGGGACGACGTTGCGAATTGTTATTGAAGTCATGCCCCCGAAGGCGACTTCGGGAAGGCTGTCAGTTGCTACTAAACGTCCGCTCGCAACGTTCGTACCTACCCGGGTGACCCGAGTGGCCTCCGTTCTATGTGCTGACAGCTTATGCACTACAAACTATATCGTAACGCACCTCCGGGTCTAAAACAAGTGCCAATTGTTGTTTGTTAACTTTGTGATAAAGTACACTTAAGACTTTGTGAATCAAGACTCTTCCTTTACGTGCTAATAATTAATTTTAACAAACTTTAAAATAACGGATTAAGTGTTACGAATTAGTGCTATCGGAGTGGTGAAATCGCGCGTTCAAAGTAGATCGGTAATCAAGTTTGTTGTTGCCGGGGTCGGGCTGCGAGTGTCGAGTGTTTACACCGCGCACGTGGTGCGCCGCCCGCCCGCGCGCGGAAATGCCGCGAAAAACTTTCTTCGACAACACCGCCGTAGTATAGTTCGAGTTGAGACGGGGTGACGGCCGCAACCACGACTTCAACCTGTAGCATCTGATTGATGCAGTGCGGACTTCATGTACGTCGAAACGAAGACTGTTGCTTTTTTATTATTTTTTATTCGTTGGAGGAGACGGTGTTCTCCGCTGGATTGATGTTTTAAATGGCTAACAGCAGCACAGTGTCGTCGACCTTACCGTCGAGGGATTATCATTGTGAAGTTTGTGATCTTTACCTGGACACTGTTGATTCTTTAAAGGTACATGTACAATACCACAAAGAAAATTTATACGCGAAGTGGAGTACTCAAAACTCACAAAATGATAGCGAAAATAATAACGGCACAAAAGTGAAGAACGAAACAACAGTGTCGGCTCCGGCTGACTCGAGCGACAATATGATTACGAAGCCGAGCCCGGAGTTCCAGCAGCGGGCGACACCGGAGACCTCAGCGCAGTTCCCTCACCCAGCAACACCACAGAGCTACCATAGTGCACCTTCGCCATACCAAAACCCGGACCAGAACAATTTTTCACCGGGGCCACAGTTCGGTAATAATTACTCACATTCTGGGTTTCCTCAGAGCCAACAACACCCTGATCAAATAAATTGGGAACAATCGCAATACAACCAAGACTATCATAAGCCTAATCGCTTCCATCCTTATAACATGGAAAGGGTTTCGCAAGTGTCATCTTCGAGTCCACTGTACGGGCAACCATTGAACCAGCCGACACCGTCGCCATCCCCTAACCAGTGCGACAAGTGTGGCTTTGTGTGCGACTCCGCGGTGCAGCTCAACGAACATTGCAACTCGGCGCACGCCGGCTCCAGCGTGACTGCCTCCTCGGCCTCCATGCCTTTTCAACAATTTCCACCAAAACAGTACAACAATTCCGGTTACCAAAATGACAACATAAAAATTAAAGAAGAACACGAAGAGTCTTCAGATATACTGGATTTGGATTCCCAGAAGGTGGTCTATCAAGGAAATGAAGGTGAGCAACCTAATTCATCTTATGACCAAACTGCTCCACAAGGGCGTGAAGTGAACCCACGTACTGTACCTATGATGCCGTGGGAAACACAGAAGCTTTATAGTAATCCACAACTCAATGGCGACGTCTCCTTATTCAAAGACCAAAAAATGTTTGCTGACAAGGCTTACACGACGGAAACTAAAATGTTTCATCAAGATCAGAAATTTCCTTACGTTCAAGACAAATTTCTAGCTGTTCATCACGATCAAAAGCCATTTATGCACGTTGAGCAAAAAATATATCCTGGTGTGCAAATGCCGCCGCTCACGGATTATTCTGGAGCCGTAGCTTCTTCCAATCCTGACATGAAGCCACCGTATCGACCGTATGACTCATCGGCAGCGCCACAGATAACAAGCACACAACCTACGAACCCAGCATCGTCAGCCATGCCCCCCATTGGCAGCAAAGGTGCTAACTGGAAGTCAAATGAAGCACGAAGACCAAAAACTTATAACTGTACTGCTTGCAATAAATGGTTTACCAGCTCTGGCCATTTGAAGAGACATTACAATACTACATTACATAAAAATGCAGTCAGGTCTTCTGGTCAGCCCGACCCAGCTGCTATGCCCATCTCAAACCATCACCACCCGAGCCGCGACGCGATACAAGCTCGCGCTGCGCAGCAGGCTGCTGACTCCAACACCCAGAGCCCGGTCCCCTCCGAGGACGGCCGCAGCGTGGATGACGGCGCGCTGCAGTCGCCATACGCTTCACAAAGCTTCGAACGGTCTCACCGTGTTGCCACCATGCAGTCCAAGTCACCGTACACACATCTTCAACAGGGTAATTTAGATAATAATTTCAGTAATAATCCATTAGCCAATCACCCTTTACAGCATCAGGCCGGTTCACATCCGCTCAACATAGGTAGTCAACCGCCAGGTATAGGTAATCCGGCAGACAATAATCATCAGGGTACAAAGGGTGTCCCAATCACAACATCAGGGAATCCCCCAAACGGGGAAGCAGGTCCCTCTGTTTCTCAAAATCACCATATGAGGGGCCTGCTATCAGTGTCAACCAGCAATATTTCAACTCAAGCTCTAACTCAGACTACGCCGGCGCTTACACCGCACACGCTGCCGCCGTTCAGTCATTTGGGTGTCAACCCGTACAACCCGAGGTCTACGGATCCTTTGGGGGGTTCGGTTCCGGACCCCACGCACACCCCATTATATTTGGGTCAGAATTTTCAGCAGACTATAGCGCCGAATTACCCAAACGGGATGCCCCCCCACGTTATGGATATGGCTATCAACAACCTGCCTATAGCCAATCCAGCTACTTTTGGTGAATCGTCACCTGAAACAGCTGAAGTAATGGAACGAGACCAATCGAACCAGCCTGCTAGCGTGCGACTGCCGAGCTTCGCGCAGCTGCAGACACAGCGGTTCGGCGTGTACGTTTCCAATTACATTACATCGCCTAACGTGGGGGGTCAAGTTATTGCTGATGAGTCTACCGCCGGTTACATTATTGTCGATCCGGTTCACACTCCCTTGCAATATACGAATATCGAAATCGGTGGCCAGAGTATGGATTATGAATATAGTTTAGCGCCCAGACCAGTTAAAGAATTAGTTTCTTATAATCCAGATCATGTAAAGATTTATCCGTATGGGTACGCGGTGGGGGGGAAGACGATAAAACGAGAAGACGATTTTATCTCTAGCGAGCTTCAAATATTAAAAATAGAAGACCTTATGGATTATGCTAATAAAGAAAACTATAGTACACAAATGAAATCCCCCGCTAGTCCCGAGAGCGCAAAAGCGGAGAATGAAAGTCGACGTTCTCCGTTAATTTCTTCAACAGTTCCGAGTACTCCGCTGTCGGAGAGAAACCAGTTGAAGAAGAGTGCGCCCGCCACGGTGCACAAATGCTACGAGTGCGACAAGCTGTTCAACAAGGCCTGCTATCTGACGCAGCACAACAAGACTTTCCACTCGGGAGCCAAACCGTTCAAGTGCGACCGCTGCGGCAAGCGCTTCTCGGACGATGTCTCTTACGATTGCCACTACATGAAGCACACAGACAATAAACCGTTCAAGTGTAACGAGTGCCCCAAGTCCTTTAACCATAAAACCGATCTGCGGCGGCACATGTGCCTGCACTCTGGCTGCAAGCCCTTCGCATGTGATCACTGCGGCAAGGGATTTATAAGAAAGGATCACATGATCAAGCACTTTGACACTCATATTAAGAAAAACTTGCGCACGTCGTCTTCGCCATCGTCAACGACTTCAGCGTCGTGAATGTCCTACGTACTAGTTTCTACATCGTCTCCGTCAGGGACAAAGTTGTCGTGTAGACATATCATTTAAAATTTACAAAGTAGCAACTTTGCAATATAGGTATATTTTGAAGTAGGGTTGTAGGTTTGTTTATAAGGTTAGATGGGGAAGTTTTGTTTGCGTCGTGCCGTTGCCGTTGATTATGCGCGGCTGCCCCGGGCCGCGCGGCGCGCCGCCGACGCGGGCGCACACATCCAGTTCGCTGGCTCACTTTTTTGTTGTTCATTCAACCTAACCTTGTTTTCGGTGCAAGGTGACTTTATATGCCTGGGCGTCTGAGCACTAAACATGTAATTATATGACGGAATATTATTCCGCGCTAACATTTTAGAAACCCATACCATATCAATTTTACATATGAACTACGATAAATATCAAAGTTATTAGGAAAATTTTCAATGAGCGGACAATTTATATACAATATTCAATATACATTGTTTTAATAAGGTATTATACATACGAGTTATTGGTTGTCATGTTAATAAGAACGTACATCACGTTTGTACACAAGTTACAATATTTTTTGTAAATATAATGGGACTTTTTTGCCAGACATTGTATGAACATGAACTTACTATAATAAATTACTTTTGTTTAGGTTTTATAATGAAATGTTTAATGTAACTTGACATGATTTGAGCATGATTAGTTAATATCGACAAGTGAATAACGAGCACAATGGAGTGGTAGGCGCTGCATGCGCCGCTCGCGGCTTGCGGCTCGCGGCGCATGCGCGCGGAGTCCGCTTACAGATCGTAGCGATTAGCGATCCTGTTCTAAGTAGTTATACCATTTATATTGACTTGTAATTAATCAATATTTTCCGGTGCTTCCTATTATTATTATTTTTCTGTTAAAATTTGTTTAAATGTTAAGCTAGTTAACTACTTTGTTTAATATTCGGAATGTTTTTCTTAAAACTAATATATATCCGACCTAAGTTACCAATTTGTTATTTGAACGAATTTAGTTTACAAACATTCCTGTTTCGTTAGTGGTAGGAAAGTAGTCTTCCTGAACGTTGCCAAATTATTACCGCCAACTGTCTGTTGCGAAACGATTTAATTTTAATGAGTTCTAGCTTAATAATATCTAATGAAATTCTCTAGCAATAATTTAACTAATAGTAATGTAAATGTTTTTTTGTATAGTATTAAATAAAATTATAGCGATTATTGATAAATGTACTTAAAAATATAAGAATATCATGAAATCTTTGTACATAAGTGTGAAAAAACTATTGTTTGGGTATACAGTCAGCAAATAAATTAGAACATATCAAGGCCGAAATGTGCGGATGTTTCAAAGTACCTCGCTCGCCGCTGGTCGTACGGACCATTATGCACTAGCAGCCCGCTGCAGCGCGCCGCGCCGCGCCACGCCACGCCGCGCGGCGCGTGCGCTCGCCGCCCGCGCGACCTGGGGCGCGTTGATACGCTCGCATACCTACCAAACCATATCATTGGTCTATTAGCAGATTTAGAACCTACACAATATTTGTTTACCTTGGACTAAATGTGCAATATGAACATTACGATGGAATTAATTTTGATAATGTTTGTATTTGAATGTTGATTATATTGCAGAAGTATTTTTATACAAATAGAATAGCACTTACAATATCGATCTACCTCATCAGTGACTATATCTAATGAAGAGCCGATATAATCATATTAACTACTTATACAATGTTGTTTCGTTCAATAGAAAAGCAATAACTGTTTATGATACAACTTTGGACCCAGTTGGCCTACCTCCTAGATACGAATAAACTTTTAACATATTTTGTACAATATACTAGTTAAGTGGTGACTATACCTAACTATAATGCGGTAGCCGCTTGTGTCCGTTTCCGAGCCCGACCGTGTGCGACGCCAACGCCACACGCCAGTCGCACGCAGGCGCTCCCGGGTAGTGTGTACCAAGGCTCACAAGTAACTACGCCTTTCAGAACGTCATACATAATGTTAATGATCTAAACACGGCTTTATAATGAGGCAATAACGCATTGTGTTCATCATTTTAAGGGCGGATTGCAAAAAAATTGTACATAATTAAGGGCCTTAATCTAATCTATGCTTTAACTTTTTTCCATTGTGTAACGAAAGTTAACCATATAAAATGTATGGGTAATTGACGTTACACAATGGAAAAAAGTTAAAGCGTAAATTAGATTAAGGCTCTTAACTATGTACAATTTTTTTGCAATCCACCCTTAAGCGCTTTACCCGCGTAGCTACTTCTGCTGCTGACTGTACACAAAGTACTAAATTTGTAAACATACGTACAAACTGTTTTAAGCAGAATAAACAATAAAATATAAGTAAAAAATGTTGAGAAAAAATTTGTATAACAGAAGTTTTCTTCATAGCAATAATAAAACAAAATGACACAATTATGAAACTTAACTACCTCATGTAACGAGTAATAGGATTAAAGTGGTGGTGTTGTGTTGTGAGGGCGCTCACTCGGCCTGCCGCTGCCGCCGCTCGCCGCTGAAACAGATTACCTCAACTTGCCTTCCGTTCTTGTACTTACACTCGTAGTTAATATTGTGTATGTGACGCGCCGCACGCATTCGTGTGCGGCGCTACGCGACGCGACGCGACGCGACAGCGCGCGCGAGCAGGGCGGCGGCGGCGACGCCGCGTGGGTGCCCGCTTGCAGATAAATATATATTTTAGTAGACGTGGTTATCTTTCATACCGTTTAAAGCACACACTTAGAAATAACAGTTTAATTTTCACTAATGTAAATATTAAATAACGATCAATTTGTTATTTATCATATTCTATTATCGTATCCATCGATAAACTTATTTTGAAATAAGTTTAACGTAGTGATTACAAGTTTATAACAGTAGATCGTAAGTGTAATGAAGAGAAGTAAGTTTTATGTGATGATTATGTTTGTGTATAACGATTAATTTAAAAATCAGTTACCAGGTGATTTCTGTTACATTGAGTTGAGTAAAATTGGGAAAGTTATATACGGTAAGATGTTGTTTTCTTTGATTTGTTCCCTTGTCCAATCATATCGATACGTCTGTAGCAGAGACAGATATGGAGTGATGTTGAATTGATTTATTAATGAAGGGATATTTGTTTACGATAAGCGTAGCGCAAATTTTACTGGTGTCTAGGCGAGGATCAGCCGTGCTCGACCCGACCGGCCTCCGTTAGGTACTCCGCCCGCTGACCGAGCCGCCGCGCGCTGATCCTTGCCTACACACATTTTAGACCTAAGTTTTACTTATAGCTACCATAGATTAAGGCGACAGATCTGTTAACACCGCTATGGCGAAAGTTAATTTCAAATATTATTGCTTTGCGTTACGATTTGTTCACCAGTGCGTACTCAAACATCGTTTGCTAAAATATAGGTACAATAACCTTTCTAGAATATATGATACTTGCCTTCGTACTTTTTACGTGAAAGTATGTGCTGAGAACAAATCGAATTTAATTTGTTATGCGAAAAAGTTGTATCTTACCCGCTCCGCGATTTGTTGTATGTTTAGGGTTCGCAGTGAGAGTTGAGCATTACCAATAATTCCCCATGGCATGTTGGACGGCAAGCTACTGTATCAGGCCAGCCTCAAATCTCGCAGCGTTACCTATAGTGTGTTGTAGGTGCCTCCGAGCGCCCGCGGGGTTTCATGGATTGCTTTGTATATCGAATGCCAAGACGCGGAGTCAACTGTACCTACCTACCACTGTTCCGAGGGACCTCCTCGCTCACTCAAGTATGTATTTATATAGAGACCCTTAATTAAATGCCTACTCGTGACCTGTAGCTTTAGTGGTCGTTTCAGATCTGTCCGTAAATATAAATTTAATGTGAAATTGTTGTTTTATTTATCTATACCTTTCTGCTATTTGCGAATTAACTGCTAAGCACAAAATTATTTGACTGTTCATTTTCACAGAGAGGAATCGCTACAAGTTTTAGCTGTTTCATCAGTGGTCAAGAGTTTACTGGGAGGAAATGCGTCCTGGGGGATTAATTCGACTAGTTTTATGTATAATAGTCACTTTTGTGAAAATGAATTTGGAGCGTTTTATATGAAGTTAGAACTAGAACGGATATGCAAGTTTCGTGATATGGTCGGTATGTAACCAGAATGATCACGAGGTGGCAAAAAACGAGTGGAATTTCGCCCGGGCAATCTTCTTCACGGATTGGCTCTCGTATATTTTTTCCTCACAAATTAACCCTACATCATTATTCATATATAAACGTTATTTGGCGTTGTACAGTCAGCATCAAACGTAGCTACGCAACCGAAGACGTCAAAATGTCTTATTCCCTTTTGATAAAGACTTTTGAAGTCTTCGTTTGCGTAGCTACTTTTGATGCTGACTGTACAATCAGAATCAACAAGATTGTAGCAACTGAAGTGGCCAAATCTATAGCAACACAACATCCATATATTTATTACTATTGGACTAAAATTATGTTTTTTTGGTTACTTTGATTGTTACTATCTATTCGCAGCTGACTGTACTAAATGTCAATGTACTGGTCAATTTTAGGGTCAGTATTAGGGTTTGCAATCCGGATCCGACTTGTATGGAAATATCTGGATTCGCGGATCCAGATCCGGATATTTCCATACAAGTAGGATCCGGATTGCAAACCCTAGTCAGTATTAATATTTGTAGCGTTTTAATAAAAAAATGACCTACATCTAAATGGTTAATTTTGGAGGAAAGTCGTTTAGTTATGCATAGACGAAACGTCAAACTCATTATTATCTAAATACTTGTCAGGCAATAAAGTAGGTACATACATTATAAGAGTACATACCAATGGATAATATAGAGGGAAGACCGTAGATTTTGCCACTTTTTGACATTAGAAAATGTCTCAAAGTTTGACTGCATATAAAAAGAAACTAGCTAGTATTTTGTATTAAAATACCTCTTAGTTATTGTTTTATGTAGCTTTCTACGTATTACAATTTTATCTCAAAGTTAAAATACTCCACATAGTTTAATAACTAGAGTGAGTTCAATTCGTCCAGTCCTCCAAATTTAGCAAAAACAGCGTGTCTTTTTAATTCATCCAAACACTCTGAACCACAAAATTAGTATTTTTTTCTGTGGAAAGTCTAATTCACTAGAACCAACATAAATACATAACATAAATTTAAGCAACTAAATCGTAATTTTAATTAGCTGATTTCATGAGTTTGTCGCAATTTGAAATGTTGTCCCCGTATTTTTGCTTCTACGTTACAATTTTCTACGTTACTACAATACCACCTGTAAATAATATTAAGTTCTTACGTACTATGTTGTATTGACACTGACAACAAGTATTCAGGCACACCATTTAAAAAAAAGATGCCATTTAGTTGTATGTGGATTCATTGGTAGTGGTGGTAATGGTGGTGTGTTCAGTCAGAAAAATTTCACAACACACTTTCGCGTTTATAATATTAGTATGGATTACTTATTACAATACAAAGTAAGTACTTTCTGCGTTTTGGAAAATTCCGCCTCTAAGGGTGATAAAAAGGGGTGAAAATTTATATGGAGCGAACGTTTTTTTTGAGCTAGCGTTAAAAGGGGGTTCTAAGTTTGTATAGAGAGCAAGACATTTTGAAAGTAAGAGATTTGTAACAAAAATAATTTCAATGTTTTTTTTATTCATTCCTTAAACAAACATTTAGACGATAACATATTATACGCAGACGAAGTCGCGGGCAACAGCTAGTTCCATATAAAAATATCCATAAGCGCATAACGCATGCGCAAAGTGTGTATTTGTTTCTAATTTAGCTCAAATTCTCTATTTATGGTGAATTATAACCTAAAAAATCTCGCTTCTACGTTACTTCTACGCTACTTCTAGGATCCGTACATATCGTGTAATTTAGTGTATTCATACTTCGATGGTTGTTGGTTGTGTAAATGAAACTTTATCCAAGAAGCTGTTCCAACTGTTTGCGAGGCACGACAGCAACAATAAAGTACTGCTTTAATAGTACATTACTTACCTAGGGCGGTTAAACAAAGAATGTCTCAGATCGCAGGTATTTGACGCCCGAGCCGAAGGCAAGGGTGATAAATATGCGCTCTGAGGCTTTCTTTATTACCGCCCGGGGTGAGTACAAAACTTTACGTCTCTATCTGGCCAGGAAGTGGAGTTTTCCGCACGCATAGCGTGCGGTAATTCCTACTTTATGGCCAGGTATGACGTAAAAAATTAATACAAACCATATTTGGTCGATATCTTTTGAATGACTAATTTAAATTGTTTTTTTGTAATTTTTTCGTACAACATTGTGTATTGCTTTACTTAGTTTTGATAAGACTCATTTTTGATTGTTTTTGTGTGCGTTTTATTTCTAAAAGATTTAGAAGAACATTAACTTTGTCAGTTTATTAGGTGATCAAGATAAATAACATTAGAAAGAGATTAGTTTTATTTAATTTATTTTTTAGTTGCTGCTAACACTATCACTAGGTATCTTACAAGACTGTTTGTTATCCATGCACATCATATGGCATAAAGTTTTATACCAAAAAGGTGCATTATGAAATCGGCCTTACATTTTATACCTACTCGTTACTTTCGTGTTACTTCTACTTTACCGTAACATAGAAGTGTCTATGTTACTAAGTGGCAAAATCTACGGCCTTACCCATAGGGTCCATAGGTACATAATACATATAATACGGTCACTTCTAACAAACTAGGTAGGTACTACAAAACCCACAGTTCGAGTTTAGATAAAATTGAAATGGTAAGTATATGTAGGTAGGGTAAATCGCCAGTAACTGGCCACCGTTCAATAACTGACGACGTTATACTAAATTGAATTCTATTATAGGTGATCAGAGTTTGTTTTTAGTATAAGATGAAGGGATGCCAATAATTAAAACCATATAGTTACCTACTAAAATGAATTTTATTGTAGGTGAATAGAGTTAATTTTTAGTATGAGATGGCCAGTTATTGAACGGTGGCCAGCTACTGGCGATTTACCCTATAATGACAACTAATAAAATATATAAAAGTCATCCTCAAAATTATTAGCACTCGATAGGTACTGCCCAGTCAGCATCAAAAGTAGCTACGCAATCGAAGACGTCAAAAGTCTTTATTAAAATTGAATAAGAACTTTTGACGTCTTCGATTGCGTAGCTACTTTTGATGCTGACTGTACATACTACGTATTTTCTCATAATTTAAGGACTTGTTCGCAATTATTTAAGTTATAAAAACATAGTTTGTACTAGCAACTTTAGATGAAAATGAATGATGATTTTTATCGTCAAATAAATTAAACTAAACTAATGAGAAACATTACAGTGATTGCAAACGTTTTTTGGCCAACATTTGGATAACTTACTTCAAATTATTATTCAAATTTATCTCGTCAGATTTTACAGTTACTTATTGAAATTAATAATTTGCTCGAAAAACGTTTGTATGGAAAGAGAGCTGAAATATACCACCTACGGCGAACTACATGCATTCAGAAACGCTTCCCCGCCCCGCCTCCGCTGCGGCGCTGCCGATTCGGGTCCGTTTCTTAGCGCGTCCGTGGGTTCCAGATACGTGTAGCCCCTGCCTTATGGACCTTATGGTACGGCCGAGACCTCGGGCGGCGGCGGCAGCGGAGCGTCACACTCACACGTGGGAACAAGAGGTCAGAGCGCAGCCTCTCGGTCTTACCCCCTGGCCACGACTTTGGTCTTAAGCGACCTGCGACCAGCGTTTTATCTGTTCATTGCGCGGTCGAGACGCGCAACGCACTGTGGTTAGTTGGGATCACGCGCAATGAAAAGATAAAACGCTGGTCGCTTAAGACCAAAGTCGTGGCCAGGGGGTTACGTATGGCTCACCGCCGTCGCCCGAAGTCGTGGCCGAGATCTCAGGGTGAATGATCCTCTAGTCATCTACAGTCTAGTGCAGGGGACGGCAACAGGCGGCCCGCGAGACCTCTGCTTCCGGCCCGCGAGCCTACCTAGCTGTTTTGTATGTAAAGGTAGTTGAATTCAGAATATTGGAGTTGCCTGATAAAGTCACAAATAATTAAAATGTGCGGCCCGCCCCGCGTAATTTTTGTTAGGTCATATTGGTTGCTAAAAGATTGCCACCCCTGGTCTAGTGCATACCTGCAGAAATGTGCGAAGATGTGTTTTCATTATTTGACAACACATGCTTGACAGATAGGTGTCAAATATATGAAAACACAGCTTCGCACCGCTGGTGGATATTCATTTTTAATCCGAGTAGAAACAAGTTGAGATTAAACTAATATGCAAAAAGCAGCAGGTAGGTGTGTAACCAGCTCGAATTGCCAGCCAATTCAATTCATCTCTTTCACATCTCAATCGCATTTTATTTTTCCGTTAACTGGTCGAGAGCGCGAAACATAATGAAATGAGATTGAAATCGGAAGCGATGAACAAGAATTGAAGTCCAGGTTGCAGACACTGACGTGAGTATCCCAAGTTTCTACTTGTGTCTTTAAGCCGTAAGTTCTCCTGGTTAACATCAATGAAATCCAATAAAATTGCCATTTAAGTACCTAAAGCGGAGTTCAATAGCAATGGCAGAAAATGTAAACAAGGTACTATTCGACATAACTATAACCACAAAGTGTAGATACCTACTAAGTAGATAACAATAATGTAAGTAGTTGAAGGAGGATCTCCTTGACGGGGTATTCTTTTTATAAATAATACTTATGCATTTTTACTTTCTTGTTATTTAGCTTAGTTTTATATTTATTTTCTTGTTATTTATGTTTAAGTTATTTTAGATTTACTATTTACTGTATATTAATCCTCTTAAAATATTAAATTTACTTCACTGTTGAAAAAAAAAATGTAGTTGAATAGATATTTCAAACTGAATTTGACAAGTACAATCTTTAATAGGATCATGCTTGATCTTTAGAAATACATAATTATGGGGTAGTGTGGTATTTTTTTCTGTTCATATTTGTTGCAATTTCTACTGAACTCGTTTTTTGCCACTTGAGGTCTAGGACTCCCATCGAGATCATAGTGCCTAGTGTAAAAAGGGCATATTATACTATATTTACAAATGGTATTATGTACTTCAAATCATCAGTAAATTCATTGGGTTATGCCTTGTACTCGGTGCGTATAACATAGCGAGTGACTGTTTATATTATGAACCGAGTACCTCGGCTGCCCCATACAGAAAACAAGTAACAAGTAACTCACTTTTTTTCTATTTTCGTTTTTTTTGGATATTTGGATAAAATGCATGAAAACGCATCTATATTTATCAAAAACTTTCTTCTAAGCCTTATATTTTCCAAGTTATTAATAATTTTAAAATCCAAGTATCTTTTTTTGGGCACTAATTCTACGCTGAAAACTAGTATTTTGACGATTCTACGCTAAAAACAAGTAACTCAAGAGGAGATACTTGGAAATCAAATGGGTTTGGAAGATACTTGGTTTCACCGTTGGTAAGAAGGTTGTAAACAACGTTGAAATTTATCTAAAACCAAGTATCTGTTATTTAAAGTTATATATTGAGGGTATTCCCAAACGTACCGAACTTATTTGATTTTGATTCTGTTGTGTAGTGGAACGACTGTGCATGTTTTACGAGTAGTATTGTAGTGACAGTGAATATCTCTTCATCATTGTCAAAAATTGCCCTTCTTTATACACAATCTGACTTTAGGACGAAAAAAATAATAATATGTGTTTAAATTAAGATCAGAGGTAAGTTAAAACTAATAAACCCAAGTAAAATGCTTGTAGAATAAAAATCATACTTTGTCAAACATTTAAAAAACAATAACGTTACTTATTGAGGACGAAAATTTTGGATATATAACCCACCCGCGCAGCTTAACCCGCGTATTACAAAGAACGCAGGCAAACCCGCGGGAATAAATATAGCTTATAACCATCCAAAAAGTCCAGTCTACACGCAGGTCAAAGAATTTTTGAAATCGGATAAGTTGTTCCGGAGATTACCCAAAACATACAAACTTCGTTGATAAAAATACAATAATCCTCATACATTTTTTACGTCATACCTGGCCATACAGTAGGAATTACCGCACGATATGCGTGCGGAAAACCCCACTTCCTGGCCAGATAGAGACGTAAAATTTTGTACTCACCACGGGCGGTAATACAGAAAGCCTCAGAGCGCATATTTATCGCCCTTGCCTTCGGCTCGGGCGTCAAATACCTGCGATCTGAGACATTCTTTGTTTAACCGCCCTAGGTAAGTAATGTACTATAAAGACATCCCCACGTAAAAAACAATAAAGTCGAGAGATACTTGTTTTTACGTGGGGATTTCTTTAAAAATTCGACGTCAGTTCTACGCAGAAAACATTTTCCCCCAATTCTGATTAAATTGAACATAACAATATAAAAAAAAATATGGCAAATATCTAGTTTTACACTACCTAATGCCATTGCATCGTTTATTAATGCTATTTGGGTTTATTAGGTGACGAAAAATTCAAATTACGTATTTTCGCTCTCCTGTAAAATTTGCCAAAAGTGAGTTACTTGTTTTCTCCTTTGGGCAGCCGACCTTCTCGGCCGAGAGCACTGTCTTGCCCGTTTGCTCGGTACGTGTGATCGAGACATTATGGTAAAAACCTCAGAGCATAGAATACTAGAGAGAGGACAAGCCGCCGGCGGCCGTGTCGCAGCTGTATGCTCAATGGGCATACACTGCCATACTGTGCACGCGTGCTGATCGCAGAGAATATTACGTTTTTTTCCAAAATGCCTGATATGATGCGCGTTTATTGTCAAACTAGCTGTTGCCCGCGACTTCGTCCGCGTAGAACTTTTTATCGTCTTAGAAAATGATTTCTCTCAATACAAAATTTGAACCCTCTTTTAGGGGATAATTAAAAAAAAAGTTGATGTTCATTTTCTAGTTTGTGAACAAACAGTCTAATACCAAAGTTAAAAATCTCATACTTTAAAAATGCCTTGAAATACTCAAACTTTGAACCAATTTTAACACTCTTAGGGGATGAATTTGGAAAAACTCTGAAATCAGGTTTGTAGTCTTTTAACGTACAGAATAAGACCGAAGTTAAAAATCTCTTACTCACACTTTAAAATTTTATTGCTCGCCATTTAAAATTTGAACCCCCTTTTAAACCCCCTTAGAGGTTGAATTTTTCTAATCGCTGAAAGAACTTTTTTCGTAAACTTTTAAGTCTCTAGCTCAAAAAAAGTGTTGCCCATACAAAGCTTTCTTAACCCCCTTAGGGGTGGAATTTTCAAAAACTCTGAAAGTACTTTACTATTAATTTTAATAAGTAACATTTTGAATAGTTTTAAGTCTAGTAAAAAAAAAAGTTTTTCCCACACAACACTGGCTACCCTTCTTAAGGATCTTAAGGATCCCCTTAGGGATGGAGTTTTCTAAAACGCTGAAAGTTCTTTTTTAGTATTCTAATAAGTAATCTTTTTGCAAAGTTTTAAGTCTAACTCAAAAAAAAGTGTTGCCCATGCAAAGCTTGCTCTCCTTTTTAACCCTATTAGGGGTGGAATTTTCTAAAACGATTTGTGTTCTTTTTTTGTATTTTAATAAGTAATCTTTCTACAAAGTTTCAAGTCTCTCACTCAAAAACATAAACTTTCCCTGATAAAAACTTTGCACCCCTTTTTATCCCCCTTAGGGATAGATTTTTTCAAAACGCTGAAAGTCTTTCTGTGTTCTTTTTTTGTATTTTTATAAGTAATCTTTCTACAAAGTTTTAAGTTTCTAGCTCAGAAAAAGTGTTCCCCATACAAACCTTGCACCCTTTTTTAACCCCCTTAGGGAATGATTTTTGTAAAACGCCGAATGTAGTATTTTTCATGTTCTAATAAGTAATTTTTCGTCAAAATTTTAAGTCTCTATTAAAAAAAAATATGTTTTTCCCATACAAACTTTGCACCCTATTTTACCCCCTTAGGGGTGAAATTTTCCAAAACGCTGAAAGTACTTTCTTTGCATTTAAATAATCTTTCTACAAAGTTTTAGGACTCTAGCTTAAAAAAAATAGTTTCCCACATACAAACTTTGCACCCCTATTTTAGCCCCCTATTTTTAGGGGTAGAATTTTCTAAAGGGCTGAAAGTACTTAATTTGTATTCTGATGACTAATCTTTCTACAAAGTTTTAAGTCTCTATTTAAAAAAAATATTGTTTCCCCCATACAAAATTTGCACCCCTATTTTACCCCCTTAGGGGTAGATTTTTTTAAAACACTGAATCTAGGTACTTTATTTGTATTCTAATGAATAATTTCTCTACAAAGTTTTAAGTCTCTATTTAAAAAAAAGTAGTTTTTCCCATACAAACTTTGCACTCTATTTTACCCCTTTAGGGGTAGAATTTTCTAAAACCCTGAAAGTTCTTTATTTGTATTCTAATGAAATGACTGATCTTTCTACAAAGTTTTAAGTCTCTATTTAAAAAAAAAATGTTTCCCCCCATACAAACCTTGCACCCCTATTTTACCCCCGTAGGGGTGGAATTTTCCAAAACTCTGAAAGTGTTTCATTTGTATTCTAATAACTAATTTTTCTACAAAGTTTAAGTCTATAGCTCAAAAAAAAAAAGGTTCTCCCATACAAACTTTGCACCCCAATTTTACCCCCTTAGGGGTAGAATTTTCAAAAATCCCTTTTTATCCCTAGCCCACGTTATAAAAGCAACATACTGTGCAAAAATCAACTCTCTAAGATTAGTAGTTTCGGCTGTGCGTTGATGAGTGAGTGAGTGAGTGAGTGAGTGAATAAGTCAGTCAGGACATAGGCATTTATTATGTATAAATAGATAGAAGATAATGAAACTTCCATTCAAATATCTCAAAAAATTATGAAGCTACATCCGTTTTAATGTCGCTTGTTAGAGTGAGAAAACGATGAGGGACTGTGACGTCAATATACTCGAGCGTCATAGTAAAAAACAATCGTTTCATATGAAGGTGCGTTTTGCGGAAAAGGGACAGAACATACCCCCTCTTAAAACTTTGGACTCTTATAACTTAATCATTACCTATATAACCTCTTGCTTTGTTTTTTTCTCCATTTGACTATATTTATTTTAAATTCTTTTTCGAGAAAATACATAATGATTATTTACCATATTTTCTATTCCTGAGCTATAACCACGAACTTCGGAATTCGAAAATATTCGGGTATCTCTATCTCTATCGCACTAACCATACTCGAGTGACAGGGATGCAAATATATGAACATTGAGTATCGGTTTTCGTGGTAGCGCCGCAGGTACTTTGGCTGAATGCGCCGAGCGCGTGCCATTGTCTTTAAAAAAAAACAAATTCGTGTTAATTATATTGTTCAAATTTGTTGATTTCATTTATTGAAATTACGACATAAAACGACATTTGCGCATATAAGTTCTCATATCAGAATCGAATATTTTTTTATGGTTTATATTTTAGCATTTGTCTCGTAAAGGTCTATCGTAGACGGGATTTAATAAGTGAAAGGTAAAGGCAAAGCAATTCCGCCATTTTGACGAAAATTTGACGGTTCTTATAGCTGACAGTTGGAGCAGCGTTTGATTTCAATAAAAATAAATGAAAAATTAAATGAAGTCGTATATTTCGGAAAATTAATTAACTGTCGCAGTCGGATAAAAACTATCCTAAGTTGCAGCTAGAATAATAATGTACCTATATAAAATGTTTCATATTTTTCCGTTCATGGGATGCTGAGAACATTCGAACCGCGCAAAGCTTAGTTTCAAACTGGCTGATTCTTTTTTTAATTTAGAGATTTATTATAAGTGGAGATAAGCGTGTAGGTATACAAGAGTGTGTGTTTTAGATGTGTGCGTGCTTTGTCTTGTCAATTACTTGGGCGTTGTGTGGGTTAATGTACTTGCAACAGGCTCACTCTATACAAATCGGCCGCCATGTCCGATCTCCTTATATTCATACATCTGTGGTAAAAACAATAAGTTAGAATCAGCCTGTGAACGGTCAATGTCACAAATTAATAAGTAGATAGGTACAGTCACCTGCATCAATATATGATGGATCAAAGACCGCAAACATATCTGACACGCTGTAACGTCTCTAGGAATAGAGTCATCATCAGATAATTTTGCGGCCTTTGTTCCATCAGATATTGATGCCGGTGACTGTAGATATTATATACTTGAGATAATTTGATTTGGCCGAATTGCATCAAAGCGCAACCGAATTGCAACTCTACCGTCCAGAAGAGAAGAGTGCAATTACAATGTCAGTTTTAGAAAAAGTCGGGCACATTTGATAATCTTAATCACACCGTTAACTATTTTGAATTATACAATACAATACAAATTATTTATTTCGGATTATAAAATTTATAGTGTTAGTGGTTACAAACTTAGAGCTATGGTTAATGTTTTATATCTCTCATGGAACAAGGTTTGTGCTGATGGCAGCATACAAATATAGTAAAATAAAATATTTGAAATGCAATCTGTCAAGGTTATGAAACGGGGAAAACTTTTCTCAAAATATCTGTAGTAAAGTAACTTCTATTAGGACCCATTTTCACTGGTCGTTACGGCCCATCTCTGGCATGCGGGGAGCTCGTGTTATACTTGTTTTTGTTAAAGAGGAAAAAACAAGATTACAATATGATCTCCCCGCATGCGAATTGTAGGCTGTAACGACTAGTGAAAATGAGCCCTTAAAATATTTACTCGATATATAATATAAAGTGATATATCAAATATTGTTAAGTATATCATTTGTTTTGGGACACGTATTGTTAAACAGACGGACGGAGTCGCACCATAAGGGTTCCGTTTTTACCTTATTGGTCCGGAACCCTAAAACCACAATCCTATACACTAAGTTAAATAAGGTCGTACGTTACCGTTTAGGTAGGTACTTTTCGTTTTTAAGCAATAGCGCGAAAACCTTTAGATCGATCTTGGTCAAAATAATAATATTCGTTAAATGTTTTTTTTATTTTTCAATTACACGGTTTGAAAGTTAGATGAGGGGACACTAAATGTAACTTGGGAGCGATAATCTCCAAATATACCGATACACTTAATCAAAAAAAATGCGGAAAAACCTTATATTTCTATCGATTGATGTGCCGCATGTTGACCAAGTGATTTTTTTTTTACTTCCAATCACATGTAAGGAGTGCCCCCTATTTTTTTTTGTGATTTGATTGCTAAATTATGTTGTGGCTAACAACGTACACCTACTCTAAATATCAATCAAATACACCTTACGGTTTTTGAGTAAAATACCTGTGGCATACGGACAGACGTACTTACATTTTCTTTTGCCATTTTGGCTACGGTGCCCTAAATACCAGGGATTGTAACCGGTTTTTTGCAAAAACCTCGAAATAACCACGTATCTCAAACTATTTTATACTTCATATGTAGGACTCAGTTGTGTTTTGAGGTAACGAGTGCGTATTATTAGATAGCCCAATTAGAAAATGAAATAATTAACAAAGAACGAAAAAAACCGGTTACAGTTCCCATACAAAAAATAACCGGTTACAATCCCTGCTAAATACGCTATTTAATTTTTGCAGTTTTCTCTATTCCTGTTTTGTTATAATATAATTTCCCTCGGCGTTGTGCAAGCATGCATCTTATTACTGAGTGTAGTCAATTGAAAAAAAAACTGCAATAATAACGCGCTCGAAAATAACTTTGGTTTAAAGATATTTATACATCCCCATAAGAATCTATACAATTCGCCGACCTGTGAACTTAAAACGAATACAATTAAGTTTACGTGAAGTATGCACAAGAAGTAAGTTATTTTTATTACTAAATAATCAAACAATAACAATGTTGTTAAAAATCCCACTATGGCGGTACTAATGTTTACACTCTGCCGATAGATACGAAACTAACGCTGCCGTCCTAAGCAAAAAGGACGCATCTGACAATGAGTCTCATTCAAAAAGGACGCATCTGACTATATTACCTACTCATAGACATATGCGTCCTTTTTAAATGAGACTCATAGTCAGATGCGTCCTTTTTGCTTACGACGACTAGGCCAACAAGTGTTCACGAAGGACACGAAGTATGCACATTGCACGGATAAGTACTAAACCGAGCACCGAGTAAGATTATCTGGATGTGGCCTGCATGCAAACTTGTTACCAAAATAATTATATTGTCATATTTTTGAGTGCGTTAGTTGTGAATTAGTTTTTACAGCTGACTGTATTACATGAGCAGATGAAAAAATGATCCGCGCGTCGCTCGAACAATAGATTTCAACGCGACGGCTGAGACCGAGGGTTGGCTGTTATTCACAATCACATTTCACCTCACCATACCTCGGAAAAACCAGTGTATGGCCTCTGACGACACGTTGTTATTATGAATCCCGAATGACTTGCAAACAGAGAGCGTTTTGAGGTGTGGAGGCAAATTGTGAATAGCAAAGCTGGTGTCCACATTAGTTCACAGCGCAGCGTTTGGCGACAGCACCCAAAGGCGAACATCGGTTCTTATACTCGGAATAATCTTTTCCTATACCTACTCTAATAATCTCCACTTATAATAAACCTCTAAATTAAAAAAAAGAATCAGCCAGTTTGAAACTAAGCTTTGTGCTGTCACGAATGTTCTCAGCATCTCATAAACGAAAAAATATGAAAAAAATTATAGGTACATTATTAATTATTATTCTAGTTGTAACATAGGATAGTTTTTATTTTCCGAAATATACGACTTCATTAAATTTTTCATTTATTTTTATTAAAATCAAACGCTGCTCCAACTGTCAGCTATAAGAAACGTCAACATGGCGGAATTGCTTTGCTTTTCACTTATTAATAATTTAAATCCCGTCTACGATATACCTTTACGAGACACATGCCAAAAGTTATACCATAAAAAAATATTCGATTCTGATATGAGAACTTTTATGCGTAAATATCGTATTATGGCGTAATTTCAATAAAGGTATTCAACACATTTGAACAATATAATTATCACGAATTTGTTTTTTTTGAATGGCAATGGCACGCGCTCCTTGCGCATTCTGCCAAAGTACCTGCGGCGCTCGCTACTACAGCCCCTGCTAGACGGTCGCCAACACGCCCCTCTGACCGGGCGACCTTGGTCTGCACCGACCGTGTAGACAGTTGTTTGGAGCAAATTTTCATACTACAGCGGTCGGTGCCGACCAAGGTCGCTCGGTTGGAGTGGCGTGTTGGCGACCGTCTGGCAGGGGCTCGAAAACCGAAACTTGAAGTTCGTATATCTGCATCCCTGTCACTCGAGTGAAGTTAGTGCGATAGAGATAGAGATACCCGAATATTTTCGAATTCCGAAGTTCGTGGTTATAGCTCAGGAATCAAAAATAGGGGTGTAGGTAGACACTTAATAAAATAATCATAGTGTATTTTCTCGAAAAAGGATTTAAAATATAGAAATGGAGAAAAAAACAACGCAAGAGGTTATATGGGTATTCACTAAGTTATAAGTGTCCAAAATTTTAAGAGGGGGTATGTTCGGTCCCTTTTTCGCAAAACGCGCCTTGACGACCGCTTTAGCCTAGTTGGTAGTGACCCTGCCTACGAAGCGAGAAGTCCTGAGTTCGAATCCCATGTCCTGACTGACTCACTCACTCACTCACTCATCAACGCACAGCCGAAACTACTGGGGCTAGAGAGTTGTGCTTTCAACGTTTAGAAAAATTCTGCCGCTAAGGGGGTTAACAAGGGGTGCAAATTTTGTATGGCGGAAACTTTATTATTTTAGCTAGAGTCTTAAAACTTTGTAGGAAGCTTACTTATTAGATTAAAAATAAAGTACTTTCAGCGTTTTGGAAAAATCTGCCCCTAAGGGGGTTAAAAATGGTTGCAAAGTTTGTATGAGCGAAACTCCTTTTTGAGATAGAGACTTGAAATTGTGTAGAAAGATTATTCATTAGAATACAAATATATAGGTAAATTACTTTGAGTGGTTTGGAAAATTCCACCCCCTAAGAGGGGAATAAAGAGGTGCAATGTTTGTATGGGGGAAACTTATTTTTAGGTAGAAACTTAAAACTCTGCAGAAGGATTATGTACCTAATTATTAAAATAAAGTACTGCCTGGCAAAACACTCCGCCGCACTGGGCGTTTGAGAACAGCTCCCCGTCGCATGGCACTTGCAGAAAAGAACCCGCGTGTCATTGGGCCTACCTACTATGAGCGACTACCCGCTGATCTTAGACTGGAACCATCTGACGAAGCATTTAGACGCTGCCTGAATTACCTTTGATTTGACATGTTAAATTTTGATTTTGTTTTATTTTTCTATTTACTCGTTTTTGAGTAAATTTGTTGACATTGTTTTAATTTAATATTGTATCTTAATTTTTTCTTTGTTTTTGACGACCGTGATAAAAATTCTTTTTTCTTTGACATGTAAGCAAATTTGTAATGTAATTATTTATCATGAAATAAAGAATCTAATCTAATCTAAAAAGGGGTGCAAGGTTCGTATGGGAAACACAATTTTTTAGCTAGTGACTTGATAGTTTGTAGAACAATACTTACCTATTAAGTATAATAAAAAAAAACATTGTGTTTTATTTTTAATTTTTCCCTAAAAAGTGTTCAAAGTTTGTATAGAGAGCAAACCAATTTAAAGTATGAGATTTGTAACTTCGATCTTAGCCTGTTTAGACTACAAAACCTATTCTAGCGTTTTTGAAATTCCTCCCCTAAAGGGTGTTCAAGTTTTATGGAGAGCAAGACATTTTTAAAGCAAGGGATTTGTAACTTCGGTTTTAGACTGTTTGCTAAAACACAACATAATTTATTTCAGCGTTTTTTTAATTGATCGCCTAAGAAGGTTAAAAGGGGGTTCGAATTTTGTATAGAGATAGGGAGCAAGACATATTTAAAGTAAGAAATTTGTAACTACGGTTTCAGACTATTTACTATGAGCGTTCAAAGAAGGTTCTAAGTGTTTGTATAGAGAGCAAGACATTTTGAAAGTAATAAGAGATTTGTAACTTCGGTTTTAGACTGTTTACTAAGACTAGGTACAAAACTAATTTCAATGTTTTTTTTTAATTTATTCCTTAAACAAACATTTAGACGATAACATGTTATACGCGGACGAAGTCGCGGGCAACAGCTAGTTTTAACTATAAAGGACTGCCGATAGTAAACAGTATGGCATGCTCATTTGTTTCTTGGATAGAAATATAACGGCGCAGTAGGTACTTTATAGTAAAAAAAAATAGAGAAGGTACTTATAAGTATTTCAAATCGGTAAACAAATTGCTACAAGTTTGCCTATAAAATTTGAAGTGTTCCCTCGGTTTAGCCAGGATCCCATCAGGAACAGGATTTTGGTGACAACGGAACCAATCTGGAAGTATATGCTTTCAAACAAAGATTTTTTTTTCAAATCGGTTCATAAAACCGAGTTATCGCGTAACAAACACACAAAAAAAATACAGACGAATTAATAACCTCCTCCTTTTTTAAAGTCGGTTAAAAATAGCAGCATATCATCAAAACCAGCAGCGTCTCTTAGTCGCGTTAAAAAGCGTAAGTTTTTCTGGCGTGAAAATATAGGTAATTTAAATTTCAAACACACAACCTGGAAATCCAATACGATCAAACCTTTAAATGGTGCTTCGTACAGGACCTAAGAAGCGTCATTTCCACGCTGTATATAAATTGATTACACGTAAATTATGTCAATTTGAGTAACATAGATGGGGCTGGCTCGTTCCTTGCCCAACGGATCGGCATAGCCATACAAAGAGGTAACGCAGCCAGTCTTATGGGAACCCTTCCGCAGGGATCCGACCTTGGGGACCTCTTTTGATAAAATTTATGTTTTTCCTAATTTTAGGTTTATTTAGTTTATTTAAGTTTTTTCTATAGTTATGTATTGTAAGTAGGTTTTTAACTGTCAAATAATTACATAGATTAGATTATTCATCTGAATTCCCATGAATATTTACGTTGAACAAACTTCAACTTGTTAGATCTTATTTGGCCGACTTAACGTGAGATTAGGTAAGCTTAAAAACCATTAGGTATTTTCATTATTATCATCTTCAGCGTATACATCCCACTGCTGGGCACATACATCTCATGGATGAGCCGGAATGGACAGTACGCAACCACGCACGCACCATTGAAATAATTAATTATTTCTATTTTTTTAATATATTTAATCTTGATTCTTGATCTTCTTGATGAGGTCGAAATGACGCTTAGTCGATGTATTCATTACATAGCTGTTGTATTACTAATCTTCTTTATGTAGATCAATTACTACGTTACGTATACATACTTAATCGCATATAAACAAATTGGAAACGTATATATTTGCTTCGAACATATTCGTCTTCTGGCGTAAGTACCATTTCTTTTGTCGTCGGACTTCTCTGGTGGACAGCAGCGTGTTCTCTGTTGTTATTTTATGAACAATCGTGGATGTTTATTTCTCGGTAGCAATTAGCATCTTATCTAGAATCAATCTTTTAATTTTGTTGAATCCTTATAAACGAGCTCTACTGGCACGGCAAACAAAATCAACTATTCTGCGCTGCCATTTTACGTGATATCTACTCTCACAAATACAAAAATAATCTTGGCGCTGATAAAATTATTCTAGAACCTTTATCCTGATAGTACCGTCTACATAGAAACTATAAGTGGAACTATTAAGTGTAAGTGAGGCGTTGCACGGCATGCGCGCGCGCCGCGCCGGCCGGTCGTGGTCGCTGGCACGATGACCTACACCGGTTTCGCTTTCGTTCGAAGGTCACTCTGAATCACAGCCGAACCATGAGACTGACGCACAGGCTCACGCCTTCCGATATCAATACTTTACAATTCTATTTTAGATAGTTTAACCTTTATTCTTACGCCCAGAGTACATGACAACGTGACCTATTGACAATTAGGTATAGTCCAGTAAACATGGGGGTTTATAATTATAGTCCAGTAAACATGGGGGTTTATAATTATAAGTACGGCGTTGGCTCCAGATTCAATTAATGCTACATATTCATGTACTTATATACTGTTAAATAACAATTGGTATTTCTATGATTTAGAGACAAAGATAACCACGTGAAAATTATAATTTAATAGGATATAAGAACAACCTCAAAATCACAACACACAGGCAACTTAATAAAATTCTTACGTATACTACTTATAATATAGTCCCTGGGCGACCGAGCTCTGCTCGGATGAAAATGGAGAAAATACGGAGAAAACGAATTTTCCCGGACATGAGACCTATCTATAAATAATATAGATTGATTTGTCGCCCCCGTAAACCCCTGTGTTACAAATTTCAATTAAATCGTTAGAGCCGTTTCCGAGAACGCGTGATTGCAAATATTATATATATATATATATATAAATACAAATATTGCTCGTTTAATAGTATAGGATTGAGGAAATAATGAATGAATACATTTTATAACATATATATGCTTATACAGATTTTAAAAATATACATGTTATACATTTATAATGCATAGAGAGAGACTTTCAATGTTGCCGATACTACCTACATAAGTATCAACAATTTTAAATTGGGTATTTTATCGTAAAAGGTCCTGAGAGCAAAAAACAGTCGCAGCATGTCATTTCAGTACTTTTATTCTACAATGAATGACATTTTCATAAAAATGTCTTTTAAAACGCCAACTATTTAGGCCTTTGTTGGTCTGTATCTATAGGCACAAAATATTTTATAAATACTTTATTACTCTGTAGTTACCTGCACAAAATATTATAAATGAAATAAATGAATTTTATTCTGCAAGTAGGCCGCAATGGCACTTTTACAAGTCAAAATTCTACTAGCGTTTTTGAAAAAGAAGACCACTGTTAAGAAGTAACGCCGAAACAAACTAAACAGTCAGTATTTTTTTGTTTTTGTTAAAAAGAAGCTTATTAGTTAAAATAGTCTTAACATTGTCAAGGAAATCACTGCTATTGTTCACCTCCTTCTCACCACAAAGTGCATAAAGCTTATTTCTACTTCTATGTATACCTACATTAGCCCAATCACTAAACTTTATCTTAGTTTTCGACCCAGAAGTAGTTTTCATTATAAAATTTCCATTGAATCGATCTAGAATTATGCCAAATAAATCTTTATTCATGCTATTTGAATTATATTGTGGAAATGATAACATAAAATATAATGCTGAATTTCATTTTTAAATAATTCTAAACGATAACTAGTTATGGGTCGATATTTTATTCTTCGTGATATTTCTTGAATAATTTGTAAGAAATATGTTTTTTGACCACTATGGTCGGAAATAAAACAATGTAGGTACAATTTTGCAGTTGCAAAAAATATTATCTAAACAGGTACCTAGCACTATTTATTTTTATACCTACCCTATCTTATTGCTGTCCCTTTGTCTGTTCTCTATTTAAATTAATTTGCAACTTCATCTTTTCATTTTAGTGTAACTTAACAAAATTGAAAATATGATAATATTGCATCATTACGGTTAGTAAAATAGGATGAAAGTAGTTTTTGATTTCATATCTCCACGCTGTGCGAGATTCGTATCATCGAAGAGATAACTGCTTGTAATTTATTTGGAATTCATTTAGTTTCCGGTCTCACACGGCTTTAGTAGTTGATAACATAAATTACATCGACTGAGTCGGCCCGAGGCTTTGATGCGGTCGAGTGTTCTTGAAATTTTGTTCTCCAAACCATACCAACGTCGTAATTCTGAGATCTACCTATAAAAAACTGGCCGATGTCGGAGTGATCTAACTACGAGTCTACCCACGCTAACATATTGAAGAATATTAATACACCAATGGTACATATTTACGAAATACGTTTATACCCAGTGTACAGTCAAGTGTAAAAATATGGGTGCAATAAAATACTCAAAAATATGTCCCAATGGACTTTATACAGTTGTAATAAGAACTACGTAACATATTTATGAAATTATTTATTCGATTCATTTAATCGAATTGAATAACTTAGATGCAAATATACCTAATCCGCTTATTTTATAATTTTATTTACTATCAAAAAACAAAAAAAAACCAAAGGCTATCAATTTAATTTTAGAGCGGCAAGAAGAGCGAGATAGGGATAGAATTTTGCAGGAGGCCGTGCTTCCGGCACCTATCATCTATCCACACGGGTCGAAATCTTTATGATTTCACTCGTCTGGAGGTGGCTTATCACAATCGGAAAACTAGGTTGACATGATAGGTACCTGCAACTAATTAATGATAACTTAAAAAAATATATATTTAGATAGTAGTAATAAAACATTTCAGTGGGAAAGTCCATTATTTCAATTCAAAAAATCAAAATCAATTATTTATTCTGCAAATAGGCCACAAGGGCACTTTTACATGTCAAATGGTATTTTACAATACAGGGTGTTTGGTCCATAGTTTGCCAAATTAAAACGGCAGGAAGCTTGGGTCATTTGCTATCATTGTTGACATTAAAAAAAAATTGTGCACACGGGTTTTTTTTTTTTTATAAATTTAGTAAAATTTTAGGGCCTACGCGTTTCAACTTGAATTTAAAAGAAAAGAAAGTGGTACTTACGGCCTAATTTTTTTTTTAATTGTAATGTTTAATGTGTTAGGTTTCTATCAAAGTCGAAATTATTTGCAAGTAACGTCTACTTATTTTTTTATTGACACTCAATAAATCTAGATTGAAGATTTCGTCTCGTGTAAATTTGATCTGCAATTAAAAACAAACGAAATGAGGTCATGCTCTTAAATTTCTTTAAAAAAGTTCTCTAGTCTGTCCTCTTTCTAATCATGTGCAATAATACCAAAAAAAATTATATGTGATAGGTACTAATAATCGATTAATTTTTCCACATCCCTACCAGATGCTACGCGTGCGGTCGTAATGGTTGTAGTCAATTTGCAAGTCTTGTTTGCCTACTACTCGTACTTAGAATATGTTTTTTATCGCATGCCGATTACGAGTCTAGTGCGGGACCACGCTAAATTGAGAGAGTTTGTAATAAAAATCGAGGCAACATACGCACATTTAGAAAGAAAATACACTTTTCAAACTAAACACTTAAAAGTGAAAACGCCCGGGAATATTTTCCAAATTTGTACTAGGTATTATAATGTTAACTTTAATTAATAAAAATAAATATATGGACCCATAGGTAACTTTGAAAAAGGACGTTCATTGAATTTTTTGCCTTAGCATAAATAAATGATCAATTAATCTCGCTTCTCTACGAGAATGTCCTGATAATTATTTTTCGGCGAATTGAAGATTTAGTCATCTTAGTTGTTATGTTGCATCTAGTCACTAGAATTTGAACGGACGAATTCGTTTCTTTCGTTTATATCAAAGAGTAAAAAAAGTATCTAAGAAATATTGGACTAGTTTTACCTTTCAAACATAGCTATTTACCTAATGTACGCAATCGCTTGACTGTCTATGGAATAAGGATTACTTAGATCATTTGATAACAGAGCATTTGACCAACTCGATGATTGTACGTGTTGTTACATATTGATCTAATTCGAATGGGCAGTATTTTAAAATACTATTTAGGGAGCCATCGGGGGATAGGAAATGTATTAAGTAATTTAAATGTCTACGGATTTACCCGGGTTTATTTTAAAGATTTTATATCACATTGTTTAGGCTCCGATTTGTTAATGGCATAAAAATGTTGTCGTTTTCCGTCTACAAATGTATAGTCAGGTGTTTTTTTTCTGTTTCATTATGAATCGAGTCCGAGAGCGGCCGATGGGTGTAAATGACCCATCGTACTTGAGAGGCATGAGGTCAGTGTCGCCTCACTCTGACGCCATTATGTAAAAAAATAATGAATTTGAAGTTAAGGCTAAGTATAGTAATGTTAGTTAGGTCTGGTATCACATCAATAACAACGACAAACTGGTTCTTCTTAATTTATTGAGTAGCGCTAGTGCAGCGACCTTATACAATATTATTGTTTATTGACAGCTGTTGACACATGGTGACATCGCTAATCTTGGAATTTGGGAGCAACATTACGAATTTGGTCAGACAAAATCGTCCAGCAAAATTTTACATTATGCCGATTTGTTATGAGGTGGTATTAAAATTAATCGAATTGCACAGCGGTCTTTTTATATTTACCTACTTACAGCTGTTTAAATGTTCAATGCTAAGAAGTCCTCTTGAAAAATTCCCGTGGTAAACGTTAGTCACAACGAAATTACATATTATATTATATAGTACCATGTCCACACCACTGTTTCTGAAATTAACTAGGTACCTACTTAATTAGGAATAGTTTTACGTACTGCGGAACATAGGTACGTATCGAACGTAAAATCATGCGTGAGAAGTTGAGAACAAGTAGGTAGGTACTTGAAACCACAGATGTATGAATATAAGGAGTTCGGACATGGCGGCCGATTTGTATAGAGTGAGCCTGTCGCGAGTACATTAACCCACACAACGCCCAAGTAATTGACAAGACAAAGCACGCACATATCTAAAACAAACACTCTTGTATACCTACACGCTTATTTGACAATAAACGCGCATCATATCAGGCATTTTGGGAAAAAACGTAATATTCTCTGCGATCAGCACGCGTGCACAGTATGGCAGTGTATGCCCATTGAGCATACAGCTGCGACACGGCCGCCGGCGGC
The DNA here is from genome assembly GCA_963854355.1 of Epinotia brunnichana. Classification (NCBI taxonomy): domain Eukaryota; kingdom Metazoa; phylum Arthropoda; class Insecta; order Lepidoptera; family Tortricidae; genus Epinotia; species Epinotia brunnichana. Next base: position 32,465,245 of record OY977935.1, on the reverse strand, counting down.
TTGTCCTCTCTCTAGTATTCTATGCTCTGAGCTTGAAACCTTTTATGTGTACAATGTGCAGATCTGTCAACCCAAAACTTGGCAGTGTACTTATCTTTAAATTCATTGAATTTTTAGACACCTTATTGCATTTTTTACGAACGATTTTTTGTGCTTTACTTATACATATATATTAGGTAGGTACTATCGCCCAAGGGTACGGGTTCACACTTTCTCAACAATCGTCTGCGGGCACATTCAGATTCAGTGCATTCGAAAAATTACCCTAGAGGTGTGTACCCGTACCCTTGGGCGATAGTACCTACAGCACGACCGATGCATGGACGCATGTTTTTTTTATTTGTTCATGGTCATGGGGTCATGGTAACCAACCACGAAGTTGAAAATGAAAATATTTCTTCCCTGCAAAGTTGATTAGTATCCGTTTCTCTGAAGCGTGCCTTATACAAACTAAGTTTAAGTTTATTGTTACGTGAATTTTACTGTTTCACAATACAAATCTTAAAGGGAAACGTGTGTCGCATTCCATACTAACGTTTCTCGCACTAAATTACTTATTTAGACAACATTTTCAAGCTGTTTATGTTGTACATATTGAAGAATTACTGTATTACCTATACTTATACGTTATTTGATAAACGCGAACAAAAAAATATTTCTTTTAATTTCTGAACATTCTCACTATAAATTTGGTATTCAATGATCATTTTGAAAATAAAGTATAATTAATGGTTTTTTCATACAGTTTTAAAATTATGCTATAGAAATTGACGCAATTGACTAAATAAAACAATGAAACCATGAAATTGATATTAGATATTCAAATAATTTCCACTTATAATAAATCTCTAGAATCAGCCAGTTTGAAACTAAGCTTTGGGTTGTCACGAATGTTCTCAGCATCCCGTGAACGGAAAAATATGAAACATTTTTTGTAGGTACATTTTTATTCTAGCTGCAACTTAGGATAGTTTTTATCCGACTGCGACAATTAATTAATTTTCCGAACTATACGACTTCATTATTTTTTCATTTATTATTCTTAAAGTATATCGCCGCCACATCTGTCAGCTTTGTGAAACGTCAAAATGGCGGAATTGCTTTTCCTTAATCTCACCTATTAATAATTTTAATCCCGTCTCCGATAGACCTTCACGAAACGCATACCAAGAGGTAAAGCATAAGAAATTAATCGATTCTGATATGATGAGAGCAAGACATTTTTAAAGTAAGGGATTTGTAACTTCGGTTGTAGACAAAACAAACATGCTAAAATACTACAAAACTTATTTCAGCGTTTTTTTTAATTCATCGCCTAAGAAGGTTAAAACGGGGTTCGAAGTTTGTATGGTATAAAGCAAGACATTTTTAAAGTAAGAAATTTGTAACTACGGTTTCAGCCTGTTTATTATGAGGGTTCAAAGGGGGTTCTAAGTGTGTATAAAGAGCAAGCCATTTTGAAAGTAAGAGATTTGTAACTTCAGTTTTAGACTGTTTACTAAAAGACTAGGCACAAAACTAATTTCAATGTATTTTTTTTATTTATTCCTAAACAAACTTTTAGACGATGACATGTCATACGCGGACGAAGTCGCGGGCAACAGCTAGTACTATAAGGAAGCCCCCGTAATCATCTAGATACATTGCCTTTATTTATCATAAAAAAATATAAGCACTTTATCAGTGAATAAAAACAACAATATAAAACTTAACCTAAAGGTAAAAAATTTGGCCTAAATCGCCGTCAATAGGCAAGGTGCCCAGAAGGCTGGCCGTATTTCCTCGCTGTATAGCGATACTGATACGCTGTGCAAAATAGTGGCCAGCCCTCTGGTCGCCCGAGGCCTCTATTAGGCGCGTCGTCAAATCTTTATGCAGCCGACGCGCACTTGGCCCCCATGGCCCCAAGGTTTCAACGCCAAACGCCGCAAACATGTAGCTATTTCCTAGGATGGCATATTTGCGGCGCTTGAGGTTTTCGGCCGAGAATGCCGCAGCGCCAGCGGTGGCACTAGTGCTTGGAACATGGGACGGTGCCAGGGTATCGACGCAAGTAGCATCCCAAACTAGCGGCCGACCCATGCTCCAAGGCACCAGCGTCATTCCGTCCGGCCTCTTGCCGTCGTCCCTGGCCAGCCCACTGGGCTCGAGGACTGCCGGCACTCTCGCACTGACAAGGGCCCGACGGATGACATCATTAATACTGGTGTGGCGGGAGATCCTCCCAGCGCTCCGGACACATGAGAGGCCATGGTGGCCCAGTATGTCTGCCATGGCGCCGCATTGACAGCGGTGTGGCGGATTTGTTGATGCCCCCAAACGCAAGCTAGCTGCCAGGCGGACGGTGGTGTTATCAAGAAAGGAGAGGGTAGCGCTTGCAGCCACAGACCCGACTCCCACTCTGCAGTCACAAGGAGGCGAGCACGGTCTGTCGAGCTAGTTGACGTATCTAAAAGTTTTTTCCGTACTAGCTGACAGAGCAGCTCGTCCCATTGCCTCTGCGAGCAGGGATTGGTAGGTGGGTCCGAATCGGGGCAGGTTATGGACCAAACGTTCTTGGCCTCGGAGCAGTGCGCGGCCTCCGTAGATCCAATGGAAGGATCTAATATTTGCTTTGAGCGCCATGCACCGAGGACAAGAAAGCAGGTAGAGCAACACAAGAAATTTTGCGGATACCCAGGCCGCCGAATCGAATGGGTAGGCTAGCCTGGGACCAAGATCTATCGTCAAAAGGAATATTGAAGATGGATGTGAGTGTTTCTACGATTAATTTTGAAACCAAAGTGGGATATTTCCAAAAATGGGTTCCACGAAGTAAATATGTAAATTTTGGGACGAAAAGACAATGCTTAATGATAGAATAGGCTGAATGAAGATTAATTTTGGCCAAACGGTGTGATGTTTCTTTGAAATTCTGAATTTTTGAGTCGACGAAGTTTTCAAAGGATTGATCTAAGACGGGACAACCAAGGAGGTGAAGTGATTCTTTGTTTATAATTTTGATACCCTTGGCAAGTTGACTAAAAAGGTCCATTGTATTTTCTTTGTCCGGACAGGAATCGGTGATAAAAAGTTCGCACTTGGAGAAATTAAGCGAACGGCCAATTTTTTCCATGTCTGTGTTAATTTTTTTTAAATCTTCGAGGACGGAGATCGCTTCTCCGCCGAGGGTTCCGTCATCTAAATACCATACGTTTAATTTGAATTTAGCTCCTTAATGATGGGATGTATAGCATAGCAAGGCTAAAAATTGCAAAAAATTTAATAGTTCTACATTTTGGATATTTTCAGGAAGGAGGGGATTTTAAGCATGCCTCGGCTATAATCAGACAACAATCATTTAAGTGAAGATCAATAATCATATATATATCAAATCAAGACCATCCGGTCAGAACGGGGTTTCAAAGAACGCGATATTTTCCAATTCAAGCTCTTCAGGCTTTTAGAATTGGTTCACTCCAGACACATGTTTTGTACATGTGCCTGAAGTGAAGTTTTGATTTTCAGGCGAGATAAAGGCTGTATTGTTATTTGAAGTATTTAGCGACGCGGAGTCATGGTTACTGAGCAACGCAAGTTATACAGGGACAGCATCGCGATTGAATCGCGGGTGTGTATCTTTACAAAAAAAAAATTATACAACGACGGTGGCAAACAAGCTTACGGCCTGCCTGATGTTAAGCTGGTACCGTAGCCTATGGACACTTGTGACTCCAGAATAATCACAAGCGCGTTGCCGACCCTTTATTCACTTGAGGATTCGCAGTGTTGCAATCTGTGCATCGTGTGATGGCTCTTTTACGTGTCACTGCGCTACAATTGTTTCTCTTGGGGTCACAAGGCAAACCACTTAAGCGCTTTGAGCGGTTTAATTTGAAAAGTGACAAGTTCGTCAGGAAATTTATAGATTACTAGTTTCTGCCTGCGATTTTGTCCGCATGGACCTGTCCCATGTCCGAGTCCCATGGTTTGATAAACAACTTAGTAGAAAAGAGGTACCCACTCGTTAGACTACGCTCTGGACACATTAAACATTTTGATGCGCATCTCGGACTCGCCTAACTGCCCTGAGTGCGATGTAGTGGAAGCCGTCCAACATGTGTTGATGGAATGTGTCCGCAACGAGGCCTAACGACATGAGAAGACATCGCTCTTCTCAGACGAGGCCAGAATGTTATGCAAACTATACTCTAAGGTATTGTAATAAAATAAACCTACCAATTTAGTTATACATTACCTATAAGACAAATTATGTAATAATTTATAATGTACATGTAAAGTAAAGTAAAGTAAAGTAAAAAGTCATTTATTTAAACAGAATGAGTTTTACATAGTTACCAGAGGTCCCCACACTAGGCTACGCCTGTATCGTGGAGAACCAGTTAATTTTTAAACATCAGAAATAAGTTACCACAGAATTAATTACATTTGGAGGAGTAAGAAAAAATATTTTACATTGAAAAGTTTATACTTAGAGACTAACTTAGATATTAAAGATAGCTTCAGTGTCGGCATAATTTAACGAATGAAGAAATTTAAAAATAAGTGATTTGGCTTCATTTTTTGTGCTGCCCGTTAGGTTACAATATTTCAGTAAAGTGTTATATATTGCTACCCTTATATAATCGCCAAAACGTTTACCAAAGCTGGAAAGAACTCTAGGAACTGGTAACCTAAAGACGCGTTTTTTAAGTAGTGTGTCGTAGCAAGTCATATATTTAGAGGTTTTGTGTGTACATAATGAAATTTTAAGGATATAAAGTTGACGTACGGTTAAAACGTGTGATTCGGCATACAAGGTCGCAGTTGGATATCGAAAGGGCCTCTTTAACATGACTTTCAGCACCGAACGTTGCGCTCTTTCAATTTCCAACATGGTCGTCTTTGCTGCGCTGCCCCACGCTGTGATACAATAACTGATTACTGACTGGCACAGCGCAGTGTAGACTAGTAGTAACAAAGAGCTATCTGCAGACTGCCGAAGTTTTTTGAAAATATAAATAGATTTTCTAATTCTTGCGGAGAGTTTGTTTATGTGGTGCTTGAAATTTAGTTGTTTGAAATTTAGTGTTAGTAGTATATTGATCTCGCTGATGGGGGTGGCTGTCAGTCACGGTGTGACAAATACCCCTTTTCTAAATAAAAAACATATGACCGAGAGCAAAGAAATGTCAAAATGGTACCCTGTACTATTATTACAGCTGAATTATGCTGAGGGATGTGTTAATACCAAATTATTACTGTTTTGTACACGACGTATATTTACTTCGTTGATAGCGTCATTTCAATATACAAATTAAGACAATGCCTGTTTCGACTGGTCAAGTATAGTGTAAATAAAAATGATTTGATTCGGAAGGAAAAAACGAGCATTACGGGTGATGGTGACTGGCCTTGCCATTCCAAGGAGGTTGCAAGGGGAAACGTTCCTTGACCCATATTGAGTGCTGCGACTGCTTATTTGCGATGCCGATGCCGGTACATTAATTCAAATTTGTTATATTCTTTCAATATACCTATTTTTTTTTTAAAGGCACAATCTTACACAAATCGAACTAGTCCCATAGTAAGCTCAAAAAGGCTTGTGTTATGGGTACTAGACGACGATATATTTAATACATATAAATACTTAAATACATAGAAAACATCCAAGACTCAGAAACAAATATTCATGCTCATCACACAAATATTTGCCCTTACCGGGATTCGAACCCAGGACCTTCAGCTTCGTAGGCAGTGTCACAACGCACAGGGCTAACCGGTCGTCTATTCGCGCTTTTATAAAATTAAACGTTTACTTATTCAAAAACCGGCCAAGAGCGTGTCGGGCCACGCTCAGTGTAGAGTTCCGTAGTTTTTCGTCCGTAAGTGTGTGAAATTATTTTTTAATTTTTTCAAAAACTATTCAACCTATCAAGTTCAAAATAATTTTCCTAGAAGGTTATTATAAAAATTTACTTTTAAGATTTTTTTAATACTTTTAAAACTTATGGTTCAAAAGTTAAAGGGACCATATATGTGGACACATTTTTTTTACTTCTGGAGCGATTATCTCCGAAAATATTAACATTATCAAAAAATGATTGTAGCAAACCCCTATTCATTTTAAAATACCTATCCAACAATATATCACACGTTAGGGTTGAAATGAAAAAAAAAACACTCCCCACGTTACGTATAGGGGAGGTACCCTAATAAAAAAAATGTTCACTTTTTATTTTACCACTTTGTCGGCGTGATTGATATATACATATTAGTACCAAATTTCAGGTTTCTAGTGCTAACGGTTACTGAGATTATGGACAGACAAAGCGAAAGTATAAGGGTTCCTAGTCGCCTAAAAATGGTTTACATTTTTAGCCGTCTGCCGAGATTTCGATCTCGGGTAAGTTAAGATTGCATCTTATTGTTCATACATGATATCCCAAATATCCCAATACTTGATATTCGACGTGTTTTGTTTTGATATCTAGACACGCGGCAGCGTGTCAAGCCAAGTTCAAGCAAAGGAACTGGCTAGCCAGCGCTGAGTGTAATATTACACGAACCACTTGGTGCCACTTTTGATCCTTCTATAACTCAAAACCTCTTAAAAATAAATGTAAAAAAGGAGAGCCATGTTCAATACAAAAATTATGCTTGGCTGTGGGCTTCGCCGCAAAAAGAATGGAGATCTAAATGAGTGCCAAGTTATATGCAAAATCCAAATATGTATTTATAGGAACAAAATAACATTATGAACAAATATTAAACTCTATTTCTTTGCTTTATTGAATACCTATAATAATTGTTGTTATTTAAAAATGTGAGATCTTAAAGAAGGTTAGATTTGACTTGGCCAGTTTTCATTAAATCAGTCATTTTATAAAGTTATTCAACATATATTTTTTAATTCTGATATAAACTGGCCAAGTCAAATCTAACCTTCTTTAAGATCCCACATTTTTAAATAGCAACAATTATTATAGGTATTCAATAAAGCAAAGAAATAGAGTTTAATATTTGTTCATAATGTTATTTTGTTCCTATAAATACATATTTGGATTTTGCATATAACTTGGCACTCATTTAGATCTCCATTCTTTTTGCGACGAAGCCCACAGCCAAGCATAATTTTTGTATTGAACCTGGCTCTCCTTTTTTACATTTATGATTTTGGTGGGATAAGATAATATTGAAAGTGTCATGTCATTAGGCCAATGTCGGGCACTGGGTCGTTTACCTTATTACGCTTTGCTGAGGTACCTACAAAAATATTTTTAGTGGGATAAAAAAAACACGAGTGATGTAATATTAAAAAAAAAATATCATGCGCTTTGCTGCGGTACAAAAATATTTTAAGTGGGATAAAAAAGACACGAGTGCTGTAATGTTATAAAATGTCCTGGATTATGAGCTTAAAAGCACCGTACTAAGCGCCACGTTACGAGCAAATATGTAGAAATAGTAGATTGTACAACAAGTGCATAAAACGCACCATTTTACTCGAGACGTTTATCCATCCGAGCGAGCTTGCGAGCGAGGATAGATATAAAGTCGAGTGTAAAATGGGTTTTATGGACGAGTTGTACACTCTACTTTTCACTTCGATTGCGAGGAAATGAAACAGCAACACGTAAATATAGTAAATGAGACGAAATACAAATTATAAGTTTATTTCATGAAGTTTTATTGTGTACTTTGGCTGTTGGTATCTTTGCCTTGGTCTTAGAATACGAACGAAACGAAATAAAATAAAGAGGTTGTTGTATGAAGTTAAAGATGTTCGTGTGGCTGTTGCAGCGATTGCCTTGGTCTTCGACGAAGATTTTACTTTATGCTCTAGAGCATAAAAAGCGACTTTATGTCGCCTACGCACGACATAAAGACGAACTTTTAGAGCATGAGAAGTGAAAAATATATTAGGTAGGTATACTACTTATTTGTTTACGTCACAATACGCATGATCATGATATTCATGATTAGCCTGTTGGCTTCTGAAGTTGGTGGCACGTGCACGGTGAAAATCTGTGTTTCTCACTCTACCCTGTTAAAATGGCAGACTAAATTTCTAAAACCATCAGGCACCGCAAACACTTCGAAACTGTTATGAAAATTATAGCATGCAGAACAAACTATGACTACTAGTAGTCGTTGATGCCTTATACTAAGCTTACAATAGGGAGGTAAGAGAAATAAGACAAGGCTCAAGTGTCAGAATGTGTGTAAGCAACGAGTACTTATTCTTCAATGGGCTTGTGACCTTAATTTTTTTACGATGCAATTCGAATCAGGTTTTGTGGAGAAACAAATGTTTGTATGGAAACAACTACATTAAAAGAACATTAATACCCAAAAAATCGAGTTAAAGAAGGACCTCGCTGACAGCAGCCGAAACGCTTCATACTGATTGGCTTTAAAGTATGACGTCACACTTTGCAATTTGTACTAACTGTTGCATGGAAAAGGGAGTAAATTGCTGTTTCGGTCGCGAAATAAATACTGCGTTTAGGTCCATAGTTGTCGTACAACTTTGTGTCTATAAAAGCGTAAGGATTTTGGTACCTTTAAATTTATTCTTGAACAATAAATAAAATTACTTTTTTTTCTTAACTTTCAAGGTTCATATCTTTTTAGGATTTTAACTATATTTTGTAATTTATACTTAATTACAATAATTTGATGGTTTACTACCTATTTAGCAACTCGACGTTATCAATCTTAACACCACGCAACAAGCCTCTATTGTCCATGTTTCAGTGTGCGGACGTTAAATATATCACCCTATTTCGACGTACTCAAATTTAGCACTTAACGCCAGATCTACTTACATAATTCGGACGTGATTTTCAATACATTCTCTAACGATAATTTCAAAATCTACATTGTAAACTATGTTTACTGTGTCATAATGGTCCCGTATTTTCTGGTACAATACTCGTAATACAAACTGCATGAATTCTCTCACGTACACCGTGCTAGGAAGGTACTGTATGCCTCGCTTTGTGGTGATGCCATCTATCACCTAATTAAAACATACATCGAATATGTTACTGAATAATCTAAATTACTGATCACCAAGGGCGACTCGATAATGTTGTATACCTACCTACAATTATGTAGTATTAGCATTAAACTAATTGTAGTGCATATTGGGGCATGAAACTTTTAGGTTATAATATGGGTAGGAATATCAGTGGCGATTAGGCAATTAACATCTCTATCCTTGAATCTCAGACGACCTTAGGGCATAGCAAGTTATGCATAAAGAATCAAACGCTAAATTGGAGCTTGGAAAAAAACTGGTTGGTTCACTTCTGCTGGGTGACGTCAGTCGGTCGCAAGTTCGCAACTCGCCCGCTTCCGACCGAATTAATGGTCTACAGAAATCGACAGTAAGTATAATGGTATAACTGTACCTAGTGCAGGAAATCTAGCTACGTTAATGGCGAGAGGGGCTTAGGTTTCACTCATCTGTCGTGTGGTTTTAAAATCTTTTTCATCACACTTGCTCATAAATGGTGTTATTCCATGCCTGTACTGTATACAGAAGGACAATGGCCTAATATGTTCCCTCGGGAAATAATGGTCCCAAGGGAGTAATGAGCTTGTGTGTGATCTGATTGGTTAAGCAAATCTGGACGGCCGCGTACGACAAGAATTCTGGCTCTGTGATTGGTTGGAAAATTGAAGCTGCGCACTGATCTGGAAGTGAAGTTGTCAATTTCGTCAACATTTGATTGGTGCGCTTGTATAAAACATAGATTTTTCTGTTTTTGTAGTTATTTATTTCCTCGCAAATGTGATGAAAAACATTGTGTATAACACGGGCGTAAGAATATTGCAAACTCGAGTCATCAAAAGCCCTCCGCCTAACGGCGTCGGGCTTCTGATAGACTTCCTCATACGCCCCTTGTTAAACAATGCACTATTGTCTAACGCATTACAGATGTTAATGACTAATGAGTTGAGTCTAACTCATTAGTCATTAACATCTGTAATGCGTGTTTTTACGGGATTCCGTCGAACAAATACATACTTCACTTTCGGATACCTGCGCCATCGTTTAGTATGTTGTTAGGCATGCGCCGCGGCCGCGTTTTGTAAATTGTAAATTACATCCAAACCATGAAACGTATATACTCATGTGGGGTACTTAATTAATGCTGAATAAAGTGTCTATAGTTAATTGATACATTATATTTCAATTTATATATACGCTAGTTTAAGTACTATTAGCAAACGTATAAAAAAATCAAAGAAAAAGCTAAGGACTTTCAGACTTGACAACAAAACTAGAAAATATACAGGAAAATTATGTATAATACAAATGATATCTCTCTTCCAGCTTTACATTCCAGTTAATTATTTTACGACAAGAGCAAAATTGGGAAAATGATGCTTAAAAAACCAACAACGCAAAGCAATTTTTCCCTACAATGTTAAATTTATCGAAATTACTATTTTCCTGAAACCAGCACCAACTTTTAATATGTTGTTAAACATGTACATGTTGTGTCTGAGTTTTTCATGAAATAATAAATAACAAAATTACCTAATGTAAAAAACTCCCCGGACTCGTTTATGAATTACTTTTCCTTTGGGTAGCAGTGATATTTCCTACAGCCCAGCTATTGCAAGCTTACCGATAAAGTACTGCGGTGCGTCTACTTCGATTACGCACAGTTAAATATCGTTGATTTTTTAACACGCTCAAACCAAATATTGTTTATATAATACATGTAATGTAACGTATAGTAATAAACCACAGGTTTCTGTATGTAATTTACTTAAATGCTCCGTATTAATGGAAACAAATTGCTACGATTCTAAGGATCAGATTATAGAGGGAGCTCCTAACGTCACAAAACATAAAACATAAAAGGTTTTGTTCTGGTAGGTACTAGGTCTAATTTCCCGCGATCGCAGAAATATAGTTTATTTATAGTAAACATTATAGATAGCTTACTGCCCAATATTTAACTTAATTTAAATATCTGTAGATACCTAACTACTTGTACTTAGGATACTTAACTACAAGGATGTCATCATATCAAAGGAAAATAACAGAAAAATAGTATTTCCTTGTAAAACAAATCTGAAAATTTAAAAAGTAAAACACCGAAGACCTCAGCATGTATTTTATTTTTCCAAATCCTTTGTCCAAGGCCAGCCAAGACCACACAGTTGGAGTAGCGAAATACCAATCTGATACATTTAAGCATCACAGTATCACCTTCAAATATCATTACGCGAACATATTAAAATCGTCCAGTTTTTTGTCTACCTAATTAAATCGACGCAAATGTATAATTTGGTTTAAGACAGACATCATCAGTATTCCGGGAATTTTAAAATAATGTTTTTATACGAGTACAGTAGGTATATCTGGTTATATTCTTTTTGTATTCCCGAACTTGATTTATTATAATACCTAAATATAAAGAGCAAATTCCGATTCTGCTGTTGTTCCACTGCATAGTGGGAAGTTAGGTTAGTGATTAGTGAATAACAAAATGCAATTTTTTTTCGAACCAGTGATTTATAAATCTGCGATAAACACGTAACCTACATGCACATATTGACCTCAAGAAAGGCGACTTTTGTCTGAACAGCCGGTAGGTACCTACATTTTCATTGTTTTCATATCTCTACCTATATTTTCATATAACTATCTGAAAGACTTGAATAGGGGCTCTAATTAGACCCTAGGCGTATGTTATACAATACATCTGAAAGCGTGTTTCCAGGATATTTCAGGTCAAGAGGGCGTAGTGGCGTAGTCTTCCCTCCCTCTCACTGAGCATAAGCGTGAGCGAGATGGAAGTGCGTGCTAAAAGCGCGGATATCATGTTTTTTTGATGAACCATATTTGAGAACTTATCAATGTACAACTATTAAACCAAAAACCATTGATAAAGATGGTCTTAAGGATCCAACCAAAAACATCTAAAAGAAGGGTTAGGTTTGAAAAATAAAAGTATCGAGAAAATTATTTCCAATCGTGTTTTCACTTTTAACATACTGAAGAAAACACTTTAAGATTCAAATACTGTAAGGATAGATATGTAATCACACTAATGACTATAGATGTTGAGATCTAGGTCGATACACATTGGCAAATTTGCATATGGGGGCTCTTAGGGAGACCGCAGCAAGCGCGATTCACAAAGCTTGATGACCCTAACTTACCTAACTTATTTAGACCTCTGATTATTGTAAGGATTGTAAAAACTGAAAACAATACTAACTACGAGTAGGTACATAGAATAACCCTCTCCGAGTAAATATTGTATGGTTTGCCATGCACATGTTATAAATAAATAATTGATGGCAATATTAGAGGACAATCTTACACAACTCGACCTAGTCCCATAGTTAAGGATGACTCACGCTAGAACGGGCCGTGTCCGGCCCGGGCCGTTTTCTTAGAGAAACGACGGTGTTTTTGTGCGGCCGAGGCATACCCAAGCCCAGCCGAGCCACGGCCGAGGCTCGGAAGGGGCTCCGTGTCGGCACGGCCCGGCCCGGCCGTAACTCGGCCGGGCTTTGAAATGGCTCGGTCGCTCAAAAACGCCGTCGTTTTTCTTAGAAAATGCCCCGGGCCGGACACGGCCCGTTCTAGCGTGAGTCATCCTTTAAGCTCAATAAGCCTTGTGTTATTATGGGTACTAGATGACGATAATATGTTTAATAGATTTACATAATAAATAAATAGAAAACATCCAAGACTCAGAAGCAAATATTCATGCTCATCACACAAATATTTGCTCTCACCGGGATTCGAACCTATACCTATATGCTCATTGACTGACATAAAGTTAAATGCATTTTCTGTACGAAATTATATTAATGGTTGCCGCCTCAGACCAAGAAAAAGATAGACAGACCATTACGAACAACCTAGTGAAGCCAGTTTTCAACCAAGCTAAATAAGTTAATCATACACTCAAGCACACATAAACAAATTAAATTGCACAAAACTCGAAATAGGTGATCTTGACAGCATTGCGACACGTGCTGAAGAGTTTTGTGCAATTTTGTTTGTATAAGTGTGCGTAAGCGTGTGCTAAACTTATTTGGCTTGGTTGAAAACCGGCTTCACTAGGTGGTTCGTCATGCTCCGTCTATCATTTTTTTCTTGGTCTGAGGGTTGCCGCGTTATTTTATATTTTTATATATTTCTACAACGGTGTCAAACAAGCATACGATCTGTTTGATGCTAAACACTCCCTATGAGAGGCCCTTCAGGGCCCCAGAGAGGCCATACCAAAACGAATCCGTAGCAGGCTGCAACGCAGGCCAAACGGGAAAAAAAATGATGGTAAACCACTGGTAAACAGATGTTGTGGCCTATGAGGCTTTTTCTCCATGGGAGTCACAAGCGCGTTGCCGATCCTTTATCGATTTGAGAATAAAACGTTTGATATTAATATTATCAAGTAGGTATAAATTGTGTTACGCATCGGTTGAGTTAACAAAGTCTCACATTGTATAGGGCTTATTGCCAGACCTTCTACACCAGCAGCCTGTGGGTGAGTCATACGCAGCGCACGTACAATACGCTCAGGGTCCAATATAATAACATATTCAGGATGCTGATGAAACTGATGCGACACTGTAGCGCGTCGGGTATGTTCGCAGAGGCGCATACTGATGGCTTCCACGCCATCAGAAGGAAGAGAGTTGCGTCTCTGTTGAGCAGAGTGCGCGGCAGTTCTAACACCATCCTGAATATGTTTGCTGAGCGCCTGGATTGCCCGATGACAAAACACTGGGTAAAGATCATCACTGGCCAAATAAGGTAATGATCTTTGCCCAGTGTTGCAAATAATTAAAGTGTTGCATATAAAAGTAAGTGTTTGTGTCAATCGTTTTATTATTATTATTACTTTTGTTTCCTTATGTAAAAATATGGGTCTTTGCCTGAAATAAATCAATTTTATTTTATTTTATTATTTAAAGTTATAGGCCGGCACTTAAAACTATCTTTCATAAGTATGTGGTCAATAAAGGATGACTCACGCTAGAACGGGCCGTGTCCGGCACGGGCCTTTTTCTAAGAAAAACGACGGCGTTTTTACGCGGCCGAGGTATACCCATATACCCAAGCCCGGCCAAGCCACGGCTGAGGCTCGAAAGCGGCTCGGTGTCGGCACGGCCCGACCGTGGCTCGGCCGGGCTTGGGTATGGCTCGACCGCGCGAAAACGCCGTCGTTTTTCTTAGAAAACGGCCCGTGCCGGACACGGCCCGTTCCAGCGTGAGTCATCCTTAACACTTCAGCCTGAATATGTGAATCTATTCGAGCTTGATTATTTTATATGTGAAAATAAGTCGATTTTTCTTCTTCTCTCTTCACTTTCTCTTATCTTCTTAACCAAATTCATGGGAATTGTTAATATTTTTAAAGCTAGGTTTATGGTCGTATTAAATATACCTACAGGCTGCATTTATAATTAATGTTCCGTTACCAACTGTTGTTTATTGGCCGGGTCTCATGGCATAGTGTACAAATATATTCGCTTCCTGAGCCTCAGTTTCTCATATGTTTCGCACTCGTACTAATTCGTGACCCCGGGATGTGCTCTTTGAATTCGATTCAGAGCTATAATCACCAACTTCGAATCTCGAACTTCGTATATCTCCGTCTCTATCGCACTTTTTTGGTACTCGAGCGACAGAGACGGAGATATACGAAGTTCGAGATTCGAAGTTTGTGGTAGCGCCGCAGATCGGAAATGGCGACCAGAAATAGACCTCCTACTTCATGGTTATCTTGAATTCGAAGCAACCCTAGCCTGCTGTGCTTTTCAAACCCTGTCTCGACTCTTCTTTCTTCGCCTAGTAAATACACCTTGACCTAGAATTCGTGAACTACGCGTTATCGGACGGACGTCAGAGGCCCTACCGCGAACGGCATTCGAAGTTTTCCCTCTCTGTTGCACTTACGTACGAACTCGTAAGTATGACAGAGAAGGGAAACTTCGAATGCCTTTCGCGGTAGGCCCTCAGGCAACACTGCACGGCGATCACAAGACGGCACGCGAGCTCTCTCGATTTCTATCGCACTATACGTCTCATTCTAAGTTTTCTAATAAGAGAGAGACGGATAGTGCGAGAAAAATTGAGAGAGCTCGCGCGCCCTCTTCTGAGTTCTGATAGCCGTGCGTGCTGGTTCGCACAGGCGAGGCGAGTTATTGGCAAGCATTGTGAATACCAGCCTTAAGGCGCTATAGGTTCAGCGAAGTGAAGCGAACATAGTTTTTGAAACAATATAATGCGTCTGTTTATAATAATATGGTTTCAAAAAAATACGAATAGTAATCTTGAGGCTTTTCTGCAGGGAAATCAGTGATTCGAAACACGATTAAGCAAGTTTCGCTCGATAGAAAAAAATCACGAACATATGTCTAAAACACATTAAAATTCACTTAAAACATTCGTAACAAATTATGCACAATAGCTAAACATATTAACATTGGTTCTAAAAATCGGCAATATCATGTTTGAGGGAACTTAGTAATTACTTTTTTATTTATTTAAACGCACAAAACATTAAAATTAAAAAACATGATATCCGCGCTTCCAAACACGCACTTCCATCTCGCTCACGCTTATGCTCAGCGAGAGGGAGAGAAGGCCATGATACTACAGCGCCTTAAGGCCTCCACACACCGGTCGCGGGCGCGGGTCGGGCGCGGGCCCGCGCAAGTTGTAAAACATTGAAACTACACTTCAACCACACGTCGAACGCGGGCCCGCGAGCTCGCGTTCGATGTGTGTTTGAAGTTTATCTATCGTCGCGCACGCGACCGGTGTGTGGAGGCCTTAAGTTGCGACGTGCCGCAAACGCGATGTTGCGTGGCGCTGCGCTGCGCTGATGCAGTAATCGTTGCCCCGGGTACGCGCACGTCAATTCTTGGGTGTTTAATGATACATGATACCTACAAAATTTACAATTCAAATTGGTATTACAATTTGTTCAATGAATTCCATTATTAAACCATACAGAACTTACCAAGAATATAATATTTGCGGACAATCTTACACAAATCAACCTAGTCCCAAACTAAGCAAAACTTGTACTATGGGTACTAGACGACGATATAGATACTTATATAGAGAAATAAATACTTAAATACATAGAAAACATCCATGACTCAGGAACAAATATTCGTGCTCATCACACAAATAAATGCCCTTACCGGGATTCGAACCCAGGACCTCTTGCTTCGTAGGCAGGTTCACTACCAACTAGGCTAAAGCGGTCGTCAGTTGGTATTATAGTCTCGTATGGATTATGATTATGTTCCGTTATAGATTAGAAATTACAACCCATGTGGAATGATTTTTTTCCTAATTAAATTTTAAAGCTCCATTTCCCTCGTATTGATCAGGTATTATTCTCTATGTTAAAATCACGTCACGTTATATTACGATACAATCTAAAGCCACTTATTTACACACCAAAATCAAATACTTAGTACCTATTCATCTTTCTGGATGAGAAAAACGCAAAACCATGTTAGACTTTGCAACAGTAAAAAGCTCCTTGTCAAAATGTCCAGTCACACTCTCGTAATGAGTTAAATAATATATTAAAATATGTCATTAAAATGTATTCAAATAAATTCATTGCGAGTACCTAAAAAAAGTTAAATTTTATAGGTTGACCACCCTAGAACGTCGCGTCGTAGATAATAGTCGAAGTATTTATATGCGATAACGGTCCGAGTGCACGAGAGCGAGCTACGGAGCCGGCGACATGGGTGGTCCGAGTGTTTTTTCACTGCAAATTATACTAACACCCCGCCGACCGACAAAGCAGTTTTGATTGTGATTGAAACCTGTTTAAAGTTAAGTAATTCCTATTTATATTTTCCCTTTACGTTTTAAGTAATAAACTTGCAAACTCTGGTTTTTGTGTAATTACTATAGTATATTTTGTCAGGCAACTAAAAGTTGCATTTTACCCGGGTTTCGTAATGCTACCTTGCGTGTTAATAAAGATTAACACCACCAGGACTAGCACGCCAGCAGAGGTTCTATCGTCGACATACAGTATTCGTCTTTTTCTATCAATTGGTATAATTTTACATCTGCAATAAACAGAGTAATGGGTTAAATACTGGGGCAGGAAAAAGATCGGATGGATGAACTAACTTTTGTACCAAAATATAAGCCATACAGTAGATGGCAAACTTCGCGCGCAAATGACCTTGCCTGCGCAAAGGCGAATTGTACGTGCAAGCTGCCCCCCCCACTTCCCCTCATTTGCGCACGAAGTTTGCCGTCTACTGTACATAAGCTAATAAATTAAAAAAAGTTTTCTATAGGTATAAACTGTATGGTAAAAGCTCAACTTGAATAAATCCCACTTTACGAGTATCAAAATCAGTCAGAGAAACCTCTTAGTTTCAATTTAAATATGTATATGGAATAAACACAAATATAGTTTATTCCCTGATTAGTCTACACAATCTTGAAGTTCAATCTTAGATTAAGACCTTATACCGGTTTGGTCGAATCGGGCTGTCGTATCGTACCTAGTAAATAAGATACCTAGAAGTTTCTAATTAGCTACGAATACTTACCTATCAATTTAAATATCTTGTGGTAGGACTTCAACGGGTTTACCCGAAGAACTCCAAGCTTCGATGAAAAGGTATATATTTATGTTTACCAAACTTAAGTAACTACAATTGTTTGTTCTGGCTTAACCTTATCAAAGAGAATGCTCGTATTTAAAAACGAATTCAATGAGTATACTACATATTTCGTAGAAAGGTAATATCATTCGGTAGGTACCTACCTAAAACCATAAAAGGTTCTTGAACTTCACATGATTGCATAATGTAGATATTTAGCGTGGCCGACTCGTATCAAACACATGTTTTATAGGGAGTTATTTCAAGCCTTTCCTTACATAAATATGGTTGTAAAGTTACCTCCATCCGTAGATAAAGGCTGGCATGACACTAGCCCGTACGGCGGCGCTTGTCGAGTCTAGAACGTGGGTGATTACTGATTACGCACACGAACTACACTCAAGAGAAATTAAAACGGAAACTTATTTTGTTCAGAAATTCGGCACAAACTGTAGGTGCCTGATCTCGCTGTCTGGACTTTACAAGTGCCAAATGCTTTTCTAGCTGATATTTTCTAGAATAAATTCTAGATGATACAAGTTTCACAACGTTACTCACGTCAAGAGCTCAAGAGGCCAACCAGTCTGAGCTCTGATTACGCGGAGTTTTTATTTTACCAATCTATAATGGTATATGTTAGGGGTGAGTCGAGACAGGTTGCGTAGAATTGGCTGTTATTCGCTACGCGTTAATGCGACTCACCCCGCCGGTCACCCGTTACGAAACTAGACCTCTACCTTCACTTAATTACTACGCATCGCGGTGTCAAGGTATAAATTGTGGGTGAGCGTTGAGGTGAGCTTAAAACAAGTTACAGAATAGGGGGGCTGTAGACTACTTTACCCTCGACTTACGATTGTTACAAATCTAGGGGTATATGATATGATGTATGATAGGGAATTAGGGATAACACCATAGACAAGTTGGAAACCGCAATAAGAGGACCCCAAACGTAGCGGCGCAGTCGCTGAAACCTCGCACTGCGTACACAAAGTTCAAAGGCTTTTTTATTACAGTTGCTCAAAAAGTGCTACTTTACGGTAGCGTGCGGAAAGTTGGTTTTCGCAAACTAGTGCTTTTTACTTTTCCACGTAGGTAAGTATATCGAACGCCGTTTTTAAATACAGAAGTTTAATAAGAAAAACAACAAGTAAGGACTTGGAAACTTTTATATTATCAATTCTGAAACATCATTGTTATAGTTACAGTTAAAAATAAAGAAGTTGTTCAATATTTTTTTAATACAGTTCTTCTTTACTTGTTTATTTTGTTTCTTCACTCGTCCCGAGTCTTGGTACTCGTGACGTAATGACATACTTTCCGCACTAGCATCGAAATGTCACTCACACTTCTCATGCTCGCAAAGTTCGCCTTTGTGCTGGTCTTTTATCCTTTGAAACTAGTGAGCAAAATCGCATTTTATCGACTAGTGGGCAAAGTAATTTGACCTTGGAGCGTATCTCTTTTATCTCGTGAACCGTGATAGTTAGACAGTTGAAATTTTCACAGATGATGTATTTCTGTTGCCGCTATAACAACACATACTAAAAAAACAGAATAAAATAAATATTTAAGGGGGCTCCCATACAAAAAAACTTTTCAGAATTGCTTGTTGCCTTCATCAGGCGGGTCTCAAAATGTATGGGAAAACTAAAATCCGACTCGCACTTGACCAAAAAAAGTAAGTTATTTGTTATATTTTTTTATACAAGGGTGCAAATTAGTATTTAAATTAAATAAAGTGGTTTTGCATGTAGCACTTTCCTCGCTACAGTGAGGTGCAAAGTTTTGTGTTACACACCACACGGGTGCAAATGTTGTATTTAACTTCTCGTGTGTTGAAACACTCACTACGGTCTGAGGGCCTACCGCGAAAGGCATTCAAAGTTTCCCCTCTCTGTCACACTTACGAGTTCGTACGTTAGTGCGACAGAGAGGGAAAACTTCGAATGCCGTTCGCGGTAGGCCCTCTGGATTCTATTTTAGAACCATTCGCTTCGCTCGTGGTTCAACTATAGAATCCTTTCGCTTGCTCGTGTTTCAATTCCACACTCGCGGGTAAGATATAACTTTGCACCCTTGTAGGTATTAACTATTTAAAGACTAAAGATAATCGGGCCTAACAGCCACACACACAATAAAACTTCATAGAATAAACTTGTCATTTGATTTCATTTGCTTTAATAAATTTCACATACGTGTTTTCCATCACTAAATTAATAAATCAGATAAAATAGGAGTCAATTATTATATTAAAACGTATTGAACCATTAAATGACTCGGCACGTTGGCAGTATGCAGTACCTAAGTCTAATATCACGTGTAGAAAATTAAACATAAACACTTCAAAAAGTTAAGTGACGGGAATGGGCTATTATTTTATTTTATTTTGCAATTAGGTATTTGTTATTTTCTCGCAATTGAAGTGAAAAGCAGTTTGCATAAATAAGCCATTTAGCCTTTCGACTTAACTATCCACCCTCGCCGGTGGCTCGGGTGGATATAAACGTCTCAGGTTAATTGGCTCATTTTATGCGCTTGTTGTACAGTCGCCATCACATACATAGGTACACTACAGGTGTTCAAAAATATCGGCACATGCACCCTAATGCCTTGAAAATAGAGGTGTGTTCCGATGTTTTTGACGTGCTTGTTTGCTCCGATGTATGTGATGGCGACTGTACAATCTACTATTTCACTTCTTATGCTCGCAAAGTTCGCCTTTGTGCTGGATGTATGCTGCACAAAATGCCACTTTTATGCTCTAGTGCACAAAGTAAAATTGTTTAAAATACTAAGATAATAGGGCCTTACAGCCACACACACAATAAAACTTCGTAGAATAAACTTGTCATTTGATTTGATTTGCTTTAATAAATTTCACATTCGTGTTTTCCATTACTAAATTAATAAAACCATATAAAATAGGAGTCAATTATTATTTTAAATCGTATTAAACCATTAAATGACTTGGCAGTATGAAGTACCTAAGTCTAATATCACGTGCCGGTGGCTCGGGTGGATATATACGTCTCAGGTTAGCTGGCTCGTTTTATGCGCAATCTACTATTTACGAGTCCGAAACATTTACTTAGGGCATCAAGCGTTATGTGGTGTACGGGGACAAGAAAACTAAAAAAAAAATTGCAATGTTATAGGTTATTAGAACAATTTTGAACCTGCTAAATATGAACATTAGTTTATTCGATTATTAAATTGTATATTATAAACTACGATTGTAAACATTTTGTAATTGCCTGTGTGTGTATGAGCATCATTAAATTGTACCTATAAAGGCTCCTCTGCACAATTGCCCATCATGGCTGCAGAACAGGACGCAGGATGCAGTTATGCGTTGGAATGCGATTGAAGTATGTTTTTCTCCCTCTGACGCATAGTTGCGTCCTGAAATATGGACCATGATGATCCATTGTGTAGAGGAGTCATTAATTAAAGTTGGATCTCAGCAGGTGACGTGTGTAGTAGTTTACATAACCCGTGAATATAACTGTTGCTGATCTTGCCATGTAATATAGTCAAATAAAATAATATTGAGTATGAAAGTACCTACGCTACACTGTTTTCATCGAGACTTGATTGTTATAACTGCCCACTCTGTACAATTTGTAACTTTCATTTCCAGCACAATAACGTACAGAGTTTACTTTGTTACCCGCATCAAGCGTCGATGAAAATAATACGTATAGTCGATTTGCTTGTAAACTTGTAATAGTATAGGAACATGATAGGAACTATGATCGATGCAATTATGAACGAGGCTTAACCCGAAGCAGAGGTTATGATTATAGCGCGCCGTAGTCGTTCGGCGGGCACAGCGGCAGCGGGCCGCTTCGCATCCCCGTGTTGGTAAAACTTTCTTTCTAAACCACTTGCTTCGCACATCGTTTACTATTTTGCTCTGTTCACACATCCCGCACCGTTAGCCTTTAGATGCATATGGTATCACTAGGATTATGGAATAGCGAATATACTTACAATTAAATCCACTCGACATTTGAGACTCCGTGTCCAGTTTAAATAAAAATTGATTACTAATTTGTGTCACTTCAGTAGTTTAATATTTGATACTGTTTTTGATCTTAGTACTAAAAACTGACTCCCTATATCCCACTGTAGCTGATATTTGAAAATGAGACATCCCAACCTGTTAAAATATGGTAGCTACCCCAAAATCTTTCAGCATTGACTTTCAAGTAGGGTTTTAGACGTAGGTACCTAAGTAGTTCTTCGAAGAAGTTTGTCACGTACTTAGTTTCTGTGATCCCTTCGTAATTGTAAGTGTTAATTCGACCAAACAAGAATAAAGCTTATCAGAGATTAAGTATTATAGGTACTTAATAATTTAGTACCCACATACTACGTAACGTACTGTACGTACGCGTCCCACGTTGCTATGTTTATCGTCGCCTAGTACCCATAGTACAAGCTTTGCTTAGTTAGAGACTAGGTCAATTTTTAGGGTTCCGTACTCAAAGAGTAAAACGGGACCCTATTACTAAGACTCCGCTGTCCGTCCGTCCGTCCGTCCGTCCGTCTGTCTGTCACCAGGCTGTATCTCACTGATACCGTGATAGTTCCAGCTGAAATTTTCACAGATGATGTATTTCTGTTGCCGCTTTAACAACAAATACTAAAAACAAAATAAAATAAATATTTTTATTGAAAATGGTACGGAACCCGTCGTGCGCGAGTCCGACTCGCACTTGGCCGGTTTTTTTGTATGATTGTCCCCATATATTATTTATTGATTTATTTTACATACTAGTATTAGACGTTTAACCTCAGCTTGAGCCCATCCCCCTGTTAATTCGAACTATGTACCTACTTAAGTACATACTACCTATAGGTACTTTAAAACTACAGCAATTTATAGATTTGCCTAATTAACTCGAAATAATAATATTCGCCCTTCACCTAAAACTACGGCTGTAATTTGCAAGTAAGTAATAGTTTGTTCGTGAAATCGATGTTAAATGGTTTGACAACATGCGTATCGAGCGGCCGCGCCGACAAAGCCTCCGACAAAGGTGCCGGCGACGAGCGCTCATTGTCCACGACTGTCGGTAATTAACTTTACCGTACTGCAGTATTTCTATAAAGCAATGTGTTGTTTTCTTTACTATTGTTCGTCTTTTGTTTATCTTTCCTTATTTTGCTATTTAAAAGCCATTGGTTGTTACCTAGTTTATGGAAGTATTGTTTTCACATGCACCAAATTCCCATTGAGTCATAACATAACATAAGTGGTGCTAGTACAGTCACCAGCATTAATATCTGCCACAACAAAGCACGCATAAATATCTGACACGACTCTATGTCTAATGACATAAGGACGTGTGAGATATTGGTGACTGCCTAACGGCGGGTTCCACCAAGTTACGATTACAGACAGATCAACGTGAAATATGGCGCCTGTAGCTGTCATAGCATAGAAACTTGTCTAACTTTCCATACATTTAGATTTTAACGGACACTGCTTACATACGGTTTGGTGCAACTCACTCTTAGTCTAATCTTCAAGTTACTGCTGACCCGGTACTGATACACTAAATACACATCAGCTCAGAGATGTAAGTACTTATGTAAAACCTATCGAATGCCTCATTTATGGTCACAAGTTGGTTTGTACCGGGAATTGAGAGTGCGCATAATTGTACAAGAACGATAGTAAATATACATCGCCACACGTACTACATACTATACCTACGCGTCCTACTCACTGTCACGCGTGACGCTTCGCGGACCGCGACGCGTGTCTATATAAGAGTCCTTAAAAACCTATTTACACGCGATGGGGTTTGAAGTCAGTTCGCAACCCGAACATCCTATCTATCAAAATGAAATATATGCCAGTGTTAACCCAACATAATTTGACCTCGAGATTCATTACAGCTATGCGTTCGTGCAGAGGTCAGCTTATTCTGGTAGGGCTTTAGATAGCTAGTTGTTTATATTTAAATGTAATATCAGATAAAAATATATAGTGAGGTAAGTAATAAAAATAAAATAACATAGGTACCTACAATATGCTATCAAATTACTACTTATAATGATTTTGTATTGTAAGTACATACTTGTACTATCAAATTTCTGCTTATAATTATTTTTTATTGTAAGTATATATTTGTACTGCTTCTTTCTCCATTAATAATTTTATGTATAACTAGCTTTTGCCCGCGGCTTCGCCCGCGCCGCGTAGTAAGTGTAATTTTTGCAATAATATTTGAATTGTTACGCCGGCAACGGCCTGCTACTAGGTACTTACTTTCCCTTATGAATAACCCTTAGATGAATGCATGATATGAAATGATGAAATTCATCAAACAGTCAAACTTGTGGCCCGGACATTAGGTAAATAAGTTAATTTGTTAAAAACCACTTATGTATTTACCTACCTACGAGTATAAGTCTATACACGTCTTCTGCCTATACACTACCGGTAAAAGTTTAAGTTAACTCTTTGTTTTAGGTACAAATGAGTACTTTTGGACAATATTTTTTTGCAGTTCGGAAGCCGAAATTTGTTTCCAACTGATCCGTTATTGTTTCCAGAGATTTGATTAATTAGTCAGAACCACAGATGTATGAATATAAGGAGATCGGACATGGCGGCCGATTTGTATAGAGTGAGCCTGTCGCAAGTACATGAACCCACACAACGCCCAAGTAATTGACAAGACAAAGCACGCACTCATCTAAAACACACACACTTGTATACCTACACGCTTATTTGACAATAAACGCGCATCATATCAGGCATTTTGGGAAAAAACGTAATATTCTCTGCGATCAGCACGCGTGCACAGTATGGCAGTGTATGCCCATTGAGCATACAGCTGCGACACGGCCGCCGGCGGCTT
This sequence comes from Epinotia brunnichana, assembly GCA_963854355.1. Classification (NCBI taxonomy): domain Eukaryota; kingdom Metazoa; phylum Arthropoda; class Insecta; order Lepidoptera; family Tortricidae; genus Epinotia; species Epinotia brunnichana. The sequence continues at coordinate 32,440,736 of OY977935.1, read as the reverse complement.
GTCCTCTCTCTAGTATTCTATGCTCTGAGGTCAGAACCAATTCACGTACAATTTCTAAACAACGCATTCCCTAAAATCTTATAGGAATGACGGCAAAGGCTGGGCCATATATGGCCTTGCCACTTAAAACGTACAATGATCAGATACAATGTTGGTTTTTAAGGAATCAGTTGTTTAGAAATCTACGTAAACTGTGTCTGACTAATCAAACACATCTCTTGTAAACAATAACGAATCAGTTGGAAACAATTTTCGACATCTGAACTGCAAAACATTATCGCACAAAAGTACAAATTTGTACCAAAAACAAAGGGTGAACTTAAGTTCACCCTTTGTTTAAACTTTAAACTTTTGACTTTTGTCCCAAGTTTAAACTTTTGACCGGTACTGTATTATCATTACATATTTTGTATATTTTTTTCATTATGTAAGAACTATTTTGTCATTATACACCGTGGGCCCCAGGAACCAGAAATATTTTAAACACGCATTCCTGAGGTCATTAGGACATTTTTTTTGAAAAATGAAAATGAAAAATGAAAATAAAAAAAAGTTTATTTAGGTTATAAAAGTAAATTAACAGATAGCAAAGGTTGGAGCCTCCTATTAAGCAAGTAATGTTGCTTGTGTCAGGAGACACCGCTCTTCCAAAAAACAAGAAGTGGTACATAACCCATAATAAAGGTACTTAATATAATATAATATAATTTAATTTAATTTATATCTATTTATTTATTTAATTTAAAAGTAGGAATATATGTGTGTTGAACATATTTTAGCTATGTAATTGTATTTGAAATCTAAGAAAAATGTGTGTGTGTGTGTGTTTGTGGGTGTCGTGTGTGTGTAGAGGTGTGTGTGTGTGTGTATGTGTGTATTATGTGTGCGTGTATGTATGTGTGTGTGTGTGTGTGTGTGTGTGTGTGTGTGTGTGTGTGTGTGTGTGTGTGTGTGTGTGTGTGTGTGTGTGTGTGTGTTAGTGTGTGTGTGCGTGTGTGTGTGTCCGTATAAGTACAAAATCATGTTGTGCAAGATAGAAGTGCTTCCGTTTCATTATAAGTTAAGTTTTTTATCCAATCAACTAAAGTAAGCTTACAATTATAAGTTTGTAGCGGGTAAATGCAGATTTTTTTGTTTATACGATTATACAAACGGTCTGATTGAATGGCAAATTGCTTACCAGCATAAGAAGACTTGCAGTCTGGGACAGGAGCGACATTGTGCTTTCTTCTACGATTTTGGGTGTGCGGATAATACGTGAGGGTTTTATGTAGTCTTACTATAGAGTTAACAATGTACAGTTTCCGCATAGATAAAAGATCACAATCCTTGTAGAGCTTAGTGGTGGGATACAAGAATGGTTTCGAAAATGTAACTTTTAGTAAGCATCTTTGAGCTCTCTCGACTTCTAGGAATTTGGTCTTACTTGCGCCGCCCCAACTAGATATGCAGTAGGACATGATCGATTGTGCTAGAGTAGAGTACAGTGACTTTAGTAACTTTGTGGAGGCCACATTTCTGAGCACCTTGAAGACCCAGATCAGCTTCCTGATTCGCCCATTTAGATGTTTAATGTGATCATTCCATGCGAGTCTCTGGTCCAAAATTATGCCTAGATATTTAGTTGCAGGTACTTTGTCTATAGTTGTGCATATGAAACCAATTCAAATTCAGCAAAAAAAATGGTTTGTTCGGTGTTTGTATATAAAATAAGAATAACTATCGCTTCTCTATGGAAATTATCATTTTTAACATTGAATAAACGAGTTCTTTTTGCTTATTTTTAATTGGGTTCATATTAATTTTATTACTCTTAGTTAATGACCTAAGGAATGCGTGGTTAAAATCTTTCTGGTTTCCGGGCTCACGGTGTATAAGAAACGTATTTATGAACTTTTCCATATGACGATCTAACCGCAATTTCATTTTCTCAAACTTGCAATGAAATGTTGACATGACTTACTTCAAATTAGGTCCGGAAATACTACGTATCCGGTGCGACTAGTGAAGATGATATGTAAAGGAATTTCATACAACCTTACACACCTAGGCCTGCATAGCAACCGTCTTTTGTTTATAAACGTCAAATTGGGACAGAACGTCTTGGCATTCAATCACCAAATAAAAAGAAAAGATTAGGACTAGTGTTAATGTCACCGGGTAAAACGTTACTTCAAACAGGTTAAAAAAATGTTTGGCGCGTAAATTGAAAAAAAGTTTTCTTTTCTCGTTGGCCTGATTTGTCAATAGTTCGTAATTATTTTGAAACTTTCTAATAAAAGCCATCGATTTCGAAATGAGTTCGGACGAAAATGATATGGAATTGAACTGTACGGCTGCGGAATTGCGAGCAGAAGTAGCCATGAATAATTGACTGCCCCCGAAATCAAAAGTTAGGTACGAGTACATGACGGCGTATGAAAATTTCATAAAAATTATAAGTGTTTTCTTTGTTGTAGTGCCTCGTCTATATAGTTAGATATAAGTTCATGTAACTGTAAACTAATACTTAATTTAGGGAATAAGCGGAATAATTGTTAGTAAGAAACGTGGGCACATTTATGCTAAAAGTGGCACTGGAACACAAGTTTCATGTGCTCTGCCTACCCCTTTTAGGGATAAAGGCGTGATGGTATGTATGTATGTAAGAAACGTGGGACACAATTATAGGTTACTAGCTGTTGCCCGCGACTTCGTCCGCGTAGAACATGTTATCGTCTAAATGTTTGTTTAAAGAATGAATTAAAAAAAAAAAAATGTTTTTTGAAATTAGTTTTGTAGTCTTTTAGTAAACAGTCTAAATCCGAAGTTACAAATCTCTTACCTTCAAAATGTCTTGCTCTCTATACAAACTTAGAACCTCTTTGAACCCTCATAGTATAAGTCTGAAACCGTAGTTACAAATTTCTAACTTTAAAAATGTCTTGATTTCTACATAAACTTCGAACCCCCTTTTAACCTTCTTAGGCGATAAATAAAAAAAAAACGATGAAATAACTTTTGTAGTCTTAAAAAAAAAACATTGAAATTAGTTTTGTAGTCTTTTAGTAAACAGTCTAAATCCGAAGTTACAAATCTCTTACCTTCAAAATGTCTTGCTCTCTATACAAACTTAGAACCTCTTTGAACCCTCATAGTATAAGTCTGAAACCGTAGTTACAAATTTCTAACTTTAAAAATGTCTTGATTTCTACATAAACTTCGAACCCCCTTTTAACCTTCTTAGGCGATAAATAAAAAAAAAACGATGAAATAACTTTTGTAGTCTTAAAAAAAAAACATTGAAATTAGTTTTGTAGTCTTTTAGTAAACAGTCTAAATCCGAAGTTACAAATCTCTTACCTTCAAAATGTCTTGCTCTCTATACAAACTTAGAACCTCTTTGAACCCTCATAGTATAAGTCTGAAACCGTTGTTACAAATTTCTAACTTTAAAAATGTCTTGCTTTCTACATAAACTTCGAACCCCCTTTTAAACTTCTTAGGCGATAAATAAAAAAAAAACGATGAAATAACTTTTGTAGTCTTAAAAAAAAAAACATTGAAATTAGTTTTGTAGTCTTTTAGTAAACAGTCTAAATCCGAAGTTACAAATCTCTTACCTTCAAAATGTCTTGCTCTCTATACAAACTTAGAACCTCTTTGAACCCTCATTGTATAAGTCTGAAACCGTAGTTACAAATTTCTAACTTTAAAAATGTCTTGCTTTCTACATAAACTTCGAACCTTCTTAGGCGATAAATAAAAAAAAAACGATGAAATAACTTTTGTAGTCTTTCAGCATACAGTATATAACCGAAGTTACAAATCCCTTACATTAAAAATTACTTGCTCGCCATACAAACTTGGAATCCCCTTTAGAGGTTCAATTAAAAAAAAACCGGTGAAGTGCGAGTCGGACTCACGCACGAAGGGTTCCGTACCACATTATCTATAAAAAACTATTTTACTATATGTTTTTAGTATTTGTTGTTATAGCGGCAACAGAAATACATCATCTGTGAAAATTTCAGCTGGAACTATCACGGTATAAGTGAGATACAGCCTGGTGACAGACAGACGGACGGACGGACGGACAGCGGAGTCTTAGTAATAGGGTCCCGTTTTACTCTTTGAGTACGAAACCCTAAAAACGCTGAAATAAGTTTTGTAGTCTTTTAACAAACAGGCTAGGATCGAAGTTACAAATCTCATACTTTAAAATTTTCTGACTCTCTATACCAACTTAGGGGATTAACGCTTTTCAAGGAAAAATTAAGAAGAAGAGGTTTTTTTGTTGTAATAAGCATTTTTTCTACAAACTATCAAGTATCTAAGCTCAATAAAAGTGTTTCTCATATTACGAATCTTGCACCCTTTTTAACCCCTTAAGGGGTGGAATTTTCCAAAACGCTGAAAGTACTTTATTTGTAAGCTTTCTACAAAGTTTTAAGCGTCTATCTCAAAAAAGAGTTTCCCACATACAAACTTTGCAACCCTTAGTAACCCCCTCAGGGGTGGAATTTATCAACACGCTGAAAGTACTTTATTTATATTCTAATAAGTAAGCTATCTAAAAAGTTTAAAGTCTCTTGCTAAAAAAAGAACGTTGCCTCCATACAAATGTTGCACTCCCTTTTAACCCCCTTAGGGGTGGAATTTTCCAAAACACTGAAAGTTCTTTTAGGGTTCCGTACTCAAAGAGTAAAATGCGACCCTATTACTAAGACTCCGCTGTCCGTCCGTCCGTCCGTCCGTCCGTCCATCCGTCTGTCTGTCACCAGGCTGTATCTCACTGATACCGTGATAGTTCCAGTTGAAATTTTCACAGAAAATGTATTACTGTTGCCGCTATAACAACAAATGCTAAAAACAAAATAAAATAAATATTTTTATTGACACGGAACCCTTCGTGCGCGAGTCCAACTCGCACCTGGCCGGTTTTTTTTTGTATTTCAATAAGTAGGTAATCTTTCTCCAAACGTTTAACCTTGTATCTCAAAAAATAATTTCCCTCATACATACTTTGCAACGATTTTAACAACCCTTAGGGGTGGAATTTTCCAAAACGCTTAAAGTGCTTTGTTTTTATGCTAATAAGTAAGCTTTCTACAAAGTTAAAAGTCTCTAGCTAAAAAAACATGTTACCTCCATACAAATGTTGCACCCCCTTTTAACCCCCTTAGGGGTGGAATATTCTAAACCGCTGAAAGTAATTCTTTTATTTCAATAAGTCATCTTTCTACAAACTTTTAAGCTTCTATCTCAAAAAAAGTTTCCATAGTACAAACTTAGAAACCTTTTTTAACCCCCTTAGGGTTGGATTACTTTCAAAACGCTGAAAGCGCTTTTTTTTATTTCAAAAGTAATTATTTATATATAATTTCCCTCATACAAACTTTGCAACCATTTTTAACCCCTTATGGGTGGAATTTTCCAAAACGCTGAAAGTACTTTATTTTGATTCTAGTTAGTAAGCTTTCCACAAAGGTCTCTAGCTAAAAAAACTTGTTTCCTCCATACAAATGTTGCACCCCCTTTTAACCCCCTTAAGGGTGGAGTTTTCTAAAATTGAATTTTTCAAAACGCTGAAAGTACTTTAATAATATTCTAATAATGCTATTTACAAAGTTTTAAGCCTCTTGCTAAAAAAAACGTTGCCTCCATACAAATGTTGCACTCCCTTTTAACCCCCTTAGGGGTGGAATTTTCGAAAACGCTGAAAGTTATTTTTTTGTATTTCACTAAGTAATCTTTCGACAAACTTTTAAGCTTCTATCTCAAAAAAGAGTTTCCCCCATACAAATTTTGCAACCCTTTTTAGCCCCCTTAGGGGTAGATATTTCCAAAACGCTGAAAGTACTTTATTTGTATTCTAAAAAGTAATCTTTCCACAAAGGTTGAAGACTCCAGCTCAAAAAATAAAGTTTCCTCCATACAAACTTTGCACCCCTATTTAACCCCTTTAGGGGTGGAATTTCCAAAAATCCCTTCTTATCCGTCGCCTACGTTATAAAAGGTTGTATATGTGTAAATTTCAAGTTTCTAGTTTCAGTAGTTTCGGCTGTGCGTTGATGATCTGTCAGGAAGTCTTCTTTTATATATATAGATGAAAGTACTTTAATAATATTCTAATAATGCTATTTACAAAGTTTTAAGCCTCTTGCTAAAAAAAACGTTGCCTCCATACAAATGTTGCACTCCCTTTTAACCCCCTTAGGGGTGGAATTTTCGAAAACGCTGAAAGTTATTTTTTTGTATTTCACTAAGTAATCTTTCGACAAACTTTTAAGCTTCTATCTCAAAAAAGAGTTTCCCCCATACAAATTTTGCAACCCTTTTTAGCCCCCTTAGGGGTAGATATTTCCAAAACGCTGAAAGTACTTTATTTGTATTCTAAAAAGTAATCTTTCCACAAAGGTTGAAGACTCCAGCTCAAAAAATAAAGTTTCCTCCATACAAATTTTGCACCCCTATTTAACCCCTTTAGGGGTGGAATTTCCAAAAATCCCTTCTTATCCGTCGCCTACGTTATAAAAGGTTGTATATGTGTAAATTTCAAGTTTCTAGTTTCAGTAGTTTCGGCTGTGCGTTGATGATCTGTCAGGAAGTCTTCTTTTATATATATAGATGAAAGTACTTTAATAATATTCTAATAATGCTATTTACAAAGTTTTAAGCCTCTTGCTAAAAAAAACGTTGCCTCCATACAAATGTTGCACTCCCTTTTAACCCCCTTAGGGGTGGAATTTTCGAAAACGCTGAAAGTTATTTTTTTGTATTTCACTAAGTAATCTTTCGACAAACTTTTAAGCTTCTATCTCAAAAAAGAGTTTCCCCCATACAAATTTTGCAACCCTTTTTAGCCCCCTTAGGGGTAGATATTTCCAAAACGCTGAAAGTACTTTATTTGTATTCTATAAAGTAATCTTTCCACAAAGGTTGAAGACTCCAGCTCAAAAAATAAAGTTTCCTCCATACAAACTTTGCACCCCTATTTAACCCCTTTAGGGGTGGAATTTCCAAAAATCCCTTCTTATCCGTCGCCTACGTTATAAAAGGTTGTATATGTGTAAATTTCAAGTTTCTAGTTTCAGTAGTTTCGGCTGTGCGTTGATGATCTGTCAGGAAGTCTTCTTTTATATATATAGATAGATGATACTTATGATGTGACAGCACTGACAGCTATCAGAAACGTTTTATTTAGTTGTGTTAACCTACGAATAAAACAAATTGACTACTTTATATTTCATTGCAAGTTTGAGAAAAGCACTATACAAATCTCGGCGAGAAACGGGGTTGCCGGCCGCGTATCCCTATATCTACTTGGCCTGCAACCCTTCGTTTCCCGGCCTCTATAGTAATGTATAAGTACTATTCCTTCACCAATCAACCAATAATTTATTTGTAAACGTTGATATATAGGTTTTACAGAATATTTACATCGTATTACTATGCCTTGCCATTAGGCATACAAATAATTCAGGTCAAGACGAAGTTTGCTTAGAATTTTCATTTTATTTTATTTTGGCATCCCGAGGGCATTTACAGCTAGGTTTGACGGTCAGTACCTGAACCATTGACACATGATTCATCTACTGACAGGCAAACGAATATTTACTGTATGTGGTGTAGTGTCTTTGTTTTGTATGTCCCTGGTTTATCCTTAGACTTATGATGATTATTTTTGTATTTTGTATTTTCTATTCATTATGTAGCAATGAATTGTACCTATATGGACTTAGTCTGAGCTAAACAATTTTTATTTATTTATTTATTAAAAAAATCTATCGTATTCTACACATTTTACACTAAACGATAAAAAACCGGCCAAGAACGTGTCGGGCCACGTACAACGAAGGGTTCCGTGCCTATTAAAAAGGTCGTATCGTCACAAAATTCTTATGGTAGGTACTTACGTCCTTTTCTAAAGGGAAGGCAGTTTTCAGCAATTACTCGAAAACCATTGTTCCGATCTTGTTTAAAATAATTTTCGCTGAAAGAATTTAATAAGCATGTCCATGATGTTTTTAATTTTTTTTATCACACACGTTGAAGATTAGACTTTCGGGGTGATTATCTCCAACTATATTCCCTTAATCAAAAAAAGGCCTAACGACTGATGTGCACACGTCGAATTACAATGATTTTTTTTGAGTTTGCGTTACATGTATGGAGAGCACCCCAAATAATATTTAGCGGGTGTATGTAGCGGCTAAAGGCCTCCACACACCGGTCGCGGGCGCGGGTCGGGCGCAGGCCCGCGCCCGACCCGCGCCCGCGACCGGTGTGTGGAGGCCTTAACAAAATACACCTATCCTCCAAATTTTATTCAAATAAACCTTATAGTTTTCGAGTAAAATGCCTGTGACAGACGGACAGACGGACCTGACGAAACTATAAGGGTTCCTTTTTTTTTGCCCTTAAAACCCTAAAAACGATATAATCTTATTAACGCTTTTAGGGGATGCATTTTGGAAATCGCTGTAGGTACGAGTAGGTACTCAGCATGTTTGACTATAAAAGGAGCGTGTACGCAAAGTTTCAACTCTCATATTATTATGTTTTTCCATATGGCCTAGGGAATGAATTTTGATGAATACGCTATGTCCATTGTCTGGTTTATATATAAAGAACTATATATGAACTGTCAAATTTCTAAGTTTTAAATTGAAAGTCTTCTCGGTACTTACAACTCCTACTTCGCCCCTTTAGGAGGCAAGTTTAAAAAATATATTTCTTTGTAGATCTACATATTATAAATGATGCCAAAGTTTATCATTAAAATCACACATTACTTATGTGAATTTTCAACCCCCATCTTAACCCCTTCAAGGGATGAATTAGAAAAAAATGTCTTTTTAAAATTTTTTGAGTGTACATTAGGAGCTTATGTGACCGAAATTTTAAACGTGTAGTTTTAAAAACAACATATTTTCCACAGAAACTTTTAACTCTTTTTAAACCCCTTAGGGGATGATCTTTTATAACAACAATAAATCATTTCTTTTGTTATTTAGCAAGAAACCTTCGTACAAAGATTCAAGTCTATAACTTTCCAAATGAACGATTTCCATACAACGGTTTAACCCCTATTTCACCCCGTTAAGGGTTGAATTTCGAAAAATCCTTTTCTTAGTACACATCAACGTACCTACTGTAAAGAATATATGTTCCAAATTTCTTGCGTTTAACATTAAAAATCACACATTACTTAGGTATGTGAACTTTCCACCCCCATCTTAAACCCTTCAAGGGATCAATTAGAAAAAATGCTCTTATCAATGGGTTTGACTGTATTATTGGGAGCTTGTAGCCGAAGTTTTAAACGTCTAACTTTAAAAACAACATGTTTCCCATACAAACTTTCAACTCTTTTTTTAACCCCCTCAGGGAATGAATTTTTATAACAACGCTAAATCATTTGTTTTATTTTTTACTAAGAAACCTTCATACAAAGATTCAAGTCTATAACTTTCCAAATTAACGATTTCCATACAAACGGTTCAACTCCTATTCGAAAAATCCTTTCTTAGTACACGTCCACGTACCTACTGTAAAGAATATATATGTATGTTCCAAATTTCATGCTTATAAGTATATTTAGCGGTTTAGGCTGTGCGCTGTCTGTCAATCGACCAGTAACGCAAGAGTTTTATATGTATAGATAAGGAAAATCCTTTTTTATAAGAAAAAATTGAAAGACGTGTTTTCTACGATCTAACATTATTTTATTTTTTTATCAAGCCAAAATCGGGCCATTGGTCCATGTATCTTACGTATACTTATTTAACGCGCTCCTTACAAAATTATCTATCCACCAATTTTAGAAAGAGAGGATGATATGTTTTTTCATGCAAGAACTAATAGTTCCCACAACGATTACCTTCACCTGAGAGTCTTTAGTGACGGGATAACGTTATCGATGTTCATCTTTTATTTTATTAAACTTGCGTTGCGTTGCGTGCGTTGTGTATTGTGTAGGTATTGAACTTGATTTTCTATAAAGTTTGTGAGATATATATGTCGTTATGGTATTAAAATGGTTACTTAAAATGGTTATATAATAAATTGGTAGTAGTCATAGGCATTTTTTTGTCATAGGTAAGATTGTAATCGGTTAGGTACCATGATTCTGCTGCGGATAGCATTTTTTCTGATGCCATCACGCAGAGAAACTCCTAGCATAGCCCTCTCCGTTGCCTTTTGGGTGACTTATGAGGCTCATAGTGAGCAACCACGCTTCGGTGCCATACGTCAACACTGGTCAAAGACTCTCGTCTCGAGACACTGGGGAATATTGAACGAAAATATGTGTCGTAGCTTCCCGAACGCTACCCAGCCGAGATTCGACGATTCTCAGAGTTGGCTATCTAGCTGGACAGTCTGTCCTAGATATATAGAATCGTCTAATTACAACTTCGAGCGTAAAGTGTCCGATTGTAATGGGAGTTGGTACTACATGGTCCTAGTCTTATCAATATCAATGCTCATCCTTAGACCAACGCGCTCGGAGGATTTACTGAGGTCATCGAGCAGGGTAATTAAGTCCTCCATGGTCTCAGCCAAGAGTACGATAAAATACTAAAAAAAACTACGATAAAAAAATTGACGGTATGACGTTTTTTTTACCAATGTGTTTCAGAATTATAATAAAATTTAAATAGTTTAATAGAAATAGTTTTTTTTCGGATGTAATACGATGGTAAAATCTTTACTATACAATTTAGTGCAGATCTACTAGTATTTGACACATTTATAATTTTGATCGATAATTTAGTGCGTTACAACCCTAACAAGAATGCACCTTGACAGCTCTAAGGGAAATGGTTTTTTTAATCACATCACGGTTCACAATATATCATCCCTTTATTTACTTGCTGCCTTGTTACATATTCGCGCACCCGGCTTTGTCTACTCCGTGATAGATTTTAGCGCAAAGGGGTCATGAATAGACGCAGCCGGTGTTCGGGGTGTTTTTGTAAATGTACCATCGATAACCGACTTTCATGGGACGTCAAGAATGATATCATAGAATTGAATAACTGGTTCATTAGACGACGAGTAGGTATGCTTCCTTCCGATGGGAATAGTGGTTCATATTTCGTATCGTAGGTTCAGATTTACTTATTTTAGATTACTTCCATATTAAGTTGATTAGACCGATATTTCTAAATATTTTTCAAACGCGATACTATATAGTAAATTACTTAAATTAAAAAAGTAATAAATCAGTCAACGGCTGAATACTATTTAGATTACCTACTATTAGAATGAGATCTTGCGGGTACGACGGGGTGTGGTCAGAAACGCATTTTATTTTATTTAATGGCAAGGGCATACCGGGGTTCCAGTCCTTTGTGATGGTAATGCAAGGTAACATCCGCGGGCTGGATGCAGTTTGATCAATACCGACCGAATAGTGACCCTCTTTTGTTAAGTCTGACCTAGTGACAGGTTCAATGGTCAACTTGTTCGGCAAGTCTATTCATTGTGCGGTTCAGCTAGCAAGTGTCAAAGTTTGATGCGATATATTGAACTGCCGGTAACAAATACTTTCAATGCACACTTGACATTGTTTGTGTAACTAAGGTACGTTACATAGTAGTGTAAAAGCAGCAAATTGATAGTAATAGAAAGTGTTTAGAAGGAGCACTAAAATCGAATTACATATTTAGGGATCGTAATTGATAGTAACTGCCTACTTATTTAATATTACAAAGACGTAAAGTTTGTATGTGTATTAGAGGGTAGTCTACGAAGCTACATGTAGGTAACTATATAAAATGGACTTTCAGGTTCGCCTGCGTTTCCTGCATAACGTGGGCAAAGCTGCGGGGAGTGCTGATAATTACATATTATATTAGACTAGCTGTTGCCCGCGACTTCGTCCGCGTAGAACTTTTTATCGTCTTAGAAAATGATTTCTCTCAATACAAAATTTGAACCCTCTTTTAGGGGATGATTAAAAAAAAACGTTGATGTTAATTTTCTAGTTTGTGAACAAACAGTCTAAAACCAAAGTTAAAAATCTCATACTTTAAAAATGCCTTGAAATACTCAAACTTTGAACCAATTTTAACACTCTTAGGGGATGAATTTGGAAAAACTCTGAAATCAGTTTTGTAGTCTTTTAACGTACAGAATAAGACCGAAGTTAAAAATCTCTTAACACTTTAAAATTTTATTGCTCGCCATTTAAAATTTGAACCCCCTTTTAAACCCCCTTAGAGGTTGAATTTTTCTAATCGCTGAAAGAACTTTTTTCGTAAACTTGTAAGTCTCTAGCTCAAAAAAAGTGTTGCCCATACAAAGCTTTCTTAACCCCCTTAGGGGTGGAATTTTCTAAAACTCTGAAAGTACTTTATTATTAATTTTAATAAGTAACATTTCGAATAGTTTTAAGTCTAGCAAAAAAAAAAGTTTTTCCCACACAACACTGGCTACCCTTCTTAAGGATCTTAAGGATCCCCTTAGGGATGGAGTTTTCTAAAACGCTGAAAGTGTTGCCCATGCAAAGCTTGCTCTCCTTTTTAACCCTATTAGGGGTGGAATTTTCTAAAACGATTTGTGTTCTTTTTTTGTTTTTTAATAAGTAATCTTTCTACAAAGTTTCAAGTCTCTAACTCAAAAACATAAACTTTCCCTGATAAAAACTTTGCACCCCTTTTTATCCCCCTTAGGGATAGATTTTTTCAAAACGCTGAAAGTCTTTTATTTTTATTTTTATAAGTAATCTTTCTACAAAGTTTTAAGTGTCTAGCTCAGAAAAAGTGTTCCCCATACAAACCTTGCACCCTTTTTTAACCCCCTTAGGGAATAATTTTTGTAAAACGCCTAATGTAGTATTTTTCATGTTCTAATAAGTAATTTTTCGACAAAATTGTAAGTCTCTATTAAAAAAAAATATGTTTTTCCCATACAAACTTTGCACCCTATTTTACCCCCTTAGGGGTGAAATTTTCCAAAACGCTGAAAGTACTTTCTTTGCATTTAAATAATCTTTCTACAAAGTTTTAGGAATCTAGCTAAAAAAAATAGTTTCCCACATACAAACTTTGCACCCCTATTTTAGCCCCCTATTTTTAGGGGTAGAACTTTCTAAAACGCTGAAAGTACTTAATTTGTATTCTGATGACTAATCTTTCTACAAAGTGTTAAGTCTCTATTTAAAAAAAATATTGTTTCCCCCATACAAAATTTGCACCTTTATTTTACCCCCTTAGGGGTAGATTTTTTTAAAACACTGAATCTAGGTACTTTATTTGTATTCTAATGAATAATTTCTCTACAAAGTTTTAAGTCTCTATTTAAAAAAAAGTAGTTTTTCCCATACAAACTTTGCACTCTATTTTACCCCTTTAGGGGTAGAATTTTCTAAAACCCTGAAAGTTCTTTATTTGTATTCTAATGACTGATCTTTCTACAAAGTTTTAAGTCTCTATTTAAAAAAAAAATGTTTTCCCCATACAAACCTTGCACCCCTATTTTACCCCCGTAGGGGTGGAATTTTCCAAAACGCTGAAAGTGTTTCATTTGTATTCTAATAACAATTTTTTCTACAAAGTTTAAGTCTATAGCTCAAAAAAAAAAGGTTCTCCCATACAAACTTTGCACCCCTATTTTACCCCCTTAGGGGTAGAATTTTCAAAAATCCCTTTTTATCCCTAGCCCACGTTATAAAAGCAACATACTGTGCAAAAATCAACTCTCTAAGATTAGTAGTTTCGGCTGTGCGTTGATGAGTGAGTGAGTGAGTGAGTGAGTGAATAAGTCAGTCAGGACATAGGCATTTATTATGTATAAATAGATAGAAGATAATGAAACTCCCATTCAAATATCTCAAAAAATTATGAAGCTACATCCGTTTTAATGTCGCTTGTTAGAGTGAGAAAACGATGAGGGACTGTGACGTCAATATACTCGAGCGTCATAGTAAAAAACAGTCGTTTCATATGAAGGTGCGTTTTGCGGAAAAGGGACAGAACATACCCCCTCTTAAAACTTTGGACTCTTATAATTATAACTTAATCATTACCTATATAACCTCTTGCTTTGTTTTTTTCTCCATTTGACTATATTTATTTTAAATTCTTTATCGAGAAAATATATTATGATTATTTACCATATTTTCGATTCCTGAGCTATAACCACGAACTTCGGAATAGGGAACATTACGCAAAGCTCTGCGTAGGGGGCGACACTAACACAACCCGTAAACAAACCGGTGCCGGTTAATGTACGGCCCAATAATTGGCATCCTCTATATCTATGTCTCTTTTTAACTTATACAAAAAGAGAGAGATAACGATAGATGGACGTGTATTATCGGGCCGTACATTAACCGGCACCAACAAACCGCCATGACGTACAATGTCATATTTATTTACCTAACAAACAATAACGAATAATTGATGAAAACGCGTTAAACTACAATCGTTTTATTATCATTCGTGTGTAAAATACCTGCACTGTGATATTAAAATGGCATCCTATAGCCATTTAAAGGTGGATGAGGGCTTTTTTTTGCTTTACGACGTATTGCCGCTTCCCATAGTTTTCATATCATCGTTTCCTTCGGAAATGAATGATGCCCTTCATTCTTGCATCCAATTACGCGGCACTGATGCATTTTATTCACTGAAATATTTTCTTCACTATTTGATCCAGAGCTTTGAAGGACTTGTCAAAGTTGTCAAAAAAACTGTTTACTAATTGTGTTTGTGCTGCACTCTGGCGGCAGAACATTGCAGTAATGTTCCCTATTCGAAAATATTCGGGTATCTCTATCTCTATCGCACTAACCATACTCGAGTGACAGGGATGCAAATATATGAACATTGAGTATCGGTTTTCGTAGTAGCGCCGCAGGTACTTTGGCTGAATGCGCCGAGCGCGTGCCATTGTCATTCAAAAAAAACAAATTCGTGTTAATTATATTGTTCAAATTTGTTGATTTCATTTATTGAAATTACGACATAAAACGACATTTGCGCATATAAGTTCTCATATCAGAATCGAATATTTTTTTATGGTTTATATTTTAGCATTTGTCTCGTAAAGGTCTATCGTAGACGGGATTTAAATTATTAATAAGTGAAAGGCAAAGCAATTCCGCCATTTTGACGAAAATTTGACGGTTCTTATAGCTGACAGTTGGAGCAGCGTTTGATTTCAATAAAAATAAATGAAAAATTAAATGAAGTCGTATATTTCGGAAAATTAATTAACTGTCGCAGTCGGATAAAAAGTATCCTAAGTTGCAGCTAGAATAATAATGTACCTATATAAAATGTTTCATATTTTTCCGTTCATGGGATGCTGAGAACATTCGAACCGCGCAAAGCTTAGTTTCAAACTGGCTGATTCTTTTTTTAATTTAGAGATTTATTATAAGTGGAGATAATACATAGATACTTTTATACTGACTGACCTCGGGTAGTTCCTTAAACTAGTGCCTAATTGTATTCTGTAAATACATAGCAGAAACGAATTGTGAAAGTTAGTAGATCAGCTAAACACTGCTAAAGTAGGTGTACGTTTCATCTGAACGATCCGGTGACATTTTCAGAGGCTGTGACCATACAGTTTTCAAAGCTATGTTAAAAAAAAGTTTCTGGTAAGCTACTTAGTTATTCCTACCTACACCTTATTGTTTATTAGAATTATTTTTCACGCGTACAGACCAAAGATAAAAACATTTACTAGAGCGACATCTAATTCATAAATTGACGCCAGGCTATTGTATAAGTTCGAAAGCCCTTCTTTAAAAGTTGCGAGCGTTTAGAAAAGTCATCTTTGAGAGAAAGGTATTTGTAAATACGATTACGGGCTTAGACTGAAAGTTTATATTTCAAACAAATTGTAGTGACTTCATTATTCCGACAGCGTTTATATATTTTATATTATATTTTGCATCTGCGTGCTTTCAAAACAATTAATTTGTATACGAACGTAGCCGTACCGTTGGTATGCTGGTGCTGCATGCAGCAAAAGGGCTTTCTTTCCAATACCATAGAGTGCAAGTTGCAACGACTGCACCTTGTAGTTTTAGCCATGAGATCCAAGTTAATCGTTCACTAAGCAATAATTTAGTATCGTGACCTCTAAAGAGCAAGAGGTAAGGTCCATTTTGGTGACTCATCCGTGGTATGCCTATTCCGGGATAATAATAATGCATTTTTTGTTCCCGAGATGCCAGTGTGCGATGCACCGACGCGTCTCTGTGTGTCTTCTACCATTCGTCTAGCAGCTGTGCCTATTATTTTGAAGTTGTGTGCGGGTTTTGTATAGCGCTACCATGTGAACTTGATACTTTTCGGCACAAAGATGGAAAACATTCACGCAATAGATGAAGACGTAATGTTCGCGTGACGAGTTGATATTCGACTTGATTTAAAAACATCGCCTCACGAATGCGAATCACCTACCTACCCACTAGGGTGGCGTTTGATTGTGTCAACCGTGATAATTGGGGTCACGTAAATAGACGCTACTAATCATAAATTAGAACAATAATCATGCATTTTTCAGGTGTCTTTATGTTAAAACTTTGCATATATGTTTTTCTGATGGCATTCAGAAGCTCATACTTTAAATGTTATGTTTCTATAGGTTTTATAAAAGAAAATAATAATAATATTAACTGTATGATTTAATTATTAATTTTAAATGTGCCCACGTGTGCATTATTTATGATATAATAAATCCAAAATTTACATCATGATAAAATGTAAAGTAGACGAATGTCAATGTCAGATATCAAGATTGTTGGCACCCTTACCCGAAATGTTTTTTGCATTGTTGGCGAAGCTCTTCCCAAGACCATGTGGACCGCTACGTTGCCAGTTTAAACACACCATCCTGCCGGCATTGTAGTTTCTTTATCAATACTTTCTAAAAAAATCTTTGTAAACACCCGTCCTTTTCTATTCCGTCGAAAATGTATAAGTGTGATAGAGATAGTTATAGAGGAACATCTTCGAGCATAATAAAATTGCTTCCAAAATGAATAGATTTTAAACAATGACCGGGACTTAAGAAATGGCAGTGCGTTTCGCAGAGTCGCTTATCGGTGTTAAAATAAAAGATTTGTTTCATTAGTTCGACGCTTAATACAAAACAACGGGTACTTTTTGAAACACTCAATCTCTGTTCGACAATTTAGCTGCACAGTCAGTCATTTAAAAAATAATAAATACACCAAGTAGCATGCTTATCGCGATTGACAAAGCAGTGCCTTGTAGCGTTGCTTAGCTAAATTCAAAATAATGGAATCAAATCACGAAATGCGAATTAATTCAAATGGTCCCGTACCACTGGATTTCTATTTCAAGTTTCTATAGACAACTATTTGAGATACAGATATAAGCGCTGGTACAATATTACATGACAAAGCCGAATAACAGCTTTAGAGAGTAGGTACATATGTAAGATTATTGCAATGGCTTCTTAAATAAAAACCGATGATATAGATTTCAGGGTAGCAGCCATGAAATGCGCTAGACTTCATCTTCACGAGAGAACAAAGCCTAGGGCTAGCAGATGTAGGGCCCCGGAGCCGGACCGGCCGCGCAGGTTCTGCCAGAAGCGGATGGTAAACCCTGCGCACGAAGAAGACCCGCGTTGGACAGACCTGCTCGATCGGTAACATACTACTTTTTGTGTCACTGCTAGAGACGTGATTGCGTAACTTTTGTGTCACTGCTAGAGGCGTGATTAGTTGATTACCTAACTTTTGTGTCACTGCTAGAGGCGTGATTACCTAACTTTTGTGTCACTGCTAGAGACGTGATTAGTTGATTACCTAACTTTTGTGTCACTGCTAGAGGCGTGATTACGTAACTTTTTTGTCACTGCTAGAGGCGTGATTAGTTGATACCTAACTTTTGTGTCACTGCTAGAGGCGTGATTAGTTGATTACTAACTTTTGTGTCACTGCTAGAGGCGTGATTACCTAACTTTTGTGTCACTGCTAGAGGCGTGATTACGTAACTTTTCCAACAAACGTTAGGTAGGATGAATCAACTGTCATTTACTCATACAAAAATGGTATCTAGATCTACCTAACGTACGTACGAAGCGTTACGCAATCAACAGGTATCTAACTCTTAATATACAGTGCATCGATTATAAAATGTCAATGTAGTCAATTTCATACAGACCAATCCTGGTATTAAGAACTGGATAATTGTTTTAACTACTATCTATGTTGCAGATTCTACTGCAACCCAAGCGCCGATGCAGCCAGTGCTGTTGACATCATTCAACCACAACCAGATGAGGACTTGTTTCTCTCCGTACAAAACATAAAATTTGATGGCGATGTCAACGAAAGAAAACGACCGAAAACCTGTTTTAAGTATAAAGCAATGAGAGATGGCAAACAACATAGAATGTTTGTAAAGCAAGTTGTCGAGGAAAAATATGAGTATACCGAAGAGTGCTCGTCTCAACTCACTTGCTACTACTTCGACGATTACCTAAAATACATAATTAATCCAGATCACAACGTATTATCTGAAAAATCTAGTATTTTGCTTTGTGAATATGGAGACAATAATAAAGAACATAAAGCAGTGCAAGCAAAGTCAAAACAGGCGGCTGATTTAAAGAAATTGCGTGAATTGAATATAGACCTGCAGAATAATAACTCTGTTAAGGAGACGAAGGCAGTGAAAGAAGAACCGCCTGATCTAGCCTCACAGGACACAAAGATAGCATATCACAAGTCAGGGAAGCGCAAAAGTCTCACGATTTCGAGGGTTCAGAGCCCAGAGACGGTGCAGGTGATCCGTGTGGATGTGGTGTGCCACGCGCGCGGCGCGCCTGCCGACGCGTGCGGCGCGCCTGTCGACGCGCCCGGCGCAAACGGCTCCAAGCAAACCTACCTAGACAACCATACCACAGATCCCAAGCTTCTAAACAATATCAGAATGAAAGCAAGCCATTTTTCTAACAAGTACCTGCTGACAAATACAACAAAAACTCTGGATGAAAATGTTTCAGGAGGAGCGAAAGTTACACTACTTTGTAAAACGTTCAGGCTCTCGAGTAGAACTAAAGCTAACAATGAGAGATCATGCATAAAGGATATACATGAAAAATAAATTGTAGAAATTCGCTGCTTTATTTCTGTTATTGTCAGTATGAGTAGATTAGATACCCTTCGCCGACAGCGCTTCACTAATCCCGACCAAGCTAAGTTTGCACCTCGCTCAGTGTAACTTATTCGACGTGAGGTGCTAACTTAGCTCGGTCGGGTTGTACATAGGTATTAAAGTAAAATAAACTTACAGCCTTGGTCTAAACTAAAGTATTATGCACCCCCTTTTTCTTCAACTTAGATTCAGATTGCAGATTTCAGATACAAGACTTCACTATAAATTATAGATTCATGTCAAAGCACATGAATCTGACTATGGCCACGTCAGTCAAGGAATTCCCCACGGATCAGCCTTTGAAAATTCCCTATTTTTAGCCTAAGTGAATGATCTACCATCATAAATAACTATAGCTAGGCCTGTCCGTGCTGTTTGCTGATGATAACTAAGACGGTCATAGTTAGTGCGCAAACGTTCCAACAGCTTGGTGATAAAATAAGCGGCACAATATTAAGGCAGTTGCAACGGTGGTTTTGTTCAAATGGATTACATACTACTAAGGGCGAGTTGCACAAACAAAAGACTACATACCGATCAATTTAAATATGGCGCATGCAGATGTCATTCCATTAGAAACTTTTAAATGTTTCTATAAATTCAGATTTAAACGAACACAGCAACAATGCAACCCACCCTAAATGTCACGAAATCTGACGTCATGATTTTCCAGCTATCCTGTCCAATGCCGCTATGCAACGAAACTAGGTTAGACTCAAACCTGAACTGGAAGTGCCATGTTGACAAGCTTTGTGATATGCGGTCTTTGCGTTACGAAAGTTACAACCCCTGATTTCGAAGTTCTCATTAAAATCGGTTTACTATGCTCATTTCCATTCGTTAATAACATTTGGGGAAACCTTATATATCCTATCCTAAATATTAAGCGACATTTGTAGTATTTACCTTCTCGAAAAAGGCTCTAACTCTTCGATGAAAATTGGAATATATGGGTTTACGGGGGTGAAATGTCGATCTAGCTAGGTTTCAGTTCAATCATATCTGGGAAGATCGTTCTTCCCGATTTTTTTTTCACCCGAGCTAAGCTCGGTCGCCCAGGTACAAAAATTTTATGCAATGCCGTTGATCTAAAATATAGCAAAGTATAATTTGTATAAACATTTAGAAAACTTTAGTCCACATACCTACTGCACAATATTTCCAAGTATTTAGCTATTTATTTTAGCTGAAGGCTTGAAAAATACGGATTTCCAAATAAATTACCGAATGCATTTTTTCTATTCAATAATTTCTAAAGTCCATTCAATAACAGGTTTTTTTTTTAATGTGTCTTGGAATGAATAAAAATGTAAACATTTTACAGTCGATTTAAAGTAATGACTCCTATGAAAAACGCATATAGCGATAGGATAAACGATAGGAGCTCGATACTTTTGGCCAACTCTGTTTCCAACAGGATAAACTCGTTTCTAAAAAACCTATAAGCAATTTATACCTAATAAAAACTCTCATCAATAACTGTATAATCTTATAAGTAGAGTAGAGTAGATAGTTACCGGAACAATCTGTGCAAATGAGAACATTTATCACAAAAAAGCTGTCAGTGTTACAACAATATGAACTGATTTTTAAAAGTGGATACCTGGCGAGAAAAATCTTGGCGACCCTCAGGCGCCACCCCCGCCATTAGTAATGGCTCTCAAACTTTATCTAACTGCTTAATACTAGTACGACGCGACAACGCCAGTCTCTCTAGAACCTCTATTTTTACTGATTTGGCTCATAAAGTAATGTAGGTATTCGTAGATATTATAGAAAATAGTATTATCACGAAATAAGTCTTATATTAATTGTATCGTTTTATTATATAACTAGCTGTTGCCCGCGACTTCGTCCGCATAGAACTTTTTATCGTCTTAGAAAATGATTTCTCTCAATACAAAATTTGAACCCTCTTTTAGGGGATAATTAAAAAAAAAGTTGATGTTCATTTTCTAGTTTGTGAACAAACAGTCTAAAACCAAAGGTAAAAATCTCATACTTTAAAAATGCCTTGAAATACTCAAACTTTGAACCAATTTTAACACTCTTAGGGGATGAATTTGGAAAAACTCTGAAATCAGTTTTGTAGTCTTTTAACGTACAGAATAAGACCGAAGTTAAAAATCTCTTACTCACACTTTAAAATTTTATTGCTCGCCATTTAAAATTTGAACCCCCTTTTAAACCCCCTTAGAGGTTGAATTTTTCTAATCGCTGAAAGAACTTTTTTCGTAAACTTTTAAGTCTCTAGCTCAAAAAAAGTGTTGCCCATACAAAGCTTTCTTAACCCCCTTAGGGGTGGAATTTTCTAAAACTCTGAAAGTACTTTATTATTATTTTTAATAAGTAACATTTTGAATAGTTTTAAGTCTAGTAAAAAAAAAAAATTTTCCCATACAAACTTTGCACCCTATTTTACCCCCTTAGGGGTGAAATTTTCCAAAACGCTGAAAGTACTTTCTTTGTATTTAAATAATCTTTCTACAAAGTTTTAGGACTCTAGCTAAAAAAAATAGTTTCCCACATACAAACTTTGCACCCCTATTTTAGCCCCCTATTTTTAGGGGTAGAATTTTCTAAAACGCTGAAAGTACTTAATTTGTATTCTGATGACTAATCTTTCTACAAAGTTTTAAGTCTCTATTTAAAAAAAAATATTGTTTCCCCCATACAAAATTTGCACCCCTATTTTACCCCCTTAGGGGTAGATTTTTTTAAAACACTGAATCTAGGTACTTTATTTGTATTCTAATGAATAATTTCTCTACTAAGTTTGAAGTCTCTATTTAAAAAAAAGTAGTTTTTCCCATACAAACTTTGCACTCTATTCTACCCCTTTAGGGGTAGAATTTTCTAAAACCCTGAAAGTTCTTTATTTGTATTCTAATGACTGATCTTTCTACAAAGTTTTAAGTCTCTATTTAAAAAAAAAATGTTTCCCCCATACAAACCTTGCACCCCTATTTTACCCCCGTAGGGGTGGAATTTTCCAAAACGCTGAAAGTGTTTCATTTGTATTCTAATAACTAATTTTTCTACAAAGTTTAAGTCTATAGCTCAAAAAAAAAAGATTCTCCCATACAAACTTTGCACCCCCCCCTTAGGGGTAGAATTTTCAAAAATCCCTTTTTATCCCTAGCCCACGTTATAAAAGCAACATACTGTGCAAAAATCAACTCTCTAAGATTAGTAGTTTCGGCTGTGCGTTGATGAGTGAGTGAGTGAGTGTTTGAGTGAATAAGTCAGTCAGGACATAGGCATTTATTATGTATAAATAGATAGAAGATAATGAAACTCCCATTCAAATATCTCAAAAAATTATGAAGCTACATCCGTTTTAATGTCGCTTGTTAGAGTGAGAAAACGATGAGGGACTGTGACGTCAATATACTCGAGCGTCATAGTAAAAAACAATCGTTTCATATGAAGGTGCGTTTTGCGGAAAAGGGACAGAACATACCCCCTCTTAAAACTTTGGACTCTTATAACTTAATCATTACCTATATAACCTCTTGCTTTGTTTTTTTCTCCATTTGACTATATTTATTTTAAATTCTTTTTCGAGAAAATACATTATGATTATTTACCATATTTTCGATTCCTGAGCTATAACCACGAACTTCGGAATTCGAAAATATTCGGGTATCTCTATCTCTATCGCACTAACCATACTCGAGTGACAGGGATGCAAATATATGAACATTGAGTATCGGTTTTCGTGGTAGCGCCGCAGGTACTTTGGCTGAATGCGCCGAGCGCGTGCCATTGTCATTCAAAAAAAACAAATTCGTGTTAATTATATTGTTCAAATTTGTTGATTTCATTTATTGAAATTACGACATAAAACGACATTTGCGCATATAAGTTCTCATATCAGAATCGAATATTTTTTTATGGTTTATATTTTAGCATTTGTCTCGTAAAGGTCTATCGTAGACGGGATTTAAATTATTAATAAGTGAAAGGCAGCAATTCCGCCATTTTGACGAAAATTTGACGGTTCTTATAGCTGGCAGTTGGAGCAGCGTTTGATTTCAATAAAAATAAATGAAAAATTAAATGAAGTCGTATATTTCGGAAAATTAATTAACTGTCGCAGTCGGATAAAAACTATCCTAAGTTGCAGCTAGAATAATAATGTACCTATATAAAATGTTTCATATTTTTCCGTTCATGGGATGCTGAGAACATTCGAACCGCGCAAAGCTTAGTTTCAAACTGGCTGATTCTTTTTTTAATTTAGAGATTTATTATAAGTGGAGATTAAAGTGTCAAACTTGGTGCAGATGACTGGTTACAGGGCCCTATGATTTCGGGTGGTCGACGAGTAGGTAATAGGTACTTTGCAAGTAAACACATTTACAACAAGCATACTGTGCATCCATGCATCGTCCTTATTATCCTGTCAAACACCACAAATAAACTCGTAATCTTTAGACTTGTTTCGTAATTCTGACCAATTCATAATAATGGAGTTAAGGTCAATGAGGGCAAGACCGTCGTATTTTTGTATAAGTTCAATTTGGTTGGCCATAACTATGTTATTATTCACTTTTTAATAAACTTGATGCTTATAATAGGTTAAGAATTTATTTAACTTTTTGAGGATATTTGTGTAAAATAGCTAATACTTCAGGTTATTTAAATATGTTTTTTTTTGAAAACATGTCAGTAGACGGATTTTCCCTAGGTTTTGGGGCTTTTCCGTCTAGCAGTTACTTTTCGTGTACCAGTAGGTTAATCACGTAACGCATTGTACGCGCGTCTGACAGTAAAATCACAATCTAACTGTCATTTTTCCATATAAAATTGACATTTAGACCTTACAGACGCGCGTAAGAAAAGTTACGTAATCGACCCACTGGACGTATTACAAATCTGTACGTCAAGTAAGCAAATGTAAATATACTTTTGACCGAAACTAAACCTTAGCGAATTCCATTTTAGGTGTATTTTTAATTTTATGGCCAAATATATTTTTTTGGGGCTATTCCGGCCTTTTTAGAAAATCAGAAGTAATAAACCTTTTATTTATGTTTAAAATTAAGTCTATTTTTTAATTAAAACAACGACCTGTGCGACATGGTGCAATTTTGCCTTTACAAGTCGAATCAGCTTACAATTCTAGAATAAAAATACAGAATTTTGATACGTAGATCTCGATCACCTCTGCATTTTTAGAAAATATAATCGACACATAGTTTCGTAAATTTAAAAAAGGTTGGCAATATATGAAATGGGGATATTTATTCCGGCATATGATGGTTTTGACCAATTCATACCGGACGGCTTTTTCCCACTTAAGAGTTGAGGAATTATACATTTTTGTACTCGTCGATTAAAATCTGTGTATTAAGATTTCATAGAGAATACTGCAACGTCACTCTTTTCATAGTTTTAGTCCATGTTACTGTCGAAACAATCGAAATAACTGTTTCGATACGCTCCAGACAACCGAAAAAAATTTGAAAATAAAACGTAAATAAATTTGACCAATCACGTGGCAGCTTTACCGAACTGTAATGAATTGGACCAATAGAATCGCTTTGATTATTGAGTTTATTCGTTGATGTCTTTTAAGATATCAACGAGCGTACGAGCGATAGGCTGCACTTCGTTTCAAGTTTTCAACAGTATCGAGTTTGTTTAATTAGTTCAGTTGACTCGTAGAAAATTAATTTTAATGAACTCGTACAAAAAGTATTGTTCACAATAGTGTTATAATCAAGCTTTTTAATCTCGTATCTTACTTAGGCCACTCAGCAAGCTTCGTGGCCTAAACACGGTACTCGACTAAAAAGCTCTCTATTATAACACGATTGTGAAAAATACTATTTTAACAACCTGTAGTTTCACAACAAGTAACGATAATGTAAAATGGATCAAACTACCAATAAGCCTGAGTAACGAACAATATAATATCCATAATTACTAAACCGTCATCCGCATTTTCTGATCGCAATTTCAAAAAAAGGAGCAACGCTCCGAACACGTGTTTTGACTTCGGAGCTCAACGAAACTTTCAAGGCAATTTTATTGCATGTGCTGCCTACATAGCGCCATCTGTTTTTGACTGTTGGTAGCAAATGCAGTCGCTGCTTTATCGATCGAGTCGGCTAGTGCGTATTGTGGTTAGAATTGCCGCAAAAGCCGTTGTACGGAAATACCCCGGAGACGGAATTGGCCGCACTGATGGGAATTAAGAAATGAGATAAACAAAAACCAACCTCTCCCAGCCCCAATACCTAAGCAAGAGTATTGAGGAAAACTACTGACTACGTTACAGTTTTAAATCATATATAATGTTGTAATTTTTATGTCACCCCAGGCCGTAAGTTGGATTTACCGCCCACTACGCGGGCAGAAAATCCTACTTCCTGGCCAGGAAGAGACGTAAAACTTTGTAATTACCAGGGGCGGTAATAAAGTAAGCCTCAGATCGCATATTTATCGCCCTTACTTTCGGCTCGGGCGTCAAATACCTGCTATCTGAGACATTCTAGGTAAGTAATGCACTAATACGCAGCCTTTCGCAAATTTAATCTGCCAATCACGTGCTCGTTATTTATTCATTATTACCCCAACAAACAAAATTCTATGTAAAAAAAAATATTGCTTGTCAACAGTAATGTTGTCTCACTCTTACGTATAGCCCTTGTAGGCTACAGACGGACGCCTGTACTGTGTTGCTGTTAATAATTGCCAAATTGAATAAAATTATAGTTCACTAGCTGTTGCCCGCGACTTCGTCCGCGTAGAACATGTTATCGTCTAAATGTTTGTTTAAGGAATGAATTTTTAAAAACATTGAAATTAGTTTTGTAGTATTTTAGTATATAGTCTAAAACCAAAGTTACAAATCTCTTACTTTCAAAATGTCTTGCTCTCTATACAAACTTAGAACCCCATTTGAACCCTCATAGTAAACAGTCTGAAACCGTAGTTACACATTTCTTACTTTTAAATGTCTTGCTCTCTATACAAACTTCGAAGCCCCTTTAAACCTTCTTAGGCGATGAATTAAAAAAAACGCTGATATAAGTTTTGTAGTCTTTTAGCAAACCGTCTTAAGGCCTCCACACACCGGTCGCGGGCGCGGTTCGGGCGCGCGTCGGGCTCGGGCCCGCGCAAGTTGTAAAACATTGAAACTACTCTTTAAACACACATCGAACGCGGGCCCGCGGCCCCGCGGCGGGCCCGCGTTCGATAAGGAAATGATAGTAATCTTTCTAAAAACTTCTATTACTAAAAGCCTCTATCTCAAAAAAGAATGTCCCCCATATAAACTTTGCTACCCTTTTTAACCCTCTTAGGGGTGGTATTTCCAAAAACGCTGAAAGCACTTTATTTGTATTTTGATAAGTAATCTTTTTACAAATTTTAAAGCTTCTATCTCAAAAAAGAGTTTCTCTCATACAAATTTTGCAACCCATTTTTACCCCCTTAGGGGTGGACTTTTTCAAAACGCTGTAAGTACTCTATTTGTTTTTAATAAGTAATCTTTTTACAAAGTTTTAAGTCTCTAGCTCAAAAAAAAAAAAATCCCAATACTAACTTTGCACCCCTATTTTACCACTTTAGGGGTGAAATTTTCCAAAACGCTGAAATATTTTTTTTTGTATTTTTTTCTTTCTACAAAGTTTTAAGTCTCTAGTTCAAAAGCAAAAGGTTCTCCATACAAACTTTGCACCCCTATTTTACCCCCTTAAGGGTGGAATTTTCACAAATCCCTTCTTATCCCTAGTTTTCGTTATAAAAGCAACTTACTGTGCAAAAATCAACTCTCTAGCCCCAGTAGCTTCGGCTGTGCGTTGATTAGTGAGTGGGTGAATAAGTCAGTCAGGACATAGGCATTTATATGTATAGACTAGCTGTTGTCCGCGACATGATTTCTCTCAATACAAACTTTGAACCCTCTTTTAGGGCATAAATTAAAAATAACGTTGATCGTTAGGTGTCAAAGCGGACCCCGGTCTCCTTTAGGGGCACAACCGGGAATAATAACGCTAGGAGGATGATGATGATGTTCATTTTCTAGTTTGTGAACAAACAGTATAAAACCAAAGTTAAAAATCTCATACTTTAAAAATGTCTTGAAATACACAAACTTTGAAACCCCTTTTAACTCTTAGGGGATGAATTTGGAACAACTCTGAAATTAGTTTTGTAGACTTTTAACGTACAGAATAAGACCGAAGTTACAAATCTCTTACTCACACTTTAAAATTTTAACCCCCTTTAAGGGTTGAATTTTTCTAATTTTTTTTTTTTTATTATTATTTATTCAGAAAACCAACAGCGATACAAAGTATGTAACTTATAATATAATACACAGTAGTATGGCCAATTACAGGTTTACCTAGATAACTTGATATGTAAAGTTGACAGTTGAACGGACTATCATAACATGTGTGAAAGAGAGATGTTTTTTTTTTTAAATTAAGTTTAAGTCATTGTTTTTTTTTTCTTTTTTGAAGATGAAAGCATAACCAAGCATGTCAATCTATATAGGTTACCGCAAATGAGAATATATTGCTATATTTTATCCTAGTGACAATATTATTGTATTTATCCCATATTTACTCTAAACAAATAGATTTAGTAACTTATGTACAATACTACAACATTGCTTAACATGATAAGAGGTGAGTTACCTATTTCTAAAACTATTTATGCTGCTTATTCTTAACGCTATTAATTACTTGCAATTTAAAAGATGCCTTTGAATATCTAAATATATCTACGCTACTGAAATCCGCATTATAAGTTCGAGCAATTCGTGTGAGCACGTTATTCTTAGCGTAGTTGGTGCCATGCATTGGCACGTGTAACATTGGGTTAAATATATGAAATAACCTTTTTCGTATTGTAGTAAGTAAACTTACTACTAACTTTTACGTCTCTAGCTCAAAAAAAGTGTTGCCCATACAAAGCATGCCCCCTTTTTAACCCCCTTAGGGGTGGAATTTTCTAAAACTATGAAAGTACTTTTTTTGTATTTTAATTAGTAATCTTCCTAATAGTTTTAAGTCTAATTAAAAAAAAAGGTAGGTATCCCACACAACACTGGCTCCCCTTGTTAACCCCCTTAGGGGTGGAGTTTTCTAAAACGCTGAAAGTTCTTTTTTAGTATTCTAAAAAGTAATCTTTTTGCAAAGTTTTAAGTCCGTAACTCAAAAATAGTGTTGGCCATGCAAAGCTGGCTCGTCTTTTTAACACCCTTAGGGGTGAAATTTTCTAAAACGCTTTATGTCTTTTTTTTAGGTTTCCGTGCTCAAAGAGTAAAACGGGACCCTATTACTAAGACTCCGCTGTCCGTCTGTCTGTCTATCTGTCACCAGGCTGTATCTCACTGATACCGTGATAGTTCCAGTTGAAATTTTTACAGATGATGTATTGCTGTAGCCGCTTTAACAACAAATACTAAAAACAGAATAAAATTAATATTTTTATAGACAATGGTACGGAATTTTTCGTGCGCGAGTCCGACTCGCACTTGGCTGGTTTTTTTGTATATTTATATGTAATCTTTCTACAAAGTTTCAAGTGTCTAGCTCAGAAAAAGTGTTCCCCATACAAACCTTGCACCCCTTTTTAACCCCCTTAGGGAATGATTTTTGTAAAACGCTGAATGTAGTTTTTTGCATGCTCTAATAAGAAATCTTTCTACAAAGTTTTAAGTCTCTATTTCAAAAAAGTAGCTTTTCCCATACAAACTTTGCATCCTATTTTACCCCCTTAGGGGTGAAATTTTCCAAAACGCTAAAAGTCCTTTCTTTGTATTCTAATAACTAATATTTCTACAAAGTTTTAGGTCTCTACCTCAAAAAAAAAAGTTTCCCACATAAAAACTTAGCACCCCTATTTTACCCCCTTAGCGGTAGAATTTTCTAAAACACTGAAAATACTTTATTTGTATTTTAATAACTAATCTTTCTACAAAGTTTTGTCTCTATTTCAAAAAAAGTAGTTTTTTCCATACAAAATTTGCACCCTATTTTACCGCCTTTGGGGTGAATTTTCCCAAAACGCTAAAATTACTTTATTTGTATTTTAATAACTAATCTTTGTACAAAGTTTTAAGTTTCTAGCTCAAAAAAAAAGTTACCCACATATAAACTTTACACCCCTATTTTACCCTCTTAGGGGTAGAATTTTCTAAAACGCTGAAAGTGCTTTATTTGTATTCTAATAACTAATTTTTCTACAAAGTTTTAAGTCTTTCCCCCAGACAAACTTTGTGCCCCTATTTTACCCCTTTTGGGGTGGAATTTTCCAAAACGCTGAAAGTACTTTATTTGTATTCTAATAACTAATTTTTCTACAAAGTTTTAAGTCTCTAGCTCAAAAAAAAAGGTTCTTCTATACAAACTTTGCACGCCTATTTTACCCCCTTAAGAATGGAATTTTCAAAAATCCCTTCTTATTAGGAATACCTCACGTTATAAAAGCAACCTACTGTGCAAAAATCAACTCTCTAAGATTACTAGTTTCGGCTGAGCGTTGATGAGTAAGTGATTGAATAAGTCACTCAGGACATAGACATTTATATGTAGGTATAGATTACCGCCGTCAAGTAGCGGAATTTAAAGTTTTTATGTTTAATTTTTGTTTCATATTCATGTTTATTTTTAATTCATATTCATACTGCCAAGTCATTTCGATACGTTATTAAATAATAATTGACTTATATACAGGGTGACTAGTAATTCGACCTATTCCTTGAAAGGGGTTATACTAGAGCTAATTTGCAACAATTTATGTCCAGTCAACCAGGGGTCAAAACACGATTCTTTTTTAATTTTTCGAATTTTTAGTTTGTTTGAAAAAAAATCGCCTTGCAGCCTTAAAGTGCTGATTGTGACAAAAATGTTTTTTACCATCCAAATGGAAGTACTTTTGTCACAATCACCAGTTTAAGGCTGCAAGGAGATTTTTTTTCATACAAACTAAAAACTCGAATATCTCGGAAACCAGCTAGTTTCGACCCCTTGCAAATAAGCTCTAGTATAACTCCTTTCAAGGAATAGGTCTAATTACCAGTCACCCTGTGTAATCTGGTTTTATTAATTTCGTAATAGAACACACGGATGTGAAATTAAGAAAATCATATAAAATAACGAGTTAATTCTAGGAAGTTTTATTTTGCGGGTGGCTGTTAGGCCCGATTAACAAAGTCTTTAAAAAGAACTTTGTGCACTAGAGCATAAAAGTGGCATTTTGTGCAGTTTGCATCTAGCACAAAAGCGAACTTTGCAAGCATGATAAGTGAAAACAAAATTACACCTATTAACAAAATATTGCCATAACAGTGGCACCGCTTTTTGTTGGAGTTTGAGAACCGTCGGATTGTTTGTGAAAAAAACAGAATACGTAGTTTTTTTTAACAATTAAATGTGTGTTTCTTGTGGTATTATGCGAATGTTAAGTATATATACATTTTAAAGAAGATATTGGCTAATTTATTTGAAGTTATTTAAATAAAATATCATAATGAATAAAACCTGGCATATTTTACTTGTGATTTAGATAAATAAATAAATAAATATTGCGGGGCAATCTTACACAAATCGACCTAGTCCCAAATTAAGCAAAGCATGTACTGTGGGTACTATTTAGACATCGATATACATGCTTATATCTCCACTTATAATAAATCTCTGAATTAAAAAAAGAATCAGCCAGTATGACACTAAGCTTTGTTCTGTCACGAATGATCTCAGCATCCCATGAACGGAAAAATATGAAACATTTTTATATAGGTATTATACACCGTGGCCGTGAATAACCCGAAAGATTTAAACCACGTATTTTTGACGACAGTACGAGTAAATAATGCTGTATCAACATGGGTCTAATTATGTGTCTTAATTAAATTACTATTTCAGCACAAATTAAATCTTATTAATTGCCCGCTTCTTTGTGAACAACTCTTTACTTGAGAAACTCAAGTTGAAGAACAGAGAGCGAGCATAACACTTCACGAATCGCTCCGAAATCATACGACGAACGGCGAATGCCGTGACTTGTGTTCCATGACAAGAAGTGTCAAGTTATGCTCAAGCCTTTAGGGTGTGTTAGACTGGAGATTTTTTAACTTTTGATTTGTTTCAAATAATTAATATCTCCTTAATTATGAGTTTTTGGACTATATGTTACATAACTTTATATACTCTAATTAGGCTCTAGTATCGTTAGCTTAAATCTTTCGGGTTATTCACGGCCACGGTGTATAGGTACATTATTATTCTAGATGTCACATAGGATAGTTTTTATCCGACTTGCGACAGTTAATACATTTTTCGAAACATTTGATTTTGACCTAATTGAATATATAATTTATTTTTCTTGAGGGAAATCGCCGTCATTATTATTATTTATTTAAATATATTTACACAGCATTACAGCTTTACTTAAGTCTAATACACTGTCAAACGAAACATAAAATTAAAGGAACAAAACAATAAAAAATAATCAACTTCGACTACTAGAGACTAGAGGGCCTATCATCCTTCATCTCGCAAAACTTTAGGTACTCCCTACACACAGCCGTCCATTGCCACGCAAGCTGATACTCCAGGCAAAATACGGTTTTGAAAAACATTAATTTATAATAGCGTTTTTTTTCTTTCCATCATTTTAAAACATTATTCTAAGATGCTTTATTCAAGAATCCAACAAATTTTCCATCCGAAAGTATTTATATAGATTTAAATAAAACATGAATTGTTTTTTTTCTAATTATTTATCTTGAATATTATAAAGCAAATGTAAATGAACCAAAATAAAGATAAAACCACTTATTCATATTTTTTCTGACTTTTCAGAAGCTACTTAAGTTATCCTTTTTTTGATGTCTGAAATTTTGTTGGATTTTGTCGCTAGGTAACTATTTAATTGATAATGTAT